>JAJEKB010020622.1:120522-157379 GCA_022393335.1 Macrotrachela quadricornifera | reverse complement strand
AGTCTCGAACATTCAGACTTTCGTCTTCAACTTGCTCGAGAACTCATTGAAGAGTACGGATCAAAGCAAGCACACATGAGAAGAAGATCATCAACCGAAACCTCACTACGCCTTACGACTCCTCATTTCATCGCTTCTATTCCAGGAAATAATGTTCAAAAACGCTGTTTCGTCTGCAGTCATACAGTCAATCGAGAAAAAAAAGGAGCGCTACAAGTTTTTATTGTTCAGACTGCGATGTACCATTGTGTAATTTCAACTGTTTCAAAGAATATTATACTTTGAAAGCTTTCTGATATTGAGATTCTAATAAATTTGACAAAAATAAATCATTTTCGAAAAGTTGAAAAATTTATGTTTTAATTAATTCTCAAAATAAGCTGATCCCAAAAGGGTTCAGTAAGGAAAGGAGAAGCAACACTCAAACTTAAAGCTAAAATTTATTTATTGAAATTTCATGAAGTTGTTTAAATTAACTCAACTCATTATTAAAAAACACAAATAATAATTTAGATAAAAACAATTAAGGATCTTCATATTCTAAAATGACGAAAAAGAAAGAACTAATATTATATTTAAATAAAAGATAAAACAAATCAATTTGTGAAAGAAAAAATATTCTGACAGTTGGTTAACGCGATTAACCAGTAAAATATATGAGATATTGGATTTTACGAGAGAACGCTACTCTACCTTTTTAGGTTATCATTAGTATCGAAATATTGTACGTAGATTTTCCATCTAATTGATGTATTGTAACAGTACTTACAATACTTGATATAACTGTTCACTGCTTTCCTTATTCCTCTATTTAAAACTGTGTAAGACAAAATTGTTTTAAAACTAGTCTTTTCTATAAACTATTACAAATCCATGTAAAAAAAAGTTAAGATAATAACTAGTTGATAATCAATTCTTTGTCGATTCTTCAGCGATTTTAATCAAAAAATCAAAATTTCTTTGCTTACTCTAATTATTTTCGATTAAAATCGATTATAATTGGTGAAAACCGCAGAAAAATTTTTTAAATTTGTAGCACTTTTTCACCAACAAAATGGATTAAATGCGATGCTTTCTGCAGAATTTTAACCGATTATAATTGCAATTAATCAGAATAAGCGAAGAAATTGTGATTTTTAGATGCTTTTTGATTAAAATCGCTGAAGAATCGACTAAGTATTGATTATTATCTGATTATTGCGCCAATTTTTTTTTACATGAAAATAATGCATAAAAAAGTCTGTCATCCTGATGAAGTTCTAATTTTGATATGTAATCTGGATAAAGAAGCTTGAGTTCTATAACGTAAGATATAATTCGAATGATTATCTCTACACGTCCTAATGATAAGTAAATCAAATTTTAGATTTTCCATACTCAAAAAGTATGGATTTCTCTTAATTTTTAAGCAAATGTTCTTTTTCTTGTCAAAATTTCGTTTGAACGACACTTCTATCGTCTTTTCTACCTCCGAAACCATAAGTTACGAAGGTTTCAAGTAAAATTGTCGGTTTTTGATCTGTTCGAACATATAAGAGGTCATTTTTATACAATTCTTCCTCTGTCGACTGACAAAACTATAGCTTTACAGCCTTTCTCATTCTTGATTTATTGAGAAAATATCCACGACCATTTTATTTTTTGAGTAGAGTAGTTTATCGATTTAGATTCACTGGAAATAATCTTTTAACATAAATCTCAGAACACATATTTCGTAAGCTTTTTGAATTCTTCTTTTGAGTCGAAGTGACTTTTGCTGTTTACAGGGCGTGATAGTATAACGAATATTTTTTGGAAAAACATCTTCTGGAAAGAGAATTAAAAGTATATCCTGATTGTCTTATTCATTCTATCAAAGCAGTTTTATTCACTGCATTTTTTTGAAAATATTTTAATAGATCAATATTAGAATTACCTACTATTTCTTAAAATAGGCTAAAAGGTGAAACACGTGGCTGAATTGAAATTACGACAAATTTTGACTTAATACATAGTGAATTCGAAATAAAAGGTATTAGAAAATCTAAAAAAATTAAAAAGTTATTTGAAATAGAAGATCCGAGCCTTCTATTATGAGGGGAGAAGTGTAATAACAAGTAGTATCAATTGATTTGAGTTCAGATTAGATTATTTTAATTTAATTTTAATTTATTTCAATTTAATTAAAACTATTTGACAAGACCCTTGAGCAAGATCGAAACCATGGCTATGGCAGCTTGTCTCATCCACCTTCAAGATGAGTGATGAAGGAAATTATATGAATTCAATGATACTTCTGATAAATCTGATATATTTCATAGATAAATTTGATTTTGAAATTGTTTAAACATTGAAAATAAATTCATGAGCTCTCGATGAAGGTTCTTTTTGTTTACATTTTGATGTTGCCATAAACATTAACATTTTTCTACAATAATATTCATTTAGTTTATCAAAAACCAGGATATGAGCAGTTACTAAGATACAGAAAGAGAACGGTAATAATAACTAATAAATTATCCTTATTATCTTCAGTGATAGAATTTTGTTGTTTACTAAATACTTATACATTGAATACATAATCTTGTTTAGTTAATATTTCAACAAGGGAGGAAACAATTTTTTTAAGGGAATTTAAAGAAAATAAATCAAATATTCAAAAGAATGAACACCTTAATTTGCTATATGGAAGATACAAATATTTGAAATAAGGAGAAAATTATTTTTTTGAATATTTTTCTCCATTTTTTAATTGCTTTTATCATGGTTATTCAAGTATGTCCTTTACAAATTACATGTTTTGAAGATTTTAATCCGTCACTTTCCATTATCATATAATAAGCAAATCTTAGTTTTGTTTGTTAAGGTGTCGACGACAAAATAATTAATGATGTCTATTCATCAATAAAATAGCGTGAAATCTTGAAAAAAAAAATAGCGAGAGAATTTTTATTCATTTGACAGTCTTTTATCTTTTTTACATTAATTATTTGAACACTCTTTTTTTCTTGTTATTTTCCTAGTGAAAATAGCATTTTTAAGGACATTAATTCATTGAATGATTGTGAGAGATGATACCAAATACAGTAAGATTTTGGTCGTTTCTTGTTGTTCTTATTCCATCAATACTCTGTTCATTATTTGCTCTCTATTATCTTCTGTTCAATCGTCCTTTGCGTCTTGCACTAAATAATCATGTCATTATTGTTCTTCTTTCTATTGGTTTGATTTGTGAAATAACGATTTATCCATGGATGATCTATTTTTCTCAATATCAAGGTATATGGGAAAGATCATTCATCTTTTGTCAAATCTGGGGATTTATTGATTGTGCATTTATAGTTACTTATATAATGCTTTTAGCTTGGGCTACGATTGAAAGACATATTCTTATCTTTCATAATAAATGGCTATCAACAAAAACAAAACGAATATTTATTCATTATCTTCCTATAATGTTACTTACTCTATATTCTCTTATATTCTATATTACTATCTATTTTTTGTCACCTTGTGAAACTATTGTGGATCAGTCTCGTCCTATCTGCTACTATCCATGTTTGCTTTATGTTAATGTATTTGTCATATGGGATGGAATAATTCATCAGATAGTATCGGGTTTAATAATTGTTGTGTTTAGTATTGCTTTACTTGTACGTGTATTGTGGCAAAAATATCGAATACATCGATCTGTTCAATGGCGAAAACAACGAAAAATGGCGATTCAACTATTATATCTTTCATTTCTTTTTCTTATATTCTATTTTCCATTTACAGTGGTATATATACTGAGTCTGTGTGGTATACCATATAGTACAATTCAAAACTATTTTACTACCGCTGGTTTTTTGGTCTATTTTATTATACTTTCATTTCCTTTTGCTTGTGTTTTCTCATTGCCTGAACTTCGAACTAAATTGATTAATATCTTTTATTGGCGTAGACAAGCAAGACGTATTCAACCGAAGATGTTATTTACAAGAAGTAATGTCAATAAGGGAACACATGTTCAGTAAACAGTATAATTTTGTAACAATGTTATATTGTAAAATAAATGAAATAAAATCGTGCATTAGTAATTACAAACCAAAACTACCTCACTGTGCTCGATACAATAAAAATAAATAAGACTAGAATAAGATGAAGAAGAATATAATAATTCAGATTTGATTAAAAAAAAAGTTTTCTTATTATTTAGTGATATATTAAATCCTTTCGTTTTGTTTTAAACCCAAATAATCGGAATATCTATTATCAATAATAATGTATTCTTACGCTTAACTTGTTCTTTTTGTTAGACGAAAATCAAAAAAGAAATGTAAATTTATCATAAAAGAAAAATGCGCATCTTTTTAATTAAAAATGCTCTATTATTGATGAGAACTAATGAGCGAAATTTTATAATGAATTGGATTTATTTAAAATATTTCTCATTATGTATTTTTAGTATATTTCTCAACACAATAAATACACTGTTTTAGACTAATTAGAAAAAAATTTCTATTTTTTCAAACAATATATCTCATTTGAAAAATATTGCAAATTAGCTTCGTAAAGATCGGTACTAAGTTGTGCAATAATAGTTGGAATGATTTTTTTATATACAAGGTCGATGAATATAGAGACACAGAAGATAGGATGCTCATGTACAAATGGAAAATTAACATATGATACCGATTAATATCTTTTCTACTTGCGCAGTATTTTCATGTGTCATAAACGTTAGATTTGATGCATTTTAACGACCATCTCTTTCTCATACGTAAATCTTGTGGTGATGGTACAAAATGATATGTTGAAATACATTGTTAGAATGGGTAGCCGGAATTTCGCAATCTGGACTCTCGCCATTGGCGAACGTCCACTAGTCTTTCGCCAATATACATCCTGTATTTTCGTCAATTGGCGAATTTCCACTTATCTTTCGCCAGTGAATGTCAATACTTTCGCCAATTGGCAAAATTCCAATAACCTTTCGTCAATATTGGCGAGAATCCATCGAACTGTCATCTATATAAATGTAAATTGATATTGAGTGAAGAGATCACCAACTATTCGTGCAATAGATAACATTCGTTTATGCCATTATCACAAATTTTATTCGAAGTTTTAGATTTTGTAGGACGAACAATAGAAAACGGATACGAATTAGCTTGTATAAATTACAATATGTTTCTTATATAACTGGGAAAATCTCTCATGAGAAATCGAACTAATATATATATATATTAGGAGTGAGATATTTTCACAGTATTTATAATCCAAAGTCTGTGTCAACCCGTGCTGGAGCATTACGATCCCAGATGACAAGTGATGCAACATCAACTTCAGCATCTGCGGTAAAATCTACTTGGTCGAGGAGAAAAACGAAAAAAAACAAAAATAATATTTCAAAATCTGATTCATCATCACCATCAAGTTTAACATCACATCAAGATTAAATTTTTCTTCTTATATTTCTTATTTACTTCATTCTAGCCTTTCTTTACATTATTTATATTTATTCTTTTCTATTCCCATATCATTTCACATGATGTTTCCTATTGTTTCTTTATTAACTAAGCATATTTTCAAAACTTGATCTTGTCATATTTAAACTTATTGTAATTCATGCACTTGACTACATTTAATAAGAATGTCTATCATTTGCCCCAAATTGTGGTTCCCTGAATCAACCCCCAAATCGTATCCCTATTTGGGCATAATCGAACAGTTAAGGTGAATACTAGTCACCATTTGGGAATTTTCATTTAGGGAGTTTTTATTTTGGGGATTGTTTTTCTTAAAAGAGATATCATGTATACTGTATTTCAACAGAAACCTACTTCGACTGCGCTGAAAAACTCGCGTCCTGGAAACCAAGCAGGTTAACAAATATTTTATTGTTCATAAGTCTCTTCTGGTTACCAGAATCGATTTTACTGATTGTCTGTATTCGCTTAAGTACATATTTACACATAGATATATATACATATATTTTATTTTCCTGTTCCTCATACAGAATGAATGTAACACAATTCTGATGACCAGAATAGATCTACAGACGGTAGAATTTCTATTAATGTATCATGGAAATCAATTACTTTGGCGGGGGTTATAATCTCCGTAAGTCTATTCTGGTCATCAGAATTGTGTTACATTCATTCTGTATGAGGAACAGGAAAATAAAATATATGTATATATCTATGTGTAAATATGTACTTAAGTGAATACAGACAATCAGTAAAATCAATTCTGGTGACCAGAAGAGACTTATGAACAATAAAATATTTGTTAAACTGATTGGTTTCCAGGACGCGAGTTTTTCAGCACAGTCGAAGTAGGTTTCTGTTGAAATACAGTATGCATGATATCTCTTTTAAGAAAAACAATCCCCAAAATAAAACCTCCCTAAATGAAAATCCCCAAATGGTGACCAGTATTCACCTTAACTGTTTGATTATCCCCAAATGAGGATACGATTTGGGGGTTGATTCAGGGAACCACAATTTGGGGCAAATGATAACCTACCAAAATTATCAAGTAATATATTTCTCCGTGGACGTCACGAAAGAAAATGATACCGACAAGAATGACATGGAAAATTATTAAGGATTCCATGGTTTTGATCTTTTTTTTAGCATCAATTAAGTCATCTCATACAAACAACACTCATTTTTATAATAGTGTATATAATACTCAAATATGGTTATATCATAGATGAAAAAATGGAGACTTATAAGCCAGTAACAACGTTTTTTAGAGTGGCTTATAACAAAAAATAAAAATGGTAATACAAACAATCGATGATCTAATGAAATTGATAAATATAGTTTATCACGACCTATGATGAACTCAAAATCACGTATGTGTGACGGAACTGATTGACAGTCAAGTTTATTTCGCTTTCCTTCCTCTCTCTCTCTCAAAATGATCGGTATCGATTGTCGTTTTCCTCATTTGTTCGATATAATATAAGATACTTCTGCTAAGTGATGTGCTTACACAGATGAAACATAGTGAATTATATTGGTTTTCAAATATCTTAAATACGTTTTTTTTCTCTTATAAAAACTTCATTATAAAAGCGAATTTAAATATTCGACAACAACAATTTGATAACTTCAAAATATATATCCTATATTTGTGTGAGTTTTGATTATTGCAAAAAGATATTGACATGGATCCTTGGTGAGATTTTACTTCGCCTATATAAATACGTACATCACTAAGTAAAAAGAGATTACACATTTATATAAAAATATTTTATCATTATTAATAAAGTTAAAAACAATGAAAGTTCAATGATCGTGATCAATAACAAGAAAATCAATCAAATGATAAAGAATTAACTAATAATGTATTATAAGTATTTGTTCTATTAATTCAATAAAGTCATCATGCTTTGATGTTTTCTTCTCGATCATCTTGTATAACTCTTCTCGGAATTTTTTCATTGGAACATATATCTGGTCTACATGCTTCTCTTCAGCTACCAATATGTTATTCTATATTGAATCATTCAAAACAATTGTTAATATCAATTGAAAGTTCATTTGATCAAAATCAAATTCTTTTCCTTTTGAATGATTATCATATTCATTTATTTTTACGAGAAATTTATATTAAATTAGCAAAATTTATCAGTTTATTTTTGTTGGACAATTTGAAATAACATGAATAGATTCAATAACACGATTTAGTACTTAGGTCGTACAAAAAGTTCCCAGATTGCTATTGGGAATTTTATAAATCAATTAATATTGAAGAGTATTGTGCATGGATAAATAGTGAAATATCTTAACTCTAATAGTACCCACGTCAATCGATACGGCTACCCGTAGTTCACCGTAAATTTGCTTCGTGCAGCACCGTATACGAGGCTATATTTTCACAATATACGGTCATAACTTCATTATGATAGAGCCGTATTTCTACGTCCGATAATACGGCCGTATACGATCCGTTTATACGTCGTAGAGTAACCGTAAATGGAAGGTATACGGACCGTATCGTTCGACCTGGGGTCACATATCCTCGCTTAGTCAGTTTGCTCAAGAATAATTCGTGTAGATTCTATAATTTAAGTTATACCAGACTTTTCTTAATCTTTTCGATTTTCCCACAATTTTCTAGTAGAATGAAGACCAACATTTTTTTAATATTCAGATTCTGGTAGGACACATGAAACTCTATCAAACCATATAAAAATAGTTAGTAAAAGAATATAAAAAAATAATATTTCATTAGATTTTAACAAACCATACACCACACGGATATTCATTTTTTTTGTAAAGATTGTGAGATAACAAATATTAACGTCAATTAACCGATTAAGATTCAAAGCTTTGGACTACCGTGCAGTACACAAGTTAGTTAATAGATAAATTCTACAGACTATGTCTCATACAATGGAGAAATTATGCAAAAGTGTTTTTATATTATTTTATATTATTATTTATTTTAAATATAATTCATTTAACACTGAAATGAATTCATCATAAAATTTAAATAAAGACTAATTTAAATAGGATATCGAATAGGTCGTGGTGTATGTAAGTCATTTTGATCAACATCAATGAATGGTGTTGCATCTTTCCATCCATTTACTATTCCTATTGTACGAGTATAATTTATATGAACTAATTCACGTTCTTGATTAGTCCATTCAACAATACAAATCAATTGACGATGGCATGGTGGAATAAAATCATGAGTACGAAATGAATAACGAGAATGGCGAATATTTCTAGCTTCACTCACATCCATATTAACGCTAAGATAATGTGTTGTTGACGTATTTTCTACAACAAACAATTCTGGATGATGGCGAGATGATGTTGTATAAAATATTGAATATTCATCCTAATTATTAAAGAAATAAAAATAATGGTGTTTAAAAACATATTTCTACAAACTTCTTCCGGTTGATCACAATATCTGAGAATAGCAGCAATGAGACAATCAGCAAGTAATGTTGGTGGTTCATCGATTAGAGTTCCATTCAGTTGAATACTAGAATGAATGACTAAAGTAAAATCTCTTGTTATCTGATCTTTCTTATCAGCATGATTATGCCAAAAACTTGTTGAGAAAGGAATTAATACATAGGTGCCAGGTCTTAATGATCCTGTCCAATTAATGAATCCTCCACGACGACTTTGTAAAATTATTTCATTCATGCCAACATTTTTTGAGTCTTGTTCAATATCACATAGTACAAATGATTGTGTATGATAATTGTGTAACTGACGATCACGACGATGATATATTAAACTTATATTAATCGACGATGTCCTCAAATTATTTACATAATTTTATTTATAATTCAAAAATTCAAAAATAAAATAAACAATGATTTACTTACTGTGAAACATAAAAATAATAAGTAGGTACAGATTGTGTTGATGATCGAGTAAATTCAGCAGATTTACGAATATCAAAATGATCACTGACATATGTAGAGATTGTTAATGAATCGAAAAAGTATAGAAAATTTGACCAGGATATCCAAAACATCCCTGGAGAATGACGTGTTTCATACAATAAATGCAATTCTGCACGAAAAGCTGGTTTTATCGAACGGTCTGAATACTTTGTACTACCATGTGGATCACGAATAAGCAGAAATCGAGATGAATCAATAGTCAATGTTGTAGCCAACAAAACAGAAAATGCATGATTTCCAGGAAGTCCAACACGATTATATTCCTGTACATTGACATCAGATCGACCAGTTGATGTACCAATCAATAATCTATGATGAAAATGATCGTATATCGAAACAATAAGGAAACAAAATAATCTCATCTAGAATTGTCATAGTAATATAATATCTTGTTCAAGATATTTCTATAAATTTATTCTCAATCTAACTATGAATCTTACTTTGATTCGCAAGCTGAGAGAAGTTTGGCCCAGATAATATCAACAACTGTTTCTTCACTCGATGAATTGAGTTGAATTCGATCACATGGTGCACCAGTCAATAATTGAAGACCTTCAGCCATTGTTCCACCAGTTAAATTGAAATATGAATCAAATAATTTTGCACAGGCTTTTTCAATTAATGGTACATACAATTGACGTTTTGTAGCTTTACCAAATGCAAGTGTATTACGATCAGTACATGGAAAACAATCATCAAGAATAATTGTTTTCCATAGACCATTATGACAAATTCGTACAAGATAAGCACCTTCACGATTAATATTTTGTGTAAGAAGAATATGTCGAAGCATAGAAGGTCGTTCAGTAATAAGAGCTAAAGCAGCCATTAACCAACAATCACCTAAATCACCTTGTTGTATATCACTTGGTTGTGGTGTTGAACAATAAATTGTCCATGGGAGATTATAATCAGCATGAGATGAAGGTAATATATCGGATATTCGAAGCCATTTTGTAACATTATCACTAATATATGGTCCCAAAGATTGATATGAAGGAGGAAATTGATCATCGACAAAGGAAACTTTATTCTTTAATGAAGAAAATTTTTCGATAAATAACTTTTATAATAAATTTAATTCTATTACTTGATGACAAAAAGAGATTATATTACGAAATATTTTTTCTGCATTTGATTCATCTTGTCGACGTCGAGTACGTATAGAAACCGACATTGGTCTCATAGACGACAAAGCTCTTCTATTAACATGTTTCGATTCTTCATGTTTCTACAAAGCAAAAAAAATAATGATAATATCTTGATGTACTTGCCTTTCTCGAATAGATCAAATACCGATATAGATTTATCTCTACCACAGATATTACAGAATCGATGATGGGCTTTATTTTCCGATGTACAAGAGACACAACACCAAGTTGGTTCCGATGGAATTTTTGGTATCTGTTTAGTAACATTTGAAGATTTTTGATAACACATTTGACAATTTGGATAGAATGACATTTGATTATCAAAAGAACAATTTGGACATTGCCATTGTTTGCTACTCGACTGCAGTTCTAAGTCAGAATGATTACGTGAAACAGTAACGCCCATTAATAATTAATCTGAAATTATAAATTTAAAAATAAAAATAAGTAAACTCATAATCGAAATTAAAAATTTTTCCTTAGAAGTTTGCTATTCTAATGAAATTCAAAAAAAATTTCCAAGCAAACCAATTTCAATGTATTATACATAATTTTGTTTTTTATCGTCTGAAACTGATCTTTAGTAAATGTATTTATGTAATACAAACAACTTTATTTCAAGTCACATGACGAAGAAAGAGCAATTTGTTGCAAAGACAAACAAAATTGAATACATACATGTGTCGTTTGTTATCGAAGTAAAAATGAAAGAAAAAAGAAAAGAAAAAAATCAACATTAACTAGATTGTTTTCTTTCTTCTTCTATTGGTGATCCATAGCTGCAACACCGTTGCTATTTTTCTTGTCCGAAGATGGATCACATCTTTAAAAAAAACTTTTAATACCTTGTATCATATGTTCAGAAGTATTTAATGCTACTAAAAATCTCACATAAATATAAATGAATTATACCAATTGACGTTTCAGCGATTTTCATTCTATTAGAAGAATGGATGAAAACAATTCCTTTATATAATTAACGAATTAATCTTCTTTTTTGAAAGATTCTTTGTAAAACTACATATTTTCCTTAGTTTAAATGATATAAGTATAGAATTATTATTCATGTCGAAACAGACCAATTTTGATTTATTCTTAGTATGTCATGAGACCTGCAATTCGGTTTTTAATCGTCATTTGGAATATGGAGAAAATGAGATGAACAAATCCTTCTTCGCGGTTTGAAATTATGCTTTATAGAGATAGAGAATTTTCTGAACTGTTCTGTTATGTTCGTTCATATTATCTGACTGAAAATCTCAACTTTAATAGTACTATAAATAAATCACCACTACCAAAAGAAACAATTATATAAATAATAAAAAATGATAATAGAAATTTAACATTTGTGAAATCAAAAACAGCATCATTATATGTTAAGAAAAATTTTAGTTATACATATATATGTTTCTAAAGAAAACAAGTTTTTGTATCTTACGACACATGTAAAGAAGTTTTATATCACACATCAACAAAAAAAGAAGGCGACTATTGAATTTGTTTGGGTAGCTGTACATTTGAACTTATTGCTGAAGATGGATTTATAAATTTTGTACAAAGTCTGATTGATGTTAAACATAAATCTAACAAATAAACAAAATCTTAATATTGTAGATTTACTTCTGCATCTAATAACTGTAAGTAAAAACGCTCCAAAATAAAAAAAAAGAGCAAGAAGAAAACCTTCTTTTTTCAAATCAAAACTATCTTATTTATTTTTATATAGAACATTATAAACTATGATGGGATATATCATAATATGGATGCATAGAATATACTGTCTATTCTGCACTTTAGTAATCATTTTTGAGAATTTTCTGATTGTCACTTTCAATTAGAAAGGAAAACAATAACACAAGTAACAATCTACATATATATATATGAATAAAACTCTAATAAATGCTACTAATTATGTATAATCTTAATATAGCAAACCGTAATTGACTGATAGTCATGAAGTTCATGATGAAAGATAGGCAACGAAATAATCATTATTCTTCTATTAAGCTCCATGTTCTGCATGCATTTAATTGTTTATTGACTACTTTTTCTTTTCATTTAGACTAGTTTAAACGAAGTAGCAAAACAGTCTTAAAACAAAAAACATACTAGTCTTGACTACCAATGAAGACGTTTTATACTAAACAAAATCTCTCGGTTCTCACAGGTTTCAAATCACTTAGTAGATGGATGAGTGTCATTTTGCTATTCATACTGTTTAAATTGAGATTAGTCTATTATTAAATCATACTCTGCTGTCAGAACATCCATCAAATATTGAATACTATTGGACAGAATGTTCGAATCCACTTTTTATCCTTTATTTTAATGACTTTCTTTTTTGGTTTACGAACTAGTCTGGATAGAACAAATGGACAAAGTGGATTAAATATAACGAGGTTAAAGGGAAGTAGCGGACTAGTGATATCGACAATCTTCACTTCGTTTTTTGCTCACATAAAAAATACAATATTATTTATTGACAAAATGAAAAAGACGAACATATCTTATTACAAAATGCACTAATCTTATATCAAACGAAAGCTTTTCAAATAGAGTTTTGCAATATACATGTATGGCAAGATTTATAGTAACTATCAAAGTTTTCTAATATGATATATCTCTAGCATATAATACTATGAACATGAGAACTATTACTAAGAAAAAATATGTGTATGACGAAGAAATTTCTAAACGTCTCCAATTCAATGCTATATGTACGTAAATATAATTTCATTATATCTGAGTTGAACAAAATTTGTTGAAATTATCTAGTTATTGTGACATCTACATTCATTAATAGCATGAAAACTATATGTATATTTTTTTTTCAAATTATGGCATTTGCTATGTTAGATTAATTATCAAATCAAATTGATACATTTTTCTGTTTCTTACCAATAATGATTTCTAATACATCAAGAACAAATTCCTTTAAATGTTTCATTTTATTTATTAGTTCTAGAATAATAACTAAAAATAAGTTTGAAACAATTCATAAAATAAAAAATAGTATTTAATCAGGGTTGTTTATGAATGTCTTTCAATAAAGAATCAAGTGTCTTTCTATCGTTGCCTAGATGATTGATCAGATATTGACGTGCTTTTTGCACAATACCATGCCACATCAATAAATATGGAGGAAAACGTGTTTCAACTACAGTAATAATAATAATAGCGGTAACTAACACTTGATTATTCATTGTTAGTTGAAAATTAGCCAACGTCTTTCCTGTGAATTGTTTAATATTTTTTGAGTCTAGATCCCAAGAACCATCAAATTTTTGTTGATCAATTAAGTGACGAACAATATCTTGATTGTCTGTAGGCCATGCGTCTACATTTGTTTTTATGCTAGTACTATACGAGGTCATTCTACGGGATATGAATGAATTATTCCGTATGCGCTTGATGAAAATATGCGTTATAATTATTTATACTGAAAGACGATAACCTTTCTGGAGCATCAGAATTCATGGAATAACAATTAAACGAGTTCATAGCCATTTCTATGGGCATTGAAAAACAATCAAACATCGAGGGTGAACCACATTGAGCAACGAAATGTCCACTACTTTCTAAATGTTAATCATTAGCAGATATTTGAATTGGTACTTCTTGCAAAGCCATATTGTCATTATTTGCATTGATTCGTTTCTCGACGCCTACAAAAGCTGTATGTGGATTAAGAATGTTATATTTAAGTGATAGTTCAACGATGCGTTTCTTGATTATCTCCTTGCTCATTTCATCTTTGTCATTCAATGTTGTAATTTGTTCATGCATTCGAAAACGGCTTTGTAATGAACCACTGGTATTTTTCTTAGTTACTGATGGTAATTTTGAATGTTGCAATTCGAATATGAGTGCTTTAGCAGCTAATCTAGCGATCATGTTATTATTGCTGATATTTGGTAATCGGGTGATTTTAGCTTCACCTAGTTGATGTTGCTGTTCAGTTTTCAATTCAACAATTGAATTATGATCGAATAACGTCGACTTATCTTCTAATAGGGTATAAACGATAAGACGATCACTGACTTAGACAGGTGGTATTTTTGTTGGAACACTTGTCGTAATTGTTGCACCTAAATTCCAATTAACATGTATGTTTGTAATGCATGATTGTAATGCTTTTTGTAATTGTTCTCCAACATGTACATCAACACTTGTATTAGGTGGAATGAAGACAAAGCGACCATATGTTGATCGAGCTAAGCGTTTGACAAAAGAACGACTAGGAGAATGTCCTAAGCCAAATGAAAAGATGTTAGCGGAAGTGACTATTGCACGACACAGATCAAGCATTTCATCGACATTTGAAATTTCACCATCGGTAAAAAGGAATATTTGACGAGCGCGACCTTGCCTTGGTGGATTTTGTTGTAGCCATTGAAATGGACGCAGCTAAATCAGTTAATTCATTACAATTAGAAACGAAAAACAAACGAAAAAAAGCATTTAGTAGTTCACTTACCACCCAAATCTGCTTTCACTTTTTTTAGTTAATTCATCGGCTCGTCTTGCATTTTCTTTATTATAAATTGCAGTAATGTTTTAGAATAACGTTTCATATTCAGATCCAAATCGAATAATATTGAAATGACAATTAAGAAGAAGGCTTTTAAGAAAAAGCGCCATAGTTTGACGAGTTAGACCAATTTTGTCTTCGCCTGCCATTGATCCACTGTAATCGATGACAAAAATAAATTCATTTGTAATTTCACCATTATTCATAATAGCCTAACAATCTTCTTCAGTAGGTGTAAATGAAGCCATTACGGTACCAGGTTCAACAGCTACAATTGTATTCGATCACTTTTCAGCTAATTCAACATCCAATACAATGTCTCGATCCAAATGAGTATTTTGTTGACCAAATTCTACTTCAATTGGATGGCACTTTGAACTAATACGAGAAATACCCCGTTTTCTCAACTTGGCAATAAAAACCGATAGTATAGGGACTTGCCTGAACATACTTAGATGTTGTACCAGCTGGTGAACTGATTCCATCTTTCTCAGGATTGTAGTGAGGTGCAATGGTTGTCAATTGATGTTGTTTCATCACTTCGAAACACTTGAGTAATTATTACATCAGCACTAAATGATCGAATAGTAGCGTTAATATTCATTTTTTTGAGAGGTGCGTACTGTGCTTGCGTCTGTTAGACGTTTTCCTCTATATGTTATTTGATTCGAAGCATGTTGATGAAATGAAATGTATGCTTTGTATATGCTCATAGTCGTTTTTATACTACATTCTCTGATTAAAACAAAGACTTATATATAACATGAGTCAATTTAATATTCATTATGCGGGGTTAGTGAAGAACAAAGAATGGAAATTTCTCAGACAAAAACCATGCATTTCTTATGCATTGATGAAAAAGACGGTATGACAGAAAGGTTAAAACCGAAACAATAATGAAGTTATACGCGAAGATTTAGAACCTACTATGATAAACAGGTTTTATCCAATTCGCTATTAAATGAATGACTAAATATTGTATTATCCCTTACTATTCTACTGATATTTTCACATAATTATACAATGATATTTATTCACTTTTGATCCGTTTGGAAGTATTTCCAATGAATCAAAAGCTACCAATGCAAACCAGAATTTTATGCTCTTTTCGAATCTGGGCTCAAAAGTTCTTGTTTTTTCTTTAGTCAAGATTAATGAAATAATCTTTTAAAAGCTCAAAAAACTACTAGTAGTATTGAGACAACATTTTTTCCACACATTTTTGTTCGTTTTCGGCCTACTTGAAAGGAACTCAAACAAGTCAAAAGTTACAGATAGCGGTCAAAATTTCGTGCATTTTCCAAATACGAGCTGAAAAATGTTGAGTCTACTTTTTATTCAAGAGTAGTAAAACTTTTTTTGAAAAGGTCGTTTTGTAGAGCAAATACAGCTGTACAATAAGTGATATTCCACTAACCTTTAGCTTTTACTCAAGCATTTTATTAAGAAGTCTGCTCAACTTAAAGCGTTTTTGGTCAAAAAGTCGATTTTTCACATAATGAGTGCCTAGGAAAAATGAGAATTAACATACCTTATTAAAAGATAGAAATTATCATATAGTGCGTTTTGTAGGCTCGCTTCTGCTCTACAAGGTGATATAGAAATAAAGAACCTAGTTTCTAGTTTTGAATCGAAATTGTGCGTAAATATGAGAATGTGTGGAAAAGATTTTGTCTCAACGCTAGTTTTTTGAGCTTTTCAAAGATTATTTCGTTAATCTTGGCTAAAGAAAAAGCAAGAACTTTTGAGTCCAGATTCGAAAAGAGCATAAAATTCCGGTTCCAACTGGTAGCGTTTGATTCATTAGAAATACTTCCAAACGAGTCAAAAGTGAACAATCACATTGTCTAAAAACGTTCATGCACTTAAGATAGAAGGACAATTAGATTTTTTTCTATTGGAAAAAGGTTTGAGTTTCTGATGATATAATCACATTGGAAATAAGAATTTGGTCGCTATGCGAGAAAGTCATAGAAGAGTTGAAGAAAAACTCGAGAAGATCGACTTTATGTTGAATCAAATAGCCTTAGATGCAGAGTTACAACAAACAGCAGTAGTCAAACTAACTGAATATATGCAATCGCTAATTAAATATATTATTTGGCTGATTACGAGTCAAGTTAATCAGTCGTTAATGGATTGTAAAACTAGTTTATAATCTATCTTCGAAAAGCTGCAGCATCTATAGATTGATTTAAGTGACAATTATAAAATAAGACGTATATGCGTAACATGACCTCCTACTCAAAATAATTCATTTGCAACAACAGAAGAAATATTAATTGAGAAAAAAATCATAAGTATTTCTAATTTTTCACTTAATCTGCCTACGTTTCCTTTTTACTCGAAAAACATCCTTGTGGTTAACTCAATAGAACGAACGATACATCAACTGGATCAATGGAATTTTTCAGTGTGTGATAAAAAATTAGTTTTGGATATTTTGAATGAGTGATATTTCAGTAGATCATTAGATTCAATTTTAAGCCAATGGGAAATAAATAAAATTGTGCTTAGTAGAGTTAATGCACCATTAAAACTATTCTGCTACAATATTGAAGGATGAGACATACGTGCATTCAAAGGTAGTACGTTAGTATACAAATTAGAAGCCTTTGTATGCATATTTATTGAGATGAACGACCTATGGAACACAAATGAATTACCACATTTCATCATATTTTTTTCGAAAAGGCACTAATAACAGTGGAGGCGTGTGTATAGCAGTAAAGTAGTATTTAAATCGGTATTTATTGGCCTAATAACCAAAAACATAATCTCGATAATATTCTTCCTTTATTGTGGGTGGTACTATTATCACGGGTGATTTAAACGCAACCGTGAAAGAATGGATTGAAGAGAATACTCTTAGTTACATACCATCGGCTCTCCACTTATCAAAATGCTCAATGCGCAATATAGATTTATCTTTCTTAAATATGATAGCTATTTTCTAGTGAGATTCTGCATTTTGGTATTAGCGATCATTGACTTATTGTTTTGCCATGTGAAAGTATATTTCCTCACACAAATTGGAAGGTGTTTAAAGCTATTTTAGTTCTATTTCAAACATTCTGGCTAGAAGAGCAAAAGAGAACAAATGTAAATGAATGATAGGACCAATACGTACGTTTTATCACAGATATCAAAAACAGAGTAACGAACTGAAAGTAAAAGAAAAGTAAAGGAACTGAGATAAATAAGAATATTTTTGCGAATTCAATAGAAAATAAATGAGATAGGAAAATATAAAGAAACTCAATGACAAAATTTTCTAAGCTCAATTCAAAGTTCTATGGTCATGGAAACAGGAAGAATCATCTCTCATTCTCGTGGCCAAACCTTTTGGGCCGCCCTAAGTATATAATAGATGTTTAAGAACAATATATGTAGCTTTGAACGTTAAACTTATCTGAGAAACTTTCGTTCCAATCTTTGAAAACTTGTAGAAAGATAAAGCATAATCAGGTGCAAAACTGCCGAATCTTTCTGCATATGTATCGTAATAACGTTAGGTGAGTCCAATCATGCATTTCTCCCTACACTGTTTTGGGAGTTGGTCAATAATCAAAGCACTGTTGGCAGAAAGTCGGGCTCTGAATCACCTCACTGAGGAGTGTCGATTCATATAATTACAAAATGATCTCATGTCGGATCTCTAGTGTTCATGGTGTTATTCCATCATATAACAGAAAACGAAACCAACTAAGGTAAGCAGTTGATTTATAGATGCACATATGATATATGTCATAGTTGATATTAGAATCTAGTTGAGCTTGAGAAGCGTGGAATAATAGAAAGATAAGAAAAGAAAATATAACTATAAATACAATTCACTAAACGCTTTATAATAATTTACATAGATAGGAGTTCATAAAACAAAGTTTTTTTAAACACAACAAATAAAACGTCTGAATATCTAGATAATTTTGTTTGTCACTGCTAATGAAAAAATTATTTTACCTTTTATTGCAATTTCACCAATCATTTTATGTCTTGATGTCCTTAATAAAAGAAAAAGATTTGGTAATATATAGCTCCTAATCGAACAAAATAAATACGATGAATTATAAATATTTACGATCATAATAACTATCGAGATATTTCTCAAGTATCGAATAAACTTCAAAAAGAATCAGTTGATATTAGCAATAAACGATGTTACTTTATTATATATCAATAAAATCCTTCTCATATAAGCATTATTAATACTATTCCAATCATAACTAGATTCTAAAATCAACTGTCACAATCAAATTTAGATATTCACTGTATTGAATGCAGTCAATATGATTATGACCCGTTCAAAGACAAAATATTATCAGAAGCTATTGCTCGTAAGTAGCAATCGCACTTAAGAAATGATTTGTATATTTTTGTTTGTCTTGTTATGATAGAGATCATCAGTATTTGACTGGTTCTTCGCTATATCGAATATCAGAATCTAACTTCAACAAAGCTAAGTAATGAAATATCTAAGATGGTGTATTTGACATTATAGGATTCTTCTATTGGAACATTTTAGAAATGTGCTACTGAAGAACATACATCTTCATTAACATGTTGTGCTTCTCTGGATTGTAATCTAGTGTATTTGTATTTTATTCTTCAACTACGGAATAAAACAATCTCTCTTAAATTTACTCTTTTGGAAGAGTTACTAGACAGTTTTAGTGGTAGTCCATCTTATTGAGACTGATGTTAACGATGATTGAAGAGTAGCTTACTATTTGAATCATGTACCATTACTATCGGCTGCCTATATCTTTTTATTTTAACAATGATAATAATAGTGATTTTGTTCTTCAAAAAACTTCTCTCATACAAAAATGGTCAATCTCCATATACTTCATTGGACCTAAATCAGGTAGCTATAATTGTAGTCTGTAAGTAAACAGAACTTGTGATTTATACTCATGGTAGTTTTCTTTTCTAATATTATAATACTTGCTAATCGTTCGAATATTTTGTAATATATATTATTAAAATAAGTATTTATTATCCAAGAAGAAACGAAACTGAATATGATTTGTTTCATAGATGGTGATACAAAAAGAAGATATGGTTACACTTATGATCTTGTTCAATTTTACAATTTAAATCCATCAACCTTCGATGTATTGACTATACTTTGAAAATTTTCGATACCAATATTTTTGTTTTTTTGCAATTAAATGTATCGTTAATGTAAGACAACTTTCCTTAAGTAGCATAAATAAAGTATTCACCTATGACTCATAATGCTCTCACTCATTATGAAATTTTGTTTCATATAAGTCAGAGCAGCTATATATGAAGCAACCACAACTAACAAACATTTCACTAAAGATATTTAGAATCGATTAATTGAGAAACTTCTGTAAGATTTTTCATCAGAATACGATACCATCAGACCAATTCATCGGTTCACACACCCTCAAGCCACGACCTTGTTCATCTTATGAATAATTTGTACCGTCGTATTGATAGGTGTCGAAAGGACATTTTAAAATTATCTTATTTTCTTTTGATCGAATGAGTCACGAGGAAGCACAATCAACTTAGCTTAACATGTGAAAATAAAACTATTTCATTCTACTTCTCCATTTCTTTTCATATTGTTCTATAATGAGATCATACCATCTTCAATGAGTTTCTGCTCTAAGTTTCTCATATCAAATGAAAGACAAACAAATAGCTTAGATTTATATATATTTATTTTGAATTTTTTAAATTTCAAATGTGTTTATCGATTGAAATTAAGTATTATCAATTATTAAATCTGTGAATCATAAATTGTACGATCGTTATAATAATGCAAAAACAGTTATATTATGTCATACAATAGTGTTGGTATTCACATAACTATATCAACAGGTCCCATCGAATTGTAACCGATTCGTTAGGTCGGTATGCGATCACAAAAATCTTGGCAATACGCTCATAAGCCGGGTCAAAATGATCAGTAATTCGGATAAGATATATATGTCCAAAATTAACAGAGGCTCTTCCTTCTGAGCTTATTTCTCGGAAGAGCTCTTCAGATTCTTCCATCGGTTGATAAGTGTGGTTATATGAGTTGTCTTTAGCAATAAAGATTGTCTGGTTCTTTCGGTGAATTGATGCATATCCTTGGCCATTTCCTACTGTCTCCTGATACTTGTACTTTTTCTGCAGATCTGCACTTGTACCTAAATCGATGATTCTGCCATCTTTACCACCTTGTATGCCAACGGTAAAATTGCCACTTGCATAATTGTTGAAGTCAATATCGCTGTCTCTGTTATAAACGTTCCAATTTTCAATCATGTGGCCATATTTTCCGTCACCGAAAGAAAAAGTACGAGCGAGTGGATCCAATGCGTACAAGGTCACAATACTTGCTTTTTGCTTAATATCACTTTGTGTAACATTCATGAATGTTTGCGTACGTTTTACTGTTGGATAAGCAACAAGAAAAAATATTCCAATCGTCAACAGAATGCAAATTATAGTACAGATTTGTAAAACAATCAGCCATTTTATTTTGGAATTTTCACGTTTCCTCTCCACTACCGTAAAACCTCCAACACCGCCATAATTAATTGCTTTGTTGTTATTTTCACCGACGAAGACAGTCATTTTTGATTGTAAATACAACAAAGAAAAAAAGACCCCTTTTATTATACTAGATAGAAAGTTAACATGACTCATATCTTATCTCAAAATGTGTCAATGTATATCGAAACATTGCGTAGTCAATAGCGTCAAGATAGAAAGTTACATCTAAATATTCTATTGTTTGCCTTGTGTGCGTGTTTGACTTTTAGCGTCAATCTCACATTTACCCTCAGATAAAGAGCTTCGTCATAAAACTGTCCCCTTTCAAATTTGAAGGACAATTTCAGAAAATTTTTAATTGAGATTAAAAAAGCTTTCAAAATCTTTTTGACTAAAAATACGATTTTCTCCCTAATTCTTCAAATGCTAACATATTTGATTTAGATGCGGTCGTTCATGACATAATTTTCAGATATCTGCCTAAAAATTCTTGACTGTTTCTCAATAAAACAAGAACGATATCAAAACACTCTCAGAATATAATTCCAGCACTGCTTCAAGATTAAGTTAACTTTGAAGTAAAACTCTGATGATACCCAAACTATTATACCCTGAAATAATCGATTATTATTTAAATTTATACTATAGTTGGTCAGTATTATGATTCAGTAACTGTTCCTCGTGCAACGCACGCCTCAGCTTATTGAAAAAGAAAATGCAATTTATCTGTTAGACTTGTTTTTAATATTGTATGGAATAGAAGCAACTAGTAATATCAAAGTTGAACTCAACTATTCTGGTATTTAACTATTTCTCAGCGAGTTCTGCTTACACCCTCATCGAATAGTTGAATAATGATATTCAATTTTCAAGTTTAACATATACAGGATGTGTCGTAAGTTTTGAAACGCGATAAAATTCGCTTATATGAACACATTAAACAATGTCTAACTATGTTTTTTTGAATATCAATTTGTGATACTCGTGATGCCCTTTCAAATGATATATAATTGAATAAGACCTTCTCTTATGATAGTAAAAATATAAACATGATAATGTAAAGATGAATTTTCTGATGATCTATTTCATAGTCACTTAGAGTGGACCAAAAGTTTTGGCTACGATATGTAAAAAACTAAAGGTAAAGACATGATTCTTTTTTCACTATTATACGAATGAAACGTGATATTATTCGAGTCATTTAAGAGAGGATCTTTACTAATACTAGGCCAGTCTGAACAATAATACATTTCATCTGTATAATAGCGAGGAAAAATTATGTCTTTACATTTGGCTTTTTACATATCGTAGTTAGAACTTTTAGTCAATTCTAAGTGAGTATGAAATAGATCATCAGAAGCAATTAGTAGATATTTCTTCAGACATTTAAAAAAAAAGATTTTTAGACACTGTTTAGTGTGTTCATATAAACGAATTTTATCGCATTTCAAGACTTTTGACACGTCCTGTAAGTGCTGCACGAATGTCTGAGCGTGTAGCATGTTGACTGGGTGTTTATGAAATACCATAAGAGGACTAGGGGAAAATTTTGACTGGAAAAGAGTCACAGAAACGATTTCAAATATGAATAGATCGACTCAGTTCTTTGTGCTGATTCTAAGTATCGTATTTGTTTGAAGTAAAGTGAGGATAATTCTGTGCGAAAAACCAACGCATATGAGTCAAAAAATGTAGAAATTGGATCTTAATGGCAGTGTTGCAGCAAAAGCGCTCTATCAGACATCGAATTTCAAGTTGAAAATAGTTTCAGCACAAAGAGTATATAAAATTACGTATTCAATCAAAAAAATTGCACTGATACGTCCGTATAAAATATAATTTCGTAGGACTAAAAGAATTACTGTCTGTAACAATACGATCCAATCGGAGCGGTATTCAGCATTTATTGATAGAAAAAAAATTCTACGTCGAACGAGCCTATTTTTGTTGAGTTTACATGGAATTTTCATAGACTATCAGATCAAAAACTGGCTTTTAGAGATCCCAGAATGTGCTTCAGATATTTCTTATTCTCGGACCAATTTTTAAAAATAAGATGATATTTGTAATCAGCATACCGAGTTTCATCTAACTGTAAAGACTTCAAATAGAAAAACGACAAAAAAAATTCAATACCTGAGGGGGATCCCAGGTATGAAAAAATTAAGTTTCGATAAAGTGCAATATAAACTCGTGAACACTGATCAAAGATCAATTTTGATTCTCAGAATAATAAAATTAGGTTCAGATTTTTTGAAAGCCTAAGTCCGTATGATACATATCGTTTAATCAATTCCATTTCCAGAATTGGAATTGGATTTTGTGCATACCTACTCTAATATATGCTTGGTAATCTGCTGTTCAGTTAAAGTGAACGTGATGCTGGGTTTTTTTCTAATTTAATCAATTGCCTGACAAAATTAAAAAGTCGTCGTAATGATAAACTGTTGCATAATAGATTATTTTAATAATTTTTTCATTACAAGAAGCTCCTGATCGATTTAATTTGCATCATTTTGATCAGTTTATGGTATAATTTTAATTTCTAATATTATTTTTCTATGTTAGTTTTTGGTCAAATTTTGTATATGAGTGAGTTGTGAGAAAATGCTAAACAAAAAGAGCTTAAGATTCTTATTCGTAGTTCGAAACTGTATCAGATATGGCTAACATACATATGAGTGCCATTTCTGAATACAGTAAGCTGCAGAAATTGTGCAGAAAACCACGAGCAGAACCAATGTCAACATCTTGCTTCTAGAATCCACTGGATAATTAGGTATATATAGTCCGACTGCTCGTCTAATTGGCAACAATGTATTTTTCTAAAATGATTGACATGTCATCAGCTTTTTTTCATATATAATATTTTGAGGTGATTGAAATTTCTTTTCTCATAAACTACTCACTTTAACTTATTGTCAATATAGCATTATCTAACTCTTCTAATTCTCATTTATTAATCGAAATTTCATCTTCAGAACCTGCAATAAACTTGACTCCAAATTATACTTCGGAGTCCATTAAATTATTATTGATGAATGATACTACAAATTAAAGTAAGTGTGTCTTAGCGGTATGTTGGAAAAGAATGGAAAATGGGCTTTAGTAAAATATACCAAAAAGATAAAAAACAAAATACTATATAAATAACGTAGGACTATTTTTAAATACCTTATCGTTACTATTTAGGCCAATCTTGATCAACATTTTCAAGTTGAACAAGAAGAAGAATACGGTTCAACAGCTGATAATGATGATGATAAAAAACAGGTCTTAAAACTTGCCACTCTTCATCAATCATCAATTATTGGATGGTTTTCGTTGCATGAATTATTATTAAGTGTTGAATAAGCCGAACCGAATCGAACTCGAACCAACAAAAATCGGTTCGATTCGGGCTCTGGCTACTCTCTTTTTTGTCTTTTTTAAGCAAATATAAAGAGATTCTGTGAATGATGGCAAGACACGGAAGAAAACTAACTGATTGGAATATATACAGATATATCTTCTTATACGATTCGAGCAATATTCTTCTATACTAAAATAAATCTCATTTAGTAAACAAGATTAATTTCATATTAAGATGAATTGAATAGGTGATAAAGAAGACAGAAGATGAAAATAAACTCATTTTCAGTATGATGATTCGCTGACGAAGATGAAATGAACAGATGACAAACTTATTCAATAAAACAACAGTAAATTGCTATCTCAAAAGCCATTAATGGTCAAATATAGAGAAAAAAAAACGAAGAAAGCTACGCTACGTCGTTTGATAGAGACTTCTCTTTGTTGTCAACCGTTGGTGAGGTTGAGGTGAACGAAAATAAAATTATCATCAGAAATATATCTTTTGAATGAAAATCCCATTCAAAATATATGGTTCTTTATACGATGTGATCTGTAAAATATTTCGTCTTCGATCGTTCGTGAACAATCTTTCATCTAAAAAAATTAATATTCTTCGCAATCAAGACTGATACCATCACGACTGATTAACCCATATGATTATAGTCTATGGGTTTAAAAAACAATCTTGAATCTGTGCAAGTTTAACCAAATAACCTTACATATTAAAGTAATTGAAAATATTCGTACTGTTCGGTGATACTCGACACAGATGGTAGTGATAGTAGCAAAAAAACATTTTTTCTTTTAAGGAAATACTGATCTAATGTTTTCTATTGAGTCCTGATTCATTTTAAGTATCAACAGAAAATAGATTTCCTAGGTACCATTTTATTACAGAATGTGCATTGTTTTAAAATAAAATATCTAATTTGAAGAACATATGAGATATTCATAAGAGCTCTATTGTACATAACGAAGAAAACCGGCACATTAATATCGTGTAAAACGAAAGGCAAGCAGTAGATAGAAATTTTTTTTTAAATTTATAATATGACTTTTTTTCTGGCAAATTCGATAAAGCCTAAGACAAGGAACTGAGCACCTCTATTGAAAATTCTTTCTCTATTTTGGAATGAAAAGAGATTTCGTATCGTCTCATATGTGTCTGGGATTCTATCGATGATTAGCCATGACAAGTAACACACATAAAGCAGCTCTTCACGTCAAAAAATTTAAAGAACTGCTCGAAATATCTTGCTTAACTTATGAATGACGTCTGATACAATGTATCAAACTCATGAAAACATCGTACTTGCCACTCATATAATATTCTCTTTTTTTTTCTAACAGTCAAGTGAAATGAAAGAAGACATCTGCATGTTAGTTCTCTAATGAGAAAAGATATTGTTAAATCTACTTGGCAATCTAACTGTTTTTCTTTAAAATGGACATAGAAAGTAGTAGCACCACCAACTATGATAGTTATCGTCGACCGATAACATTCGTCCTATTACTTTTAATTACTATTCCTGCCATGATGTGTACTCTGATTATTCTGATATTTTTTGTTCTACATTAGCATCTGATGATGATGAAAATATTATTTTTTTACATGGTTTTTATCATTATCGTTTTATTCAATTTTATCTTTGGTGATAGTGGTTGAATTAGTCTTTCTTATGGCTACTACTAATATTCAACGACACATTCTTATCTTTAATTTCTATCGTTTACATATCGATGAAAAATGATGGATTGTCCATTATATTCCATCATTCATCAGTCTAATTTATTCAGCTTTATCGTATACTATTGTGATGTTTATCTATCCATGTATTGTTTATTTTGATCAAAGTGATGGATATCGTGCCTATCCTGTACAATATCGATTGGTTTGTCAATACTATCTTTTCCGCGATGACTATTGTATTCGCATAATTAATCTAATGAAGAAAGTTCGTTTACAACAAAATCATACTTGAAAATGAGAGAAAAAATTAACATTACAATTCCTTGTCTTTTCTTCTCTCTATACTTTTATATGGTTTCTGACAACAATGGTAGCAATATTACATGCACTTGTTTTGTCTAATTTGTATATTGATCTCCTGAATATTTACTATATTTTTCATCTGATTTAATTTGGCTGTCGACTACAATCTTTTCTACGTATTTTGGTCTTACCCGAATTGAAAGATTTCATCAAACATTATTTAAAACGATTCTTTGTACGATAGATTCTACCTTCTAAAACAACCTATAGAAAAAGGTTCCATGAACGAATCAAAATGTTCTGAATATAATTGTTCCGCTCAAAACTGCAATAAACACCTATTTGAGATGAAAGGTCATTACAATCAAAGCCACCGTCTATTTGCTAACTGATAGAAGATTGGCACTGATGTGTAAGATCTTGTGTGATCAATTCTTTCCATTTATCGAGACCGCTGTTATATGACAATGAAAGATATTGAAATTTTCACGAATGAATTGGTGTATTGATTCGTATCATCAACTATGGATAATGAATGATTTAAGAAGAGAAAATTTCAAAAAAACTTATTGAAAAATATAATCTCGACTTTTTATCGTCTTGATCAAGTGCAATAAATCGTTTTTTTTATATAGCTCAATATCATTTTTACAGTTGCTAATCATCACGAGATTGTTTTCAATGATCATTTGAAATTTTGATTAGAAATGAAACAAGAGTAAGTAGTATATGTAAAAATCGAGTATTGAGATCGTAAAAGCTATTGAATATATTACCACCATCGAAAGAAATCTTGCATAATAGCAAGATCGAATAGTAATCAGAGTTTGACTGAAACTTGCTTTTCGATCACTGTCCATTTGCAAACAAAATGTGTCTCCAGTCGTTTGCTTTGACTGTCAACAGGTATTACATGATCCATGTGGAACGATACAGAACAGCAAGAAAAAAGCCGGATGCATCGAAGGTTGAAAGATAAAAAATCGAATCAATCAAATTTATTAATTTCAAAAAAAAGGATATTTATTCTAACTAGAAACTTGTTTTTTGCTAACTACACGTTGAAATTTGTTAGTTTATGATAAATATTAGAGCAGCGCAATAAAAAAATATATAAAGTTTAGCGATAAAGATTTTCAGTCAGTTGAAAGTAAAATTTTGGCTTTTGTGTCTCAACCGTCTACAAATTAACCTTTACACGGTTCACAATCACATGGTACAGTGTAATCAACTTCGAGCAGTGGTCGTTTGTTTACATCAGCTGCATGACTAGAGTAAAACGTCATGATTCGATAATAATTTTCATTAGTAAGTACAAGCTTGAAACCATATAAAGTTTCTTTAAATTGTACCATTGATTGTACATGCGATGTGACATCAACCGTTGGATTGTAATAGTACTGACTGGTCGATGTTGGAATGGTGCTTGCAGGGCCAATTGCAGACGGTTGTGTATTCCATGTAACTGTACTTGGTGACCATGATTGAGTAATACGTGTAATTGAGACGTCATTTGGACAATAAGAAGCAACGGGAGAGTTTGAATAGCAAGAAAAAGCACCTTGTGGATAAGCTTGATTAGGACCAGCTCCGAACAATGAGAGTTTGGCTGAAACTATTTTAGCACATGATGGAATTAGATTCAGTTTTGGAAAGCGAATTAGGGTTCGGATCCGACCAAATGGACATCCTTGCGCATTCCAAGTCCAAGCATTCATTGAAAAAAACTCTGCTGGAGTCCATATGAGAGTATTTGGGTAAACAGAACAGACGAAAATGATGCTTGCATCGGAGCCAGGACAAGCTCTTAGTGAAAGCCGGCCAGTTGCTTGACCATATACTACCACTAAAGTTGTAAGAAGAACACTTGTTATAGTCCAAATAATCATTTTCATTTTGCTTGATTTTTTTGAGAAATATCTTCGTGTTTTTATACCTCGCTAGTTCCGATCAACAAAATCGTCGAACCGTGCAATCTGATGATCGCAATCAACAGGCTATATTTGGTTGATTATTTTAATACAATTAAATGTTTTTACTCGGAACTCCACGCTTGAACAAGCACTAGCCATATGCGTATATTATCGTCACATACAGGCAGTTTATTAATAGTTCGTAATAATTTGCGCACGTTTGTTTATGTGTTTAATTTTCACATGTTCGAATGCAGAAAAAGATTGTTTACAATGAAGAACAGAGCGAAAAATACATAGAATACAAACACAAATACTCATGAGTCATTCAGTCTATTGAACTTACCAATGATATTTTTTTTAAGAAAGAATAGTTAAATCAATTCGACTAATACTGAATTATTTGTGACAAGTTTCAAATCACTGACACGATCAAAATCTGTTAAAATGAATTGGTATTTTGGACACATTATCTTTTTCCATAATTGACATGACATATTCGTTGTATCATTTTGTTCTTCATCGCCTCAATTAGATACCGTTTCTAATTTTTCCTCATCAAAATGAGTCGATTGATATCGATAACCAATTGGATTTAAAACATTCACTCCAGAGAAACAACATATATTCATATTCGGTGGAGATAACGATGCTAAAATCGACGATAATTGTGAATAAATCAATGTAAGATTATTCACACCGATATCTTCTAAAAAATTTCACATATCATAATATGTATAATCCTCTCTGATCCATAAATCATCTGATTTGGAAGATAACGAGCAAAAACGTTCTATGATTGAATGCGGCATTAAGAAAATTATCAACTTCTCTTTCCATAATTAAGTTTGCCGAGAAAGAAAAATAAAATCATCGAATGATCCGTACTATGATTAACTGAATTGTAAAAAAAGCTTCGTGACAATATTATCTTAATCGATATCACTCATTTCGATGAATTTTTGTGACAAGGAGAAATTTTGTTTGATTTAAATATCACATCACAAGATGAGCAATTATGGATTATCAAATTAATTGGAATGAAGTGAATGACAGATGACTCTTACCAATTAATATATTTATGGCGTACATCGTCAAGTAGAAAACTTTAAAACGTCATGAACTATTTATAAAAACCCATAAAGAAGTTTCTTACACCTTCTCGTATATATACACATCCAAATTTGGTAAAACACATCCCTTCGATGCATATCCTTGTCACAAACAGAGTTATCGCTATCGTCATAGCAAAAAAAAAACATTTTAATGTTGATCTATTAAGATATTATGGTTAATCGACATTCAGAGGGCGAACGCTTTCTTGCATTTCGGCATCGCGGCGCCTGGTGGCTAGTAGAGAGCGCCGACCAATAGGCGTCTATTTTCACTCTCAAAACGTATCATTTTACAAGAAAGTTTTTTGTGTTGTAACTTTTGTCTTTACGACAAGAAATATTTAGTTTTTTTTATCATTTATGACTGCATAAATACTTGACAAAAGGAAAAAAATAATATAACATATAATCATAGAAGGAGGAACATTTCATCATTATTTATTTGAAATTGTTGTATCGAACTGACAGAATTCAACATGGGTAATATTTCTGACACATCATATAAAGAATTTGTTTTATTAAATATATCTTGGTCATTAAATCAAACACGATATAATCTTACAACATCTTTTAAGAAGATTCCTAATGAAATTACCTTGGAAATCTTGCAATATCTCTCTATTCGTGATCTTTGTAATGTTTCACTTGTTTTTCGATTATTCAAAATGATTGCTGATCATGATCATATATGGAAATCAAAAATGCATTGTAAGTAAAATCGTTTTTTTCTCCTTTATTATGTACTAAAACTATTCAATAGAACCAATCAAAACATATTCAAAATCATATAAACAAATTTATATCGATTGGACACAAATTAAAAAATTCCAACGTAAAAGTTTAAAGTTTCCTAATAGATATTTTATGCGTAGAAACGCGTGTATTTTTTTATCTGCATCCTTCATTTCCTATTCGACCAAGAAGTGAACATAATCTAGCCACCATTCATAGTTTTGATCAACATCGGAACTCAACACAAGAAATATAAGAAATGTTTTTATTATCAGAGAATAAAAGATTGTTCGACTTATTAGGACAACCAATCTATCGGTTGATATTAATAAAACCGTTTGTCAGGTAATCTCATTATGGAGAAAAGCGTCGTATTGTCAACAAAAATAGTAAAAATCACATATACGGAAACAAATGATTCAAAGATATTACCGATTTATGCAATTAAAAGCATTGCATTCATCAAATCTATTTTTAATTCCAACATTAGATATTGAAATAGTTTGGCAAATACATTTACTTCGACTTGAAATCTATCATAATGATTGTCTCCGTTTATTTCATCGTATTATCGATCATTTATTGATTATTGATCATATGCAACAATTTTATAAGAAACGAGCTTTTTTTAGATACATGTCAATTATATGAAGAAACATTTGGTGAAAAATATTACTTATTTGCATCAGTTGAAGAGGAAAATGAAACTCAATCAAAATCTTTGTTTAATCGATACGAATTATTACGTCATAATGATCTAATGTATTCTCATTGGGATAAAATATTTAATGAGTTTTCAGTGAATTCATCAAATGATTATAAAAATCCATTTGCATTTACTGAAAATGAAATCATTTTTGATGGAAAATGGTTCAGCTTTTATGAATAATACAACTGAAAAAGTTTCACTTCAAAATCATATTGACCTTAGTTTAATAAGAATCGATGTAAGATCCGAAGCAATCAAACAATTAAAGAAATCATATGAAAGATTTTTATATATGGCAGCTAAATATCCCCTCGAAAATGGAAATGGATTTCTACCACATACATATGCAGTAAACATTTGATTATAAGAAAATAAAATATTGATTATTGATTTTAGATTGATTTAATTTGGTATTCACATTTGCGAGAACCATTAAATTACATATCTAATTGCCTTCGATTCGTTGGTTATGTTATTTTTCATGATCCTTCACCAGTCCTTCAAAACAGTTCCTCTGATGAAGTTTATCAAAAAATTTCATTTCTCAATTAAGCCCAAGACTTTTTTCTTTCATTCTATTCTCATGATTTGAGTTCTTATAAATATTAATTGTTAAATACTATTACTTTTACTATCTTTTAGTGGATTTACCAAGACTAAGCGGATACTTTTGTGGATTTGGAGCTAATGATGGTTGGACATATCTTTTATTATTTGGATTTTTTTCAAAAAAATCAGATATAAGATACATAAGAGGCTAATTTTCATTTTCGAACAAATAAAATAAAGCTTAAATTTCTTAGGTTATCAGAAAAAAACCTGGTCTATTGAAATTCTGAAGTTCTGGGTCATTTTCTCGGCGCATGTACATCGATATTGCATGTACTAAATAACCAAACCAAAGCTTTTTATCGATTTTTCTGTCAGAAAGATGGAAGTATGATGTTCAATGGAATAGTGACTGAACTATTCTTCTGTTTCTTAAGTCGCAAATGAATATCGAGCTAGTTGTTTTATCAACAACAACATCTGTAGTTTCGGATAACTGATCCATTCGATTGCTTTGTTCATTTTCACCTACTGCGCCTTGAATCTTTTGTCCATTACACAGTACGGCGATTGTCATCCAATACATTTCCAAAGAAAAGGATCGAGAAATGAATTATTGATCGAATTTGATACTAGTCGATATTTACCTTGATATAGTTATCTTTTCTTTGAAGTCAACTTTATTTTCGCAGTCATTTTTGTACGAATGATTATGCGGCAAATAGGAAAATTGTAAAGATTATTTACTTGATAACATCAGAGAATTTGTTTATTCCTTTTTAGTTTGAACAAATGTCTATCGCTTATTCATCTGTATCTCGATTTTGAAGTTTATTTTCCTTTTATTATTGTAGAAAACTTTATTTGTTAAACAGACACTTAGAGAATGGACAAATTCAAACCTCACATATCATAACAATAACGAAACAAATTTCAGATCAAATGACAAAAATAATGACATTATCAATTTTAGTAATAAATGAACACTTAAAATTTCAATAAAATATCACAATTAACCAATCCGAATTGCATCATTAGGATTTTCTCAAATCCGAATCAAGTGTGAATCTTTCACGATTTTTTCCGTTATAAATACTTAATAAAAATTTAAATGAAATATAAATTCAAACAGATATGAATGATCCAACTGGATTGATTATTTCATCGATGATTTGAACGAAGCAATGATTATTATCCATTTCAAAATAGGACTGCAGTGAAAATTAAGTAAAAATCGAGTTTGGAATGGTCCAATGGAGACCACTGATTGACCTTTCAAATGAACTGAAAAAGAGGTAGAAAGATTCACCGTCTCATTCTGTATCGTTTCATATATATCGTTGATGAATTTAAAGATGGGCCGATTTGCGTTCTAATACTCCCCCGTCCTTTAGAAATCTTCTGAAACCATTTATGGGTTTCGGTCGTTCCGAAAAGTTTGAGCCAAATTTTACAAAAAAAAAATCATACTTTTCACAAAAAAGCCTTTCTTGATCCAACAAGATAGTCTTCGAACTCAAAAATTTACCCTCGAAAATATTATTTGAAATGTTTGTACCTATGAGAAAATCGACCGTTTATTAGTCACCTTAAAGTATCTGAAAAATCTATAAAATAAGTTACATCGATGTTGTAGCCTAAAAACTCTGATTTAGACGAGATTTAAGTATTAAAATCATTTGTCTGATTGTACTTTTAACTTCCAACAATGTAGTTGATCGAGAACCAGATATTGAAAACATTTCATTCATGTTTAACTACAAAGGCAAGCAGGCAAACAAACCAACAAACTTATTTTATTTCATACGACCTTTCCTTCAGTCAAGGAAATGAGATCACGACAAATTTATCTTTCAATATTTTGTTTTATATCTAACGATAATTTAATATTATTTTGTTTTATGTAAAATCAATAAAATTCTAAATTAGTATGAGTAAAACAATTCCATTTACTTTTCCTTGTGAATATCTAGGTCATGTAGTTTCATAAAAGTATTTTGATGATTAACATATTCTTTCTTGTGCAATAACATGACACAAAAAGAAATAAATGTTGCACAACATTATGTATACTCTTTTTTGCCGTATATAAAATGTAAATGTAATTTCTTTTCTAAAGACATTTTGGTTTTTGTTTTGCTATCGAACAAGAAAAACAAATACTTAACTAATTTAAAGGTAAATTTAATATATATTTTGAAATTAATGTTTACATTTACTGTAAATTTAATTTTAGTACATCAAACCAACATGACTACTAATGATGAATTAGCTACTATCGAAATTCGATGTATTCCAGATAGTTCATATGCTATCTGTGGTGTCTTAAATACAAAAAAAGTTCGTTTCGATATCGAAACAAAAGGCAAAGGTGAAACAACTAAGCGAACACCACTCAATCTAGCACTTATTCTTGATCGTAGTGGTTCCATGGAATCTGACGATAAATTAACATTTGCAAAAAAAGCTGTTGTCTCTGTTCTTAATCTTCTTCATGATGATGATATAGTTCATCTTGTTGCATATGACACTGATGTATCGATCATCTTTGAAAATGCGCGAGCATCTTCTCGTCAACATCTTTATTCTGCTATAGATGAAATTGACACTGCTCGTTCAACAAACATATCTGGTGCTATCGAAGTCGCTGCGGGCCTCTTAGATAAATATGTATATGATGGTTATGCACGTCGTATGTTTCTCTTGTCTGATGGACAAGCTAATGTTGGAATGAGAACACGGGCTGAATTAACAAAACTTGTTGCTGGTTACAATGCTAAAGGTATTATAACTGACTCATTTGGTATTGGTGCTGATTTTGATAGTGAAATTATGAAAGGTATTGCTGATGTTGGAGGATCAAGATTTTACTTTCTTCGATCATCTGAAGTGATTGAATTACTTGTTACTAAAGCACTTGTTTGTGTATTTGGTGTATGTGCATCACGAGTTCGTCTCATAGTACGTGGTAAAAATGGAGCTATTGTTACAAAAATATGGGGTCATGAAAATATTGTTGCTGGTGCAAGTCTCGGTGATTTACATTCAGATAATATACGATCAATTCTTTGTGAATTCACAACTTCTAGCACAGCAAATACTGAAGTTGAAACACTTACATATGAATTACAATATACTCAACCAAATGATCCTAATGGTACACCTACAGTGATAAAAGACACTTTATCATTAAAATTTGTAGAAGATGAATCACTTGTTACAGATATTGATCCTCGTGTAAAAGTTATGTATGCTACACAAACGGTGGCTGATATGGATAAAAAAATTGCGCAATTAGTAAAAGATAATCATAGACAAGAAGCTATTGATCTCGTTGATGATCAAATTGCATTACTTAAAGATGTTGAAAAACTTGATGATCAAAGAGGAACCATTACATTATTACTTCAACTAGCTGAACACATGCAGAAGAAACTTAAAGATGAAACCATCGATAGAAATCTTGTTGCTAAAGGATATGAACATCATGCTCACTTAAAAGAAGAATGCGATGACGAGGATATGGGTTTTGGTCTCTTTGATTAATTAATGTAAAAACATTTGAAAGGTTTTTTAGTAGAATAAAAAACAAGATATGTATTATTTTATTTTCGTTTTAAAAATAAAACTAAATATACATTAACAGAATTGACAATATTTTTAATTACTTAATAGTTTATATCAGTAATTTCATCTTGTTTAAATGGTAATGATTTCTTAATGTTTTTTTTGTATAATGATCATTTACGAAACATGGATGGTTATCTATAGTATATTTGTCATAAGAAATAGGACACTTATCAGAAGTTGATTGTCTAAGCTATTTAAATAGTTTGAAAAAACTCTTATCAATTTACTTGATCTATGTAGTTATTAATTGTATAATTGACTAGAATAGTACGATCAAACAAAAGTTCTACTCGATTGTTTTCTCAGTAATCTGATCGACTATTGTACCATTCTTTACGAGTGTCATGTTCTGAAAACATATCTCATGCTCTACAATATTAGGTTAAACATTTACTGTTTTTATTATTTTATAAGAAGACAATGAAGTTTCTGTTAAATGTTACATTTCATTGAAAATCAGAAATTTATCTTTAAGTAGTCTGCCAATTTTTGAAGCATATATAACTAATAATAAATTCAATAGTTTTCTTCCGAATTATTAAAAATGAAAATTTTGCTCTTTCTAATAAATAAAAATTTAAGTATCTAGCTTATTAATTTTAGTTATAAAAAATTTTAGCTATGGAAAGTTAGTGTTTTGGTGAAATCTCAATTCCTTTTTTTCTCAAAAGTCTTGAATGTTTGCGGATTGTAGTCAAATACTAGAATAAATATATTTTCTGATTGTTACACTGAGCACTCTTTCTCATAAGTGGTTATTTTTGTGATCGATCTCACTTTTCGACTCCACAACTGATCTCATCATTTAATAATAACAGAGAAAATCGCATAAAATTGTTAAGATAGTATTAAATAATACTTATATGCTTTTTTTTCTAATAAGAAATGTTTAAATGAATAGAGCTCTTAAATTGAATACATTATATATTTGCTCATTTCTATCGAAATAACTTCTATGTAAAAATAAACATCTATAATGAAAATAGATTTTAATAAGATTCGACTATAAAAAGATGCTATATGATAATAAAAAAGAAAATAAAATGATAAATCTTATTAATATTTATAAAAAAAATAATCAATGAACTTTTTCAGATAACTCACTTGGATGACTTTGATCAAGAAGAATTTTCCAATGTTGGCTATGATCTTCCATAAAATAACGTCACTAAGATTAACTATATAGAGTATATGCACATCTCTATTGAATATATATATATATGTCGTATCAAAGTTACACCGGTGAACGAAGTTA
>JAJEKB010020622.1:28731-115522 GCA_022393335.1 Macrotrachela quadricornifera | reverse complement strand
AATAATACAGCATATGTACATGTATATATATATATATATTTTTTTTTTCCGTTCTGTTTCTAGTATATATATATATATATATATATTTTTTTTTTTTCCCGTTCTGTATAGCCGTTCTGTTTCTATTATAAATAGTTCATCGGAATATTATCGGTTTACCGCCGGTTTCTTTCGATAAACCGCGGTTAACCATCGGTTTGCCCGATTTTATCGGTTAACCGTCGGTTTGTCCGGTTTTACCGGTTAACCGCTAGTTTTCTCCTGTAAAACGCGGTTAACCGCCGGTTTTTCCGGTTCGACCGGTTTACCGCTAAAAGTGATCCGGTATTCATGACATGGGATACCAATACTTTTTTTTTCATCCAAACGACACAGTATTTCATGATGATAATTAATAAGAATGCTTCAGCAGATTTTTTTGTTCTTCTAATACAATTATAGTTTCACTTTGTCATTCTTTTCTTTCTATCTCATAGTCTTTTCATTAAGTTTACCTTTTATTATTATAATAAAAATATATTTTAGTAGAATTGTACAACAACAAAGATCAAATCAATGAAAATTCTTGATTAAGATATTTTATTCATGTATAAATAAAAAGTTTAATAATAAAGATTGATCAAGTATTTATTGTTAAACATAATCGATTTTTCAAAGGATTGGTTTGATCATACTTAAATAGTATTGACATAGATTTGTGTCTTTTCTTTTTTACAACGATCACTTAATGAGTTTAAATTATTAAATCAAAAGTATGATATCAACGGTTTGAAGATGTTTCAATATTAAATTTAAAAAAAAACTTTTTTTATAATATCAAATATGTAAAAAAATAATTATTGTGAGAAGAAATTGGTTCTTTATCAATGTCATACAAGTTATAATAGATATCGAATATGAATAACAGATGCAGATTGTTCTCATCCAATTTATTCTAAGATTCCTATGTAACAAGCAAAAATGCACCGTGGCATGCTTTTTTAATAGTAACCTATATTGACAAGTTTACTGTTATCATGCTGTTTATACGCCTTGCATAAATTACTATCAAATAAACATGGAATACTTCCAACAGTAACGTATAAAATTATGAAAGGAATGTTGAAATATAAATAAAAAACAGTTTGTTTAAGCTATTAGTTTGGGAAAATAGAGAGTATCTCTAGACTAGAATGATTCTAAAAGAACTCGAATCCACAGTCATCCTGTCCTGAGATATTTAATTTTCAAGTTTCAGGCCCATATAGTGATTTTGATACAATATCGCTATTTTCTTGCATAGGAAAAAGTACGAAGAATTCAAAATCGTATGATAAACTTATCTCGTCATGAGCAAACTATTTTGATATTTATACTTGTTTTTTCTTCATCTCTGTGGTTCATAATAATTTTATCGTAAATTCCAGCATATATATATTACACATATTGGAGAGAAGGGTTCATTCTACGATGACTTGTTCTTCATTCCACTATGACAAGAACGATGATCAATCCGCGAAAAGTATGTAGTTGTTGGTCGTCGAGTAGCTAAAAGCCGTGAGTGTGATCGTTGATAATCAAGAATAAATCAACATGAAGAAGAAGCCATCAGTTGTTTGCTGATTGTAATTGACAATGTTTGCAAAAGCGACTTGTACGATATAAATTTGAAGATTAGATAAGTTGTGAAGTCGTCGATGAAAACGAACTTCAATTTCGACTACATGAAAAAAGACATTTTAAAGTCTAGAGAGCAACGAGTCATGCTCGTTTCTCACCAAGAGTAAATTGCCCGCTTTCGTTACTACCTTGAAGAAGACAGTATAAAAAAAGAGAAAATGCAGATAATCGACGATTTTGTTCATGATAAGTGTGAAGTAGATCGAGATGTTTCTTTCTCAGTCCACAATTGTAATCTAAAACGATGAGTACCCCGAAAATTTGTTATAAAGATTCTCTTTTTATATGGGAAGCATTTGAGTATGAGCTACAGGTTTTCAAAGATCAACTTTGTATTTATTCGTGAAAAATCTCGAAATTAGTGATCCATTATCATATAGAATATAACGGTTCTACCAATACGACTATTGATTTCTTTTTAACTGAGATGGAACAGGAGATAACAAATTTATAAGCCTAAACAAATTTTCAATACTGTAAACGACTCTTTTATAAATAGATCAATGTCTTGGTAGCTGAAAGAGTTCATAAGTGGACTAGTGACTATTTTTCTCTGGTGATTTTACTGAGTTTATTAGAAAAAGATGTGTTGGAAAGCACACATCTAGTTTTTATGATACATTTCTTGTCATTGAATTATTAGCTGAATCATATTCACTTCAACGATGTACTGTGAAAGTCGCTAACTTTATTGTTTATGAATTAACTATATTTATAGATAGCCAATTTTATTTATGAAACAATACAAAAAAAACTATCATCTTGACCTTTGGATCTTTGAAAAGGGGGTACCTATTTCGAATCTAACCCACAATGCCCGTACATCAAATACTATGAAAGACAAGATGTTATACAGCACCTGCGAAAATTTCTGCAACATCATACAGGATTCAAAATATCATACTATATAGTTACTGAAGGTAAAAGTTTTAAATAGCAAATGCATACATCAAGAATATTTAACATTTATTGTCTGTAAGTTTCGAGATTGACCAAGCAATGATTATACAGTGATCAGGTTCCATTATATTCAAAAGAACCTAAGAGATCAAACGTAGTTTCTAATTTCATGGTTATAGATGAATTTGATCCTTTCTTTCAATTTAATTGTAGTGAATATGATCGGGTATTAAAAAAGTATCCCAAACCAAATACTGACTAGCACAATTCGAACGATTATTCAAACTATTAAAGTTCAAACAATATTTTAAAAATCATAAAATTGAAATAATAGTGAATAATGCTAATGCTTCTAGTTCATTAGATTTTGATAGGAAAATCTCAACATGATATTATGTTTATCATCTGCAACCGATTATCGATGTCCGTGCAAATCAATTATTGCAATGTTATTTTCAGTATGGTTCTAATCAAAGGAAAAACTAAAGGTTTATTTCAAATTACAATGAAATTAAAATATCATTCATCATCATGAATTAAATTAAACAAAGGGGGCCAGTTACTTTCTCATTATGCACCTTGTTAGAATGTAATGTTTTCGAGTATCGAAAAATATCTCTATATCTTTATTCTTCTCTCGTAGGTTTTATGTTTAGTACAACTGACAAGACAATATGATATATTATTTCACTTCATGGTTCTATAAGTTTCATTATGAACTCAATGTAATAGAGGAGTATTCGGCTCGTCTGAAACAATTTGTTAAGAAGAAAACAGATCAAAATTGCAACACTCCGTTAAGATTAATTAAAGATTTACAATTTAATTTTCAACATTACAATATCGCCTTAAACTTTTTCGATGATTCTACTATACTACAGAAGCTTATAAACAAAGAAAAACGTATCATGAAGTATTGCAACAGTTTTTCAATTCATTGTTTTTAACAAAATTAAATGATATAATATAGACTAAATTTATCACATCATATATGTATGCAGAAAATTAAGCGACTTCTTCCATAAAGCAATAAATGACGTTTAGATTCGTGTAAGACATTCTTTTAAGAGAACTTTTATAGGACTTGTGCATAATTTCAAAACGCAAATATTGGATTCTTCATTCTTTTTTTACTTGTAACAAGATATGAATGTCAAGTTTCGCGAAAAGTTAGGAAAATCGTTGAAACCTAACTAGGTAATTTTTTTACATAGTTATATGAAAAAAAAATGACTCTTTCAGCAGTAAAACAAAGCTTATGAAAACTAAATAGATACGTTTCAAGACCAATGTCTAACGATGCTAATGAGATATGACACTTGGTCTTTTTGTTTCACAAAAAAAGATTGAACAGTCTCTTAAATATTTATATTTTAAACTCAATCAAATAACATTTTTTTAATTAAACTTTCAATGTCAAACTAGAAAATAATCTTTTAAAAAAATATTGAATAGGAAGTCAACAAAGACTTGAACATTTTTGGAGTCAAAAATAATTATTTTTCTAACCAATTTTTCATGCTTTACTTAATGATCTATGAATGAACAAAACAATACTTGAGTTTTGCATTATGTGCACTCAAATCATTGTGAAATGAACCGTTGTGACATGTTTTGTATACATTAAAACAGAACGTAGTAGATCATTACAAAATGATGTTAAATGGAATAATTTTCTTAATTTTTAAATAGAGCATGAACAAAAGAAAAACACAAAATAAATATTTGTTCATATTTAAATCAATAAATTAGAATTGATAAACTGATTTTAATTTCAATATTAACTTAAATTTTTTAATTATAATTTTGTTGAGGCTCCGACAATACTATTGCCATTGTCTAGACAAAATGATGATTTGTCAGGAAAGTTTGATTTACTGAACGAATGAAATGCACATTTATTCGTATCTCCCAATCAGAAACTTTACAGACACCTCTTGTGAACGAAATCATATTTGTATGAGCGTCGATGAAATTATAAAATAATAAGGAGTGGTGCAGAAGAAATTGCCAGCTTTTGAATAAAATGTTTTCTCAAATTAAACCAAATGAAGAAGATTTGTTCGGATGTCGAAAGATAGAGAATATTCTGTTTATTTTATTGATGTGTTGTTTGCTAAATGAGTATTTGCCCTTCTTTTGAAATATTAAAGATACTAGGTACTACAAAAATATCATTTGCTCCATTGCATAATGTGATACTTCTAAACTTAAATTGTTACGCAATTAACTATAATTCAAAAATATTCGAAAAAATATCGTCGACCAACAGCAACGTAATATTCGTTGCGATTTTTCTCAAAACTTGACTTTCCAAAAACTGTTCTTTTTATACTAACATATGTAGAGTGTCAAACTTTACAAAATGCTCTTTACCAAAAGAGCTGATTTTCTTTTCTGGACTAATGATTAGGCTAGGATCTTTTGATTAGCTTATAAAATACCAAAAAAGAACGGTAAGGCATTTTCTGCAAGTGATTTTTCGGATTCCCAAATTGTATCCGCAGATTCAGTATGTTGAGCAAATGATGTATTTATAGTATTCAATATTTTTAATATTACAAAAGAAGACCAAATGCCCACTTGACAAACAACACATCAATAAAATCTACAGAAAATTCTCTATGTTTTGACATCAAAACAAAACTTTTTCATCTAGTCTAACTTGAGAAAATATATTACTCAAAAGCCAGCAATTTCCTCTGCACCCCTCGTTCGAAATAAATACATGATACAATGGTGTACACTGTTCTTTCTTATCAGAAAAATGTTAAGTTTTTCTATTACAGCCAGAAATGGCACACTTTCAAGAGTATTTATAAACTTTGTATTAAGCCGGAAAACTTTATACTTCCTTCTTCTTGACAAAAAAATATATTAGATTAAACTGTTTCAGTAATGAAAGTATACGCATTTTTTAAGTATATATAACTTTAGAGATACTCTGTCTTTTAAAAATAGAGAGTCATTATATGGATTCGTCTATAGTCTTATATTATAATTTCGGAAAATTAAACATAATTAAAATAAGAAGTTTCATTCGATTACTCTCATTTTTATATTTCTCGTAAAGTTTGTATTTATTTGATGGTTTTAAAACGCACAAATTGATTTGAACCATGAATACAAGTGACTAAATAGCCAGAAATGGTGTTTTCTTTTTTCATAATGTACTTCACATTATCATACGAAACATAAAAGTCAATAAACAATCAAATCAGGTCTTTTTTGAGGATCATAAAGCAGATGTCACATAAAAGTGTATGGAAAATCCTTTTCAAATAAATTCATAATAGAGATTAAATTTTCTTCATTTGAAAGAGGAATTAAATATTTTTAATCGCAATACATCGATCAGCACAGTTAAAAGAATAGGACAGAAATTTTCATTTCATTAGTATTTCTTGAACTATTCTTAATGAAATTTTAAAAACTCATATATACATAAATAATGTAATATAAAGAATGGGTAGTTTTAATATAATATTTTTTATTTTTAAAGCATTTATTCGAAGAATTCTGATAATAAGGAATCGCTAATAATGGTTGAGTTTATGACTGATAAATTTCTGTATAAGATCTCGAGATTGCTCTATCTTCTATGGTTGATTAAAATATACCTATGATTATGCTTACCCTAACTATTATTTTTAATCACTCCTCATTATTAAATGAAATTTCAAATAATTGTACAACAAAAAATTTCTGTATCTAGTTCAAAAGCATGATAATCTGATGCTTTTAAATTCAGATAGAATAAGATTATAAAGCGTTATGCTGAACTTTGCAAAGAACTTCCTCTTTCATATAATGATAAAGCAAATGATCAATATTAGTTTTTTGAATCAAAAAGGCAACTAATTCGTACGTCTTTCATATATTATGATGTTTTTCATAGATAGTTCTACAAATTTTCAAACTATTCCATACGTATGTATCAGATCTTATGCATAGTTTGAAAGGTTTTTAAGAAATCAACGAACACGAGAAATGATTAATCATATTTTTAATCATTTCGCTAAATAATCAGGATATGGATGCGAAACAAGAGAATTCCATCGAATACAATGATAAACCTGCCAAGATTCGACTATAGATAAGACATTTCAAAATATCAATTTGCTTTTCAGTTGTGATTCAGTAGATTTTGTGCACCTTAATAAGTTGCGTTCACTTGAAAAAGGTTTTCCTTCGTCTAACAAAATTAACTACTCTTTTTCAATGAGTATTGATATATAATAAGCAATGAAAAATAATACAAAAGTAACAATGCTAATATGATCATTTTGATTTATAATTCTTTGAATAACTTTCAATTGAATTTATCTTGTTAGAAACACTAAGATTCGATCAATAGAATGTATTGTATTCAATACTATTCGATGTCAAATTACCATCCAAAATTATTTTGTGAAAAATAATATTCAAAAGTACGTGTAGACAAACAACATATATATATCACTATTAACTTTATCTTCCATACATTCAAATCTTTATATTTACTGCATCAAGTATATTCTTAAAATTTCTCGTGGTATGCCTAAACAATTAAAGCTATATTGACAAATCAAAATCTTAATTGATTACAGTTGTTATTATCATTAAATAAATAAATAAATAAATAGAATAATTAAGTCAGATCTAATCTTACGTAAAATAGAATATCAACTTGTTTTTTTTTTGTAATGAAATTCATTATTACACATATTTTTTTAAGATAAAATTTCGAATAATGTTTACAAATTCTGAATAATTTACAGTAAAATACAAAAACAATTCATCCATATATTGCTTATACCTTAGTCCATTACAACAGAAAATATAAATGTCTATGTTTTCCACCATAGATGCACATAATAATATAAAATAAACAAATAACACATTTTAAAATTAATGAAAAATATTGTGACTTTAGACCAAATATTTTTATAGAACCTGGAGAACATTACAATAAAAAGTTAATAAAAACGAACTTTTATTATTCTTAGCAATGAAATCTCATATAACCAATAATGTATAAAACCTTTCTATATGAGGACATTACTATTGTGAATTTTTTTCATGTACAAATATTCGGTGCATGATTAAAAAGATGTCATGCTGTTGTATAATTCATTATAGTTGAAAATAGTGATAGATTGCAGTTTTTGTTTAAGATTTTTGAAATTTTTTGTTAAAACTTGATATATACGTTTTTTTATGCAACTCAATGGGTTCTATCCAATCATCATGAAAAAAGAAAACAAATTTTTTTTTTTGAAGTTTCACATTGGAAGGATCTTATACACGCTGTAAATACTTAAACATTCAATTATTTCACTCACTACATGCTTATGGCCGCTAATATTTTAAATTTGTTAGTTTTATGATAAATTTTATCAAAACGTATCTAATTCTATTAGCTGACAATACAAATTAGAAAGTATCTAATGATAAATTGTTCTAAAATGTATCAACAGATCATTCAATTCATTTTGAAATGATTTTCATTGACTTTTTCTTTATCAGTAACATAGCGAGATCTGATACTTCTTATGTCAGTCTACCTTACTCATATTGCAGTTATTAGTACAATACTCTTAATTTAATGAATGAATGTGCGAGTGTAAACTATCTAATAACATCGAAGATTACGTCAAACATCTTCTGATAGAATAATATTAAACAAGAATATTCACCTGAATATGATTGTATATATCAAAAAACGTATCATTAGTTATGTCCTCACAAATGTTGAAAAACAACTCCAATTAGGTTTAATAATTATGTTTTATCGATTTTCAAATAATATTTGTAGATCCTATGGCATAATCAATATTACATATGCTCAGCACTTATAGGTTTTCTCTCTTTTCAACGGTAGATGGCAATCAACGATTTATTGTTTTCTTTACATTCTTTTGCATGAATTATATTAGAAATAATACAAGAATTCATATCAATAACTAATACAGCGCCTCGTAACAGTTGACTAAATAGTAGAAGTGTTCTTCAAAAATATTTGATATATTAGAATAAATCAACTACATGTGTTACTACATTATATCGACGATAAAATCTTGCATTGAATTACTTAATAACAGTGATTGGAACTATTTTCCAATTTTTTTGACGTACACAAACATATTTCAAATAATTGTTCTTGTTTCACAATGTGAACAAAATAAATTCATATGAGAAGCATTAGATCACAAAAAGTTAATGACGAAGAAAGAGCCAATGGAAATCATTTCACAATCAACTGAATGAACTGCATTTTTACTTATGAAAGAAAAAAAACCTATATAAACCTTCACTTTTTTTTCTTTCTTTCTTTCTTTCTTTCCTTTTCTTTCTTCTGTTAGTTACACTTGTAGGTAACCATTAACGCAAAAAAAAGAATATGATAGTCAAGAATTTCTTTCAAATTTGAACTCTGTGTACATTTGCATTTATTCTCAATCATTCTCAAAGCCATCGGGTAGATTGTTTGTAGAAGAAACAAGATAGAAATAAATTTAAAAAAAAAGGAGAATTGCGTCTTTTGAGACTATATAAAAGAAAGCATTTTACACACAATTGTTACTCTTTATTATTAATTTTATTTTTGTGATTAAACAATTTTTCATTATAATGGGTAAGAATCAATCGAAAAAATTCAGTCAATGGGACTTAGATCGATTCAGTAATATCACTAGTAAGAAGTTAACTATTTTTTCTATTTTTCTTGATTTTTTTTTTTAAAAATCTATCAATGAATTTAGATATTCCTCGAGATAAGGTAGATAAACTCTATCAAGAATTTATTACTTCTACCGGCAAGGACAATCTAATGGATAAGAAGGAATTTCGTCGTTTATACAAAGAAATGTATCTAAGTCGACAAGTTAGTTCGGAACCAATTGGTCCTTCAGCTCCAGCTATGTGGAGTGAACACGATTTGGAGAAAATGTCAGATCATGTATTTAAAGCATTTGATAGACGTGGATCGGGTATGATCATAATACATTTTTAACAATTTATTTCATGTATTTTCTTTGTACATTTCAGGAAAATTGACTTTTGAAGGTAGATAAAAGTTTAAATACTGTTATTTAAAAGATATAATCTATGTTTTATTATTGAAAGATTTTGTCAATGCTTATTTACTACTCGATACTACTCCAGCTCTAACGACAGTTGATGCATCGGCTCGCGATCGACTTAATTATATCATGGATCACAATAATCCAACACCAGGTGAGAATATTTGCTTTTATTTCTCAAATTTTTAAAACTTTTTATATATACATAGGCTTTGTTTCACGTGAACAAGGTGAAGAATTGCTCAATCATCTAAATCTATGTTATACGTAGGTATTTTTCATGTTGATTCAATGACTACTTTGCTTTCTTTGAACTCGAATAGAGGTAACACGGAAAAACCAGCAGGTACTACTACATGGGAACATCATTGGACCAAAATCGATGATGGCAGTGGCCCGTAAGTTCTCTATGTCCATGTTTGTTATTTATCTCAGTTTATTTTTAGTGTAACGCAAGAAAAATTTGTTGAATATGTCACCAATGTGGATGATTACAAACAACCTTTGAGAGCAAATACAATGTAAATTGATACATACAACAAATGACGACAATCAGTCAAACACTTTCTTTTCTTTCGTTCTCTATTATTTGATTTCACATGTCGTAGTTGTAGAATATTATTAATCTAGCCACATTTTTATTTCTGTTTTGTTTTCTGTTTTTAAAATTGCCAATGCCAAATGATAATAAGAAAAAATAAAGTCATTTTTGACATATTATATATATTTCTTCTCGTAGATATTGTCCTATTATGAAATTTTATTAAGAACTGTTTTTACGTCTTTTTTCGAATGTTCTATAGTATGATAAGTTTACCACAGTTTTGAGCAGAAACTGGATTAATTAAGATTTTCCAATCTGCATTCGTAATAGTATAACTAGAAAATGTTTGTAGAATGCTGAATTCCTGAGTCCTTCAAAGTTCTATACAAGATAATATAATTTTTATTCGATGAATATAGGAAAAACAAATCCAGAGAAGTTCAAGCCTTTGTTTCTTTTATAAATCTACTATTGTTTTGATTAATAATTTGTTATTTAACTACGAGATATTTCAAGCGACGTATTTTAGAGAGAAGATGATTTTAATTTTTAATCTTGTAACTTTTTCGATGATGATCCTTTCAGAAGAATCTCAGACTCACTGTTAGTCATATTATACTGAAACCACTTCCTATACTTGCATAAAAAAATGTTTCATTATTTTCTACATATGTGAATGTCTATATTAATAAATAAACTAAATAATAAGAGGTCGAGAGTCAGACTACAGAAAGCCTGCATATCATTATTCAGTGCTCATCAAGATGAGAAATGCATTAGCTGAATTTCAAATACACAAAAGAAATATCTTCTTCTTATTCACAACATCATCATCTTAATACAAATATTTTAATACTCCTAGACAAAAGAAGTAATATTTTTCAAAGAAATAAAAAAAATATACACACTACGATTTTTTTGTTGAACATTTGTAAAAAAAACGCGGACATATACACATTTATAATCGATCCTTGCAAAATACAAGCAGGTTAATATTTGACGTAGTAATATATTATAATTTTCTTAGATAGTTTTCGTTATTATTAAAATGAGTATCATTCACCAAATCATAATAAAAATATCATGCTTGTGATCAGTGCAACGAGATCTATCGAAATAAGGATGGGAGAAAAAAACAAAGATAACATTGTTTTCGATTTCTGAGAAGGATCTCAGCCACAAAAACTGACAAAATAACATTTCAAATTTTTGTTCCTGCAGAAAGACTTCGACAGATGTTCTGAGTAATATACAAGTGGAACTGTTAATAAACTTCGTGAAACGAAAAATGATAAAACTACCAACCTTTCTTTCTTCTTTTTTTTGATATGAGCATAATGGAAACAGGAAATCGTTTTTTCTGCAAAAATTATGAAAGAAATTCAATGTGTTGAATAATTGTCAATAATGAAAGTCTTAGGAAAACTTGATTAATAAATAGATAACTACTTGATAGTTTGATTAGTAGTAATGATGAAAGAGAAAATAAGACAAAAATAAAAGATAAGTTCAACAGTTAGAATGTATTGAAATCGAGACAAATACTGATCAGTTAACTAGAAATTTAGTAATTTGGTATTGCCTTTCGAAAAAATCTTTTGAAGAATATCACGATTAACCGCATATTTGAGAATCACGTTTAACATAAACCACAATATTCGTTCACGGCATATATGATTGGTTCTGAATACCGTCGTGAATTCATTGATATCTATTGTATCAAACATGATGACTGTTACTCGAGTTCTCAGAAATCGTAATGCTACGGATGTAAGCATGAGAAACATTGATTTTTCCTTGCTAATTAAAATTTTTAATGATTTTAAGTACACGGTTAATGAATAATAATTCTTCGTCTATGCCGATTCAATAGTTGTGGTATAATAAAGCAGAATAAAGAATGACTATATAGGTTATTTGTATTTTAACTCGTCTTTGAGATAAATTATCGTATTTGATATAATGATTTTTGGCGATTTTCTAAATCACAGCGTTTAGGAGGCACCCTATGATTTTAGAAAACCGTGGTAGTCAAACCTATCCGGTTTTCCAAAAAGCCACTGCCCTGTGTTCTCCATATACCATGATTTCAAGTGATCTTCGAAAACAAGATAGATGGTCTAACCACGTTATCGAGAAAAACTGACTAAAACCGTTATTTCTCCTAAAATGTTTTTTCATGTTATAAAATTCTATCTGAACTCAAATAAATAATAAAATATAGTAGAAATTCTTTGTGTTTTGATTTAACTCACACACAAGCTCAAGTGAAATTTTGACTTCTCAATTCAAATTCGAATCGATTTTTAAAAAGAAAAATTTATTGCTCAAGTTTATAATTAATAGTGCAAATCTCATATATTTTCTTTGAATATTGATGTTATTCATACATCAACAACATTTACTTTAGGAAAATTTTATTTCTTATTTTTATTGTTTTCTAATCGATGAAATAATAAATTTTTGTAAAACTTATTAAAGAATAAAATGAAAATTTATTCATTCCTTTTTAACTATTGTTTAATTTTACATTTAATATTTTAAATTATTACATATTGATCTTTTTATTATAAAAAATAAACACTCAGTTGATAGAAAATTATTGTTCTGCAAAATTTCAATAAATATTTATTATCATTCTAATTCATTTCTTTTTCACATATTGTTAATGGCTTTATCCATCTTCTCATTTCATACATGCGCATATAAATATCTATATAGATGTTGAATTTTCTCTCTTTAATGTTATCATTCTTTCATTTGGTTCATTAATATTATCTCATTTGTAAACATTGAATAACTCAAAGTCAAAATGGATACAAATATAATAGCTTTTAGAAGAAAATACGTTTTGTAATGACGATAATGATGACATTTCAGATAAAATCATAAATATTCTTTTTCTTATTTTCCCACTCTCATCAATGTCTCGTTTACTTCCTTATCGCTATATTTTACGATGATTCATGATCAGGATAATAGTTTCCAGTAAGATAGAAAAGACACGATATATATATATGTTTTTCTATACAAACTAATAAAAGGAAATATAACATTTGGTTTTCCTCAATAAACATAAATATGTCCGTACTTCAGCGTATAGTAAGTATCTAGTCATTTGTTAAGAATGTGGATTCAAAATATGATTATATAAATTAGCTAATCTTGTTTGTTATAACATGGATAAATTACAAAACTACTTCTACAGCTATTATTGAATCGAAAATAAATCAGCCAATATATGAAAAGGATGATGGTGAAATTCTAAAACTACAAGATCGTGTGAAACGTAGTGAAAGTCAAATATTAAGTGAAGGCGAAGTAAAAGAACGTTTTAAAAATACAGATGTTATTCAACTTAATGTTGGTGGTGAAATCATGATGACAACTCGTGAAACTCTTACTCAATGTTCAAAATCAGTTCTTTCAATAATGTTTAATGGTCATTGGGAACAGAAATTACCAAAAGATAAAAAAGGAAATATTTTTTTAGATTTTAATCCAATACTTTTTCGTCATTTACTTGATCAATTACAAATATTAGAGAAAAATAATATAACTAACTTTTATCCTCCTTCTCAATTTTCACTTATTGAACCATTTAAAAAAATGCTTAGACACTTAGATCTTGATCAATACTTACCATTAGAAAATAATATTATCAGTTTTAATGTTGGTGGTCAGATTATTACAAATCAACGTAAAACATTTAATCAAATATTTAATTCTACTTTGGATAGCACTGTTTCATCTTCGACAATTATAAAATTTGATAATAAAAGTAATATCTTTCTTGATTATGATCCAAAATTATTTCAACATTTTGTCAAACAATTAAGAAAAAACTCATTTAAAAACACTTGTTACAGAGGAAAATTATCACATGTAGAAAAAGTGTTTTTCAAAAGAATAATCCCTGCTTTGAATATTTGCCGTAAGTAAAATATATATTTTATTTTAGTAGAATTATGCAATTTTTTCATACAATTTCATAATTATTTTATCTTTGAAATATCGAAGCAGGTCTCGCGCCGGTTCTTCTTTTTAACTTTTTATGCGAAATCTGCATATAATGGTGCACTTTCTACTTTTGATTCGATATAAGTAATAAGATCCTTCTTTCGACATTTATAGTTTTGTTACTTCACATCTTTTTTCCACTAACTACAAGTTCGGGGCAAAAAGCAAAGTAATAATGTAATTTACGGATTGGTTAAATTGATGTTTTTTGGGAGATTTAAATCGAAAAAGTTAGTACTTCCTCTTGATTTCAACAGATATCGGTTGAAAGGAATGACACTATGAAATATTAGTCTGTATAGAAGAATTACCTACTTCCTGATTTATCTTCTCTTCGAATGAAAAAAAAACAACAGCTATCCATCTGTGTTTCTTTTTCAGTTACACAGAGAACATAGGATAAATAGAAAAGAGAAGAGAAAAGAAATGAAAAGCGCTAACAAAATATAGCAAAATATATTCTAATACAGTAGGATAAAAGTATGATTCAGACTTAACTTATACTGATTTGAAAAAAGCTTGTCAGGACAGTGCCTTTCGAGCTAAAATCTAGAACTAACATATCTTTTTTCAGCTCAATTATGTTAATATAAAATATGTAAAGTGAATAATATCTAAAAAGACGATAGCTGTTTTCAGGATAATCAACTGCCAGAGAAATGATCTCTCCTATTTATATTCGAATTTCGAACAAAAATTTTATTTATAATTGTTTTTACTAGTGCTCTATTTTTTATTTATAATCTACCATTATTTTATTTTTATAACTATCGACTTAACCGAAACAGCTGTGTTTTGTTAAGTTTAAGGATCTAAATTAATCCCATCAAACCTTTACGACAACTCTTCATTATTGGTATTATTTAATCGATGCGCTTGTTGACTTTTTCGTTTTTATTATTTTTATTACTTTCGTTCGTGCCATCGAGGTATACGTTCTCTATTTAATTTTTCAAAATGCTATCGACGTTTCAATACATAATATTTTATAATGTGATGCTTCCTGTATTTCCTTAAAGAAATGTAGACTACTTAGGTGAAAAAAAGTTCGTTGGTAATTTATCCTCGGTTATGATGGAATAGGTACTCTTGAGATTGAATTTTATGGTGAAACTTATTAAAATAACTGTGTATATCGTTTCTTTATGCACGAGAAATAAAAACTTCTTCTTTTGCTGTTGCAACAAATGATTGATGTACACACCAGTGAAACATATTATAACAGTGATTTTGTTTACAGCAACTGAGAATTCTCTTTGTTCTTCTCAATCATATTAAACAGGGAAAAATAATAGTATGAAAGTTTTTCTTTCTGTATTCGTGATCGTTTCTAATAATTCAAAGAAAATAAAAGAATCATTTTGATAATACTATTTTTTCCTTATTTTAGTACTACCGCGTTCGAGTTTGATAGATATTTCTCCAACTGCCAAATGGAAGAAGAATGGTCATACTATAGCAGGAAAAAATCCAACACTCTCGAAGCCCTATGGTTTATATGTAGACGATAATCAAACTATTTATGTCGCCGATCATTTAAATCACCGTATTGTGGCATGGAAATCTGGTGAGACAAATGGACAAGTAGTAGCTGGTGGCTATAGACAAGAAAGTGGGGCTTATGAATTGAATAGACCAACAGATGTGATTGTAGACAAAGAAAGACATAGTCTCATTGTCTGCGATTGGGGAAATCAAAGAGTAATTCAATGGCCACTCCAATATGGAACAAGTGTAAAAACAATTATCTCAAATATCTCTTGCATAGGTTTGACAATGGATGAAAATGGATCTCTCTATGTTACTGATGAGGACAAGCATGAAGTAAGACGTTATCGAGTGGGTGAAACACAGGGAATAGTAGTAGCTGGTGGAAATGGACAAGGAAATGGTCTTAACCAACTCGATAGTCCCAGCTACATATTCGTCGATCGAGAACAATCAGTATATGTATCTGATTCGTGGAATCATCGTGTGGTGAAATGGATTGAAGGTGCAAAAGAAGGTATTGTTGTTGCAGGTGGTCAAGAACAAGGAAATACTCTAACACAATTGAATCGCCCTCATGGAATCCTAGTCGATCAATTAGGAACTATTTATATAGCTGATGAAGAGAATAATCGAATTGTACGTTGGCTTAAAGGAGAAAAGCGAGGAAATATTATTGTTGGTGGCAATGGTAATGGAATACAAGCAAATCAACTCAATTGGCCTGTAGGATTGTCATTTGATCAACATGGTCATCTTTATGTCGCCGAATATAATAATAATCGAGTACAACGATTTACAATTGAAATCTCATCGAATCAACTGACCTAACTGATGAATAAATATTATTTATTTCATCTATCGATTATTTTTTTGATTGATTTGTAATTTCATTTGAAAGAAATAAAAGAATGAATACGCGTAGATATGTATGTATATGCGTCTGCAATCGAACAGATCCTAATTTTTAGAGGTACAAAGATCGACATCGATAGAACAATGTGTATATATAAAAGTCTTTGTTATCCTTTTCCAAAAAACAAAGAGTCCCTCAATGCTAAATTAATGTACAATACATGCAACGATTCGGCACTGAAAGAAAAAAACTGTATTGTGAGGAAAAAATGAAAGCATTCATCCGCGCAATCTGTCAAAAATGTGTATTTGAGGATGAAAATAAATATACTGCTCTCTCTATTACAATGTAACCTTAATATATTTATTTCTTAAAAAATTACGCTTAAATTGCACGAAGTACAATGAAAAAACAAATAATAACAGAAAACTATATTTTTCAAAGGCTCATACTCTATTTGCGGCAACGTTTTCATGCTAAATCGATTTGTCATCAAACGATTTTGTATGCCTTAATAATGGAGCTCATCTTTTTTCTTAATTCGTTGAATTCCTTTAAAACGTAACTACAACTCATTTTTATTTTTCTTAGTCGTTTAATAAATAATTCTATACACAAAACTTTCTACTACTATTTTTTTGTTCAAATGAAATTTTAGATTCATTTAAGAATCGTGCACGTATTTATTCTGTATACTTACTGGAATGAATTTAGGAGTTAATTACTTTTTTGCATATGTACTTGTTTTAATACTATGTTTTTACGTTGGATATATTTCGATTGACTGACTATACGAATCTGGAAGTGTTTTTCTTCAAAGACTGATTCTCATATTTGTGAAAGAATGAGCTTGTACATAATAGATGCTGTCAGACTGAAATTCCACAAGCTTTACCGCTGGTAGGATCTTAGTTATGCTATTATTTTACAAGTAACATTCGTCGCTTCGATTCACTTAACCCTCGATTGTATAAAGCAACCGAAAGTTGTAAGGAGAGTCAAATTACCCGTATTCAAGTTTACTTTACTTAATAAACTCTTCACTTACAATAAATAGTATAGTATAATCAGACGTTAATACATGTACATACAACAGTTATAAGAGTCTTCAGCATACCAGTTTTATTCTAATGATGCCACATAACTATAATTGATCTATTAGCAGTCATGAACGTATAAACAAGTAGAAAATCAAGAAATATTTAATAAATATGGTTCTATTATATAGTTAGAATAACAGGGATATAGCCCGATTTTTATATCGTACATTTTTATTTATAAAATTTGTCCTTTAGACAAAATTACTTCCTGTTGTGTACTACTTCTTCTTCGAGCGAATTGGCTTGAAAACATCATTGCAGAAAAGATGTATGTCGCAATTGAGTTTAGATTTGAAGTAATGGTTCAAACGATTCACCTCAGATAAAATTAGTATACTTTTTATTTTTCATGTCATCTTCAGTCTGTTTCAATGTGGCCAACCTTAGAGATGTTATTCAAATAACTCACTGAATAAATAAGAAATGTTGAATGTAAAATAATATAGTGAGACAAATGCTAGATTTTTTCAGAATATTCTAGAGAAAGTCAACATACTATGCAAATCGCTTGTAACATTAAATGCGATAAATGCCGCTTTGTTGATTGCCAAATTACAAGACACAAAAGATTAAACATTCTCCATATGTCAGATTATTCTGTCACTTTACCTGCACTATATCACCGACATAAGTCAATTCAACAAACCACCTCTAGCAATCATTTCCTCTCATATTTGAAATGTAAATAGATTTTTAGTAAAGTTTGTTTTAACCAAAGCATATATGAAACAGATATAAACATGAAATACTTTGAGTAGTTTCGCATCTCATTCATTATAAGTATATCATTTATTTTATGTGATAAATAATATTGCAGTAGCTTCTAAAAAGTTCTATTTAATAAATTTTTTCTGATCAGCAATTTAACAACCATCCGTAGATTCTGATTTCCCGATCTAGATTAGATGTGCTCAAATTTTATTCCTTCTAATTCGTTAAATTTTTTGATGTTTCATTCCGATTAGTCAATTCTGGGACCCGTTCATCTGATTTATCGAAAGCCCAATATAAAAAATCTGATTGGTCAAAAGACCGAGTTCCAAAATATCTGATTGACTAGACTTTTGAGCTAAAAGAATCTGATTGGTAAAAAGATCGACATCAAAAGCACTTAATTGGCTAGATTTTGTTTTTCATATGACCCTCCGTACAGTCTAGGGAAAAATATTATTAAATAAAAGTTCTATAGGAAGTCGAACTATATTGCAAGATACTCTGCCATTGTTTATTTTTAATTAGAAACAATCTAAAGATGTGCATTATTCGTTTAAAATGTTGCATCACTTTGTTCACGATTGAATTTTATACTCTATGGTATAGAAATAAATTATTCATAGAGCATGGTTAACTTTGAAAATATAATTCTCAATAGTGTAATCAAAATACAATACTGCCGAGTGTTAGTTTTAAGCCTATTACATCTGAATGACACTATCAGAAACTGTGAAAGGATTTTGAAATTATATAACACAAAATTCGCTTTTTATTGATGCTAAATTCTTTACATTTAGCATTATATATTTGACGAGCAGAAGCTTATACAGATCGATGGATGTCCAACAAAAATGTATTTTGAAAAACAAAGTAGACAGTTTTGCTGAGTGAAAATTTTTTATCGAATAAGCCTAAAGGAAATCTTCAATATATTGGAGAGTGTTCTAAAACGAGAACGACTTTGGGATCCATTTACTATGAATCTTTTGTTAAGGATGATTACAACAAAGATTATCAAGTTTATTTAATTTGTTAAGAAAACAAAATTGAGGTGACAAGATACTTAAGATACCTACTTTCACTAATAATTAGTGCAAACATACATGAAAAAGAAAGGAAAAATATTTAGAAACGAACTGATTCCGAAATTCACATTTTTCATGCATACATAAAATTTCTCTTTAGTAGTGTAGAAACTTTTGCACTCGATAATTATTGTAGTCAGTTACATATATATTGAATTGACTATCGACAGCCAATGATGACGGTGTATGGAGTAGTTGAGCAGTGCTGCCTGGTACGCCCGTGACACCAGCAATTGTTATGCCAATTGATTGACCTGCTAAGAAAAATTGTATGCGATGATTGCCTTCATCAGTCACATACATATTGCCCATGGAATCTAATATTACATCTGTAGGATAGTTTAGCATTGTTGATGTGACACCAATAAGACCAATGCTACTTCCAGCAACTAGTGTCCAACTACTAGCGCCTATTACCCAATGGACAATATTATGGGCATAATTATTTGCGATGAGAAGACTGTTTGTTGATGATTCAAAATAGATACTTCTAGGACTATATAATTGTGTGATACCTGTTCCGGCTCCATTACCGCCAGCAACTAGAGTGCCTGATGACGTGCCTGATAAATATTGCATGATGCGATGATTGTCAGTGTCCGATACATAAAGTGTCCCCGAATTTGGATCACGTGCTAAACCAGTCGGATTCGCCAGCTGATTGTTGGCACTACCAGCAATACCTGTAAACATATTTATATATGAATTTTTTTCTGGTATAAAATATGTTGGTGGAACAATGAGTAGAAACTTTTATGCTATGAATAGATTTCTGAGCATCGTTATTGAAAATTTAAAGAAAATTATAGAATTTTTGCTACTAATGTGAAGAATTTTGAATTGAAATATTTTGTCTAGATAATTTCATGCAAAAAGAAGGCTTGAAAAAGAAAATTTCAATAAGGTGTCCTACCATTGCCAGCCACTAACGTTCCTGAAGATGCGCCATTAAGCCATAAGACCACACGATGATTACCTCCATCTACTATATAAAGATTATCATTTGAATCTACTATCAGATCACTGGGATAACTCAAGTAATTCAATGCAGAACCCGTAATTGCATTTGATTGTCCTGCCACTGTCGTACCATTTGACGCACCCGTCAACCATTTTTGAACTCGTTGGTTCGGTTGATCGGATATATAAAGTGTATTCGACGAGCCTAATGTTAAAGAATAAGGATGATTGAATTGATTAGCTGCCACACCTGGATAGCTTGTAATACCGGCTACTGTGATGCCTGTTGTATTCCAACCAGTGGAGAAGCTGGTAGCTACAAAGAAGAACAGATTAAATTCTTTTACTTTCGTAACACATAATACCATGTTTTCATCAATCAACAAAATCTATTGGAGTTATGTTTAAGTTTTTCATTCATATCTATTCATATATTTTTTAAACAAGGAAGATTTTATATTCTCAATCATCGGCAAACCAACAATGCTACATAGTTATACCACTGTTTATCGTAGCAAAGAATGCATTCTATTCTCGTTAGATTAGAATATACTGAAACAAAACTTATACTAGTGGTGATGGTAGTAGTTGACGTCGCTGTAGTACTACTGGTAGTTGGCGTCGTTGTGGTGTTGTCCAACATTGAAGCAGCTATAAAAAAATATAAAGAATAGATTACTGTCGTATTATAACTCTAGTGATGATTATATTCTTCCTACAACTTCTTCAACCAGTCAATGAATTCAGAAAGTCATTCTTGCTATATCTATATTCCTTGATAAATTCTGAACAAAGTTTAAATTGTATAGAATCAATAAAACAAGAACATGAGGGTTGATAAGTTCCTACTTGCCAAAATAATTATTATGTTTGTTGCGTTTAATCTAAGATCGAACGCCAACACGATAGCTACACTTATTCTACAAAATAATGATTAAACAATAAAGCCATTAACTCTTGTCGACATGAAAGAAGATCTTATTTCAATATTCAAACAAATAATCAAATGTATTTTGCCTGCGATATGATTCAAAACATAAGTATTTTATTAAGCATATGAGATTTGTAGATAGCGAAGCATCATTTGACGATATAAAACAACAATTGAAAATATGGAATGTGTGCTCAATATCCATTGAATTTCTGTTATAATTCATGATTATAAAAAAATATCGTGCAAACTTTCTTTTCGTCATATATTTATGAATATTACAGATCAAGAATAACGGATGTTACAAAAATCGAGTACATTTATTTTATCTATGTATTTAACATCGGTTTTAGCTTGAAATATAGGATTTTAGGAAAACCAAAATCGTCGTTAGATATGTGTATGATAAACGTTTCAGTCTTCTACGTTAAGAAAAAGTATCACAAATATCATTGATAATTTATCATCATAAGTGAAGGAACACTCTCTATGTTTTGAAGATTTCCTTAAAAGTTAATCATTAGTCGTATTCATTAGTGTATATAGATAAAAGAGAACTATCCGATGAGATCTTTTGATAGAGCTGAAGCGCGTTATTGTATTTGCTATGACATTTCTCTCCTCATCTCTCTTTGTAAGAATATCTAATCATTTTAAAAATATCGTGTCATGCTTCATATCATTAAAATCTCATTGATTAACTCATACTAGTTTTTCTTTTGATTACCTATTATTGTCTTCTACTAGTCAAATAGTTAACAGATGCTATATCCTATTTCGAGCATCTTGTTTTATTAAAAACTTACTTGTGACTGCCATTGCTAATGTCGAAGTTGGTGGTAATTTGAAAAAGTACAGGTAACTTGTTGAATTCCATTGCAATGAATAATTTGTTGTATAATTCGTATAGAACAAACATAAACGTATGTTTGTCAGACAGTTTATTGCAACAAAACTAGTTGTTGTCGATCCAATTGCGAAGCATAGACATTCTCGACAATCATTCAAATAGTAAGATACGATTGGTGAATTATTAATTTGCGACGCTGGAGCATATATATGATAAGATAATTTTCCAATTATAATGCCTGATCTAAGATGACATATATTTTGAAAAAAAACGATAAGAATCATTATGACACTGAACATTTTTCACTCTTCTTTTTTCTATGTCTTTTAGAAATACTTTCAATGAAATAATAACTTGCACTTTTTCTAAAAAATTGTAGAACTACTTTTTTTGTGTAGAAGAATACAAAAAAACAAAATGCATCTTCAATATTAAGTGACAGAGAAGTGACAATGTATTTTATTCTAAGTAATAGAAAACGTTTTCATGATGTGCCGATAATTATAAATTTAAAGTGAATAATAGCATTCTTTAAAAATTCAAATGAATGTAGTATATAATGGCTTTGGTGATTATTTTCTATAAAATAAATTTCTGTTCATTTTTTTTTGAAAATGTAATACAGATTATAAAAATGACTTGAACTTATTAATAATTATCTTCAGAATTATTTCATATCAAAAATAGAATTATACGATCATTCAATGATTCTTATTTAATTATATATCGATTGCAAAAAAAAGGTCAATAAAACCTTGAATTACAATTACTTAGATAAGCACTCAAAAAAGCATCTGTGAAATATTTTCTAGGTGTCAAATAATTCAAATTTGTTATTTATTAGATTGTTTTCGTGACAGTCTCTACTACAGTTTAGCAGCTCCAAGAAATATTATGAATCAAAACTAGAATTGCATCTTTAGTTCCGAAGGATAAAATTAAAAAAAAACACGACTCCAATTTCAGTTCGTAGAAGGTATCTTTAAAATTGATGATCTAGTAAGAGTATATTAAATAACTAATCAATATCTCATTTTTCAAGATTCTTCATCGCTACTATTTTCTGAAAAAATAAAACAAAAAGAGAAAGAATGCCTACAGCATGATTTTCAGTTAATTTTATTGTCTTTTCATTTATTAATGCAGAATAATTCGTAACACAATTTATCCTTTTGAAAATATAGATGTTCGAAAAGTTTTTCCATAACGAATACTTCTGAACCTTTATATTGGTGTTCTAATAGATAACAGATGTGGCTACCCGAATAGGCCATCCTAAGGAATAAGAGCAACTAGAGTGAAATTGTAGACACTTGTTGCAAGAACTGTTTGATTAACCTATGTATAAAATGCCTTAAAATGAATCGATTCCTTAATACTCTGTTCGCATTCTGATAAGATTCTCTTCACAAATCATTACTGTTTTTTTAAAAGATGTCGACATGCGAGTAATGTCGTTTTTCTTTGTCTGCAGATAATTAACACTAAGATACATTCTCCATATTAGATGAATATTCTACTGTATTTAAATGGCCGCCGAAATTGGTGTTAATGGCCAAGAATATTTGAATTTTGCTTTGCAACAAATCGATTATGTATTGGATGATTCAGATGGATCCTATGTAATCGGTTTCGGTTAGAACCATCCGTTTATGACCGCATCATCATACAACTAGGTTAAATTCGAATAGATGTAGTTACCAGCTGAATGTGACTGAAGCGCATTCATTAATCCTAATACGAATCCTCAATTGCTCATTGGTATTTTAGTACGAGGACCTGATCAGAATGATAATTACGTTAAAAATGAAATTACTACTGGTTGTAATACAGGATTTCAATCAGCTTAAATCATAGGTGAGAGAATATATGTGCAGAAAATTCTACTTCTATAAAAATTTATCGTCATAATAATCTAAATAATGTATACACATATCCTCGAATAGTCAACTCTCTCTATACTGACGACCAACTTAGCTTCTAGATATTTACTTACTAGTATTTGTATGAAGCAAGAACAAGAAAACACCTATAGAAGATTTTGCTATTCCTCTTTCTAAAAAAGACATGGACCATTATGCTCTTATATTCGCCATTTCAGAAAACGGAAAACTTCACGCTTTCATTATGAAATGTCAAAGACATGCATCGTAACTGTATACCTTTCATTTATTATCATTCTTATTATTGTCTATACTCATATTGGTTCTATTGTTATTATGGTTCTTTTTATTCGGCTCGGTTAAAAATCGAATTCATAACCTAATCGGTCCAAAATTTATTGATGAAATTTGTGATATATGTATGAATATATCATCATAAAAACGTTATTGGTTGAAACGTACATTAAGAATTGATCAATGTTCAAAGTATCTTTTGACGCTTTTTCTCGATGTCATTTGTGAGTATCTGTCCGATCGTATTCTAACATCTTTTTTTTCTTCTAGTTACTCAATGACTCATTTGTTGACGAATGGCTTTTATCTTGAGAGTCTTGATACATTTTGACTCATTTTTGTTCTTTTTATAAGTTTTAGCGTGAGTGTGGATGTGTATAAACTTTCTTTGGATTTTATAGTGTGAATAAAACGTATTATTTAAGCCATATAAATTTATATATATTTCGTTTTATGTTGCTCAGGATGCGAAGTTGGTATGTATGCATTAGATTAATTTCAGTTGTGATATTTTCTTTGTGCAAAAAGGAACAATGATTCAACAGAGAATGACGTAATTTCGTCACTGCAGACAGTTGGTATTTTCATTCTTTTCCTCGTTGTGTGATCATTGTAGAAACGAATTCGATATGATGAGTGACAATATAACATCAACTCAATTTCAACTTGAATTGCTTCCTGATGAACTCTTCCTTGAAATATTTCAATAAATGAATCCAGTTACTCTTCGGAGTTTCAAAGATTTGAATCAGCGAATAAATCGCATTATTCAATCTTTAAAAGTGAATGTTGTTCTTCGAAATGAAGAGAAATATGAATTCAATTATTTATCGATCTTGACTCCAGTACAAATCATTCGTTTGGAAGTACGTCACTATTATTTGTCATTGAATTTTAATAGTATGACTGAATTACGTTCGCTGACAATCGATTGTACCTATCTTTCAAAAGAACAATGGGAACAGGTAACTTCAGTATTATACAACTAAAAGTTGTTTTTAAAAATCGTGATTATTAGGTGCTCAACATCGAACTACATTGTTTAGAACGACTTTCTATGGAATATATATCATCTGATATGAAATCATCTTTATTCTATACTATTTTGAATACTAAACATTTTCCATTACTAAAAACATGTAAACTCCAATTGATATTTAACTACGATAAAAACATCGGCAACAATGATTCATCACCAAACAATATACTCCATTCTTTTTCGATAGATGTATGGGCTTGTTCCAAACTATGTTGGCTGTTACATCAACTGCCAAATTTACGTCGATTAGATATCAATTTAGGAGATTTTAATGAGTCAATCATGCACAATGTTCAACCTCATTTATTAATTAGCCATTTAAAAGTTACTCTCAGTGATCCTTTATATGATTTGGAAAAATTACTAAAGTGGACACCAAATCTCATTCGACTGCGTGTACGAGGAAGCATTGGAAGCAATGATGTAGTCAAGTTTTTTGAGAGAGTGGCCAAATTTCTACCGGCACTTGTTCCACATTTACAACACTTCGATTGTGAGCTTTATTCTTATTCAGATGTCAATGAAGCGCATGATTTAATTATAAAACAATTGCATCCACTCTTCAGCAAAATACGATGTCTTTTGGGACGAGGTCAAAACCAATGCTATGCAACGGATATTATGATCTATCCAAGAGGGAATCAATATGAATGTAAGTAGTTTCAAAATATGGGTCTCATATTTTTCGTTTTCACTCTCTAAAATATCTTCCTTAGTGAATAAAACATTTCGTGATATACACTTGAACTTACTAGAATTTATCCTTTAGTTATCGAACCATCATCTTCTTATTTAACGCCAGATGTCGACTGGTGTCACTGTGGCTTCCGTTGCGGATTTGCCGACCGCTGCTACTGCGTGTATTCTAATGGTCATTGCCTTCATAACGATTATGGCGACTATTTTCCTGGTCACTGCGATTGTTTTTGTCATAAAGATAACTATGCATGGTGAAAACTATAAAAACAATTATCGATTATTCACATAAAACGGATGTAACATTTTCATGAAATACAATTATCAAACACCTATGACTATGATTTAATTAATCGAGAGGATTCACAAAAATATAATATGTGTGCATATAGACTTCTCATAGATACTCTTTTCTATAGAAGTTCAACATGTATATCTCAGCTTGAAACAATAGAGGTTATCTAATGCATAACATTATTTGAACTTTTTAACGTGACACATATTTAGTATTCAGTCGAGTATTATCTCTTCACCGTCTGTATCCTAGAAGTTGTTCTCTACTTTATCGTGAATAATTGAATATTCATACTAAAAGTGACGTCTGTTCGAGTACTATGTTATTATTTGGACAGTAGTGTTATTGATCACCTAGTTATATTCAATAAAGATTTGATTTATAATCAATTTTATCACGAACTGCAACACGTACTGTCAGATGAAAATAAATGCGGAAACCTCGGATTTAAATCTGAGAGTTATGTGTACTTCAAAAAGTGAATAAGACGTATGAGTCATCCTATAATGTGTCGACTAGAGCTCGCCGGGTACGAATCCAGATCCGGATCTAAAAATTTCAAGTTGACCTAGTCTAGGCACGTTCTAACGAGGGAACCACCCGAGGTGTAACCTCCCGTGTTCATTGATTCATATCTCATTTAGTTGAGTATATTGAGGTAGTAAAAAGCCGAAAGGGATTTTTCCCCAATCCTCTTCCTTCAAAAGTTATGGCCCTTTTACTGCATTTTTGACCCATTCCTATGTAGTTATCGAAAAAATCAAACTAACGAATTTCGATCTGAAACTTTGCTCAAACATGGATCTTATGACTCTAAGAACATTCTGAAAGTTTCAACTCAAAACAATGTTCCTTCCTCGAGATATTGAAATTCTAAGCGAACTCAGTTATTGCGATTTATCACTGATAAGTTCATTTTTCTTCAAAAATTCAATATCTCGAGAAAGGAACATTGTTTTGAGTTGAAACTTTCAGAATGTTCTTAGGGTCATAAGACCCATGTTTGAGCAAAATTTCAGATCGAAATTCGTTAGTTTGATTTTTTCGATAACTACATAGGAATGGGTCAAAAATGCAGTAAAAGGACCATAACTTTTGAAGGAAGAGGATTGGGGAAAAATCCCATTTGGCTTTTTACTACCTCAATATACTCAACTAAATGAGATATGAATCAATGAAAACGGGAGGTTACACCTCGAGTGGTTCCCTCGTAAGAGAAAGTGGAATTTTGAACTTTTCATGTTGAACAGAGTTTGTCTCACTGATTGCTTTGTTTGAGCTAAATTATAAAATTTTCTCTTAACTTTAAATCTGAATCTAATGGGATGTTTTCGAAACGTTCTCTGTTCTTCAACAACGATAAAAATGATGACATATAAAAAGACCCTATAAATTTGTCGTTCACTTTACAACATTATAAATACGTACGGAAAATAGGTAGTGCAGTTTGATTTGATGGAAGCATGACACGGCTTTAAATTTGTATGTTTCAGTCAATTAGAGAAAGAAAAATGTCATCAGTTGTTTGTGGGGTTTTTTTGTATTTTTCTATATATAAGCAAAGCTTGGAAGAAACCAAATGAATCATGATTTTTTCCTGTCAATTAAATAATAAAGAATTGGATATAGAAAAGAAAAGAAAAATAAATTTTTCAAGAATTCATTTTACTTTTCATAGATTGTTTCTATTCTGTCCATTTAAACGTACAGATTGAGAACAATAGATTGCACAAATTATAGTTGAAAACTAATAATATACAAAGAGCAAAATTTTATTTAAGCATCGTTTAGCCATTTTCAAAAAACAACTCTCATTTTCCAACAAGAGTATTTTCATACATTCATTTGATTCTAGCAACAAATCTATTGTGTTAGAACGTTCTTTAGCTCACAATAGAACTTGTTTAAATGCAAAACAATCGGATAGTACATTTTCTATTCGAGTTATGACTGAAATGCATTGCGTAACCTCCTTGGAAATCCGCATCAATGCTGAATAGATTGAGTAGGAGTGCCTATGAGTCTTCTCATAGCACTCGGACTTACACTCACGCTCTATTATAAATAGCTTTGCATAGATATTTACGAAATATCGCGACTAAAAGGCAGTATAAAACTCTTCAGAAATAAATACAAAATCCAACTTTTTTAAGTGAGACTCACCGATGGATCTCATCGTGGCGGGTGGGTTAAGTATCAAATCTAATATTATTTGTTGTTCAACAACGTGGTAATATTGTGTCTGATAAACGACAAGAATTTGTTGATGAACTCTCAGCATTATTTAAAAACGAACAATGAAAAACGACTATTGTTTTAACCGTATTCAATACAGTTAAAAGTAGTGAATCTCATATAACTAGGTATTAATGTTGAAAGAAAGCTATACATCAAATTCTAATTTGTTTAGATGATCATCATGATCTAACAATTAAAGTTGCAAAACATTTTGATAATGAAATTCAGCAATCATGTCATTATTCTCCCTATCGTTCACTCTGCACTAAAGACATCTTCGCTGTAAATTGATGGTTAAGCTTCACTTTTTCAAACACCTAATTTAAGGGCTATTCATACATCAAAATCATACACACTATCTTCAATATCTCATCAACTTTTTCTCAACATCTCGTTTATACTGTCAAAACATGCTATTGTCTTGCATACTCAAATCTATTTCATATTTCAACTTTGTTCATTAATGAAAAACATACATTAATATTTTACTGTTATTTATCTATTGAATTAATTGTCGACAAAAAAACAAAACCATAACTTTTCTCTTACAGATCATTTTATTTTTTCATACTTTAATATTGTTTCTATGACCTTTCTTATACTATATAGAGGAACGTAGGTTCACAGAGAAATATTTTTGAAAAAAAATTGAACTTTGAGATTTCTGGCACACCGTCATAACAAGTAATAATAACAACAACAGAAAAAGAAAAACAAATAACTATCAATAACAAGAAGAAAAAAAATATATATCTGAGGAAGAAATCAAATAAGAACAAAGAAAGATTTCTTTTATACAACCTCTTTAAATAAACTAGACAACAAAGATCATGCACATTGTTGTTGTTGTTGTTATTATTATCATTATTCTACGACACAGATACCACTAAAATAAAGAAATGAACAGTCAGAAATATGATATAATTGTAAATAACTTACCAAGATCATTACTGTATTGATAGTTAGCAACACGATCAAATTCACCTCGTTTGTATTTTTCTCGTACATTTGTATGATATACAGATCGTGGTACATGTTGCATAAGTTTAAGAATTTGGTCCGTACATTTATCTAATTCATCACATTTATATGGTTGATGTTTATAAAAACGTTTAACTATTTGTGGATTATCAAATTGACGTGTAAATTTTAATGCTAATAATAATGTTGCTGCAGATAATGTATCATCTCATAAAACACATTCAATCATATATTTTGATAAAGAATAAATGATAAAATGAAAAGATAAAAAACGTAGATAATAACAAAGAAAATGAATTGCTAATGAATATTCTATTTAATTCAAACAAAATAATTTATAAAAATTAAAAACAAAAAGAAAGAGACGAACTAAGTTCAAAATCAAGTTGTGTTAATAATTATTTTTCACCATGATTTAGAATTACAAGAGTTACAATACCAATCTGAACAAATCAGACCAGATTGGATCACTCAGTCTAAAATTTTGATCTATACCATTTTTTCCTTTCGATAGTGATATCTATGATATGTGCAGGAATAGTGACGGAACCAGGAATTTTTTTCTGGAGTGAAGTCAGCCCCCAGAAGTTTTTTCTGCAGAGCATTAACCCTTTGACCGCCGACTTAAGAAAAGGAAGAAACGGTTTTGCAGAAAATGTACTCGCTTTTTATAGAATAATTCTATAGTGTACCTTAATAAAATGGTGGATTCTGAAGCTCAAGCTGTTTAACGTTTCTTTTTATGCAAGTGTGTGTGTAAAAGGCATACGTTATGAATGATTACTTTAGTTAGTTCAAAGATGAGGTTTCCGACGTTTATAAACGGCGGCGACGGTCAAAGGATTAAAATCCATTTTGAAGTTCAAAAGCAGCATATTTCACTATTTTAATGCTAGATCATTCCAGTCTTAGGATAGGGATACGCAACGATCTTTGGAGGGAGCTGGACTCTCTCCCATCACATCCTTGCTATACCACTAGTCAGTATCTGCCGAATCTTCCCAATGTATTCTCTACGACATACTATTAAGATTCATAGCGAAAATCTTGACAATATTTCTACAGTAGAAGCAGAAACTAAATAAAACAGACCGATAACCGTCAGGTCTAAAATTCGTACCAGACCCAGGCCTGCAGAATCTGCCGTAGATTCTCTGCAGCACACAAAAAATCTGAAAAATTTCCCCAACTTTTTGAAACGTATGAGTCAGAATATCTTTTTATCAAAAATGTATGTTTAAGAAAATATTTCCGTTCTTTTCTCGATTCATGAGTTTTTTATTCAATGAAGAAGACGAAATTACAAAAGATAAGGATCGTTTTTGTGCATTTTATTCGTTCATAGAGGCAATCCGATGGTGATGGTGACTTTGCTGCTTTTTGTCGTCTCAATCGACTGATAACTAATGACTCGGACCGAAACAACACAAAGAATAAAAAGAAGAGAACCAAAAATGTGACAATAGCAGAAAATATAAGATGTACAAAATAACTGCATATCTTAATACCAGTATATTTGACTAGAAATTACTCGAAGAACAGAAATCATTTCATTAAATATATTGGTTTTAAGACATGTAGTTATGTTATACATTTTATAGCTTGTGTTATCAGCTTTTTTGGTTCTCTTATTTCTCTTCTTTTTATTCTTTGTGTTGTTTTTCATCTTGATATCATTCTAATGATAATGACTTTACATTGACGAATGCTCGAATAAGTTTCTGAATGTTTTTTTTTTTTGAGAACTGATTTAAAGAGCAGTTTTAGATTCAACTGATAAATACTTCTTTACAATTAGTATTTATCAACTAATTTTTAAAACAAAATACATTCGGTAAGTTTACTGACAAAAAAGTGAAACACATGAAATATTGAAAAGAGAGGGAATTTTTTGCAAGGTCACTCTCGCATCTGAGTCGGTGGATTTTTGTATACTTTATTTCGACAGAAGTTGTCTGTTTATAAACAACAGAGAATATATCATGAATACCGAGAAAGATTTGATACTATAGCTACAGGTCTTCGATAGAGAGAGAATGATGCGAAGTGTAGAATGAAATCAAAAAGTGATAACAATGGATTCAGAGAATCATGAATATTTTCTGTTGGAGTATGAAATTTCTGCTTTTGTGACTTAGTCATATCTTTTGTTTTTTTTCTCTTTCTGCTGTTTTATATCGTTTATCAAGGGAGAAAAAGCCGAATTTTTGATTGCCCAGATTGCTTTGATTGCCTATTGATTGTCAAAGATAGCTAATGATTGTCAATGATTGCCAATGATTGTTATCAGGGGTGTTCCTAGAAGGGGATCAAAATCAAAAATTTGATCACGTAATATTCGGATCCCTAAAAGAAAAAGGCTGGAGCTAGCACATGTATTCAAAAATTACACGGACAAAGACGCCCCCCAATCGGGACACCCCTGATTGTCATTGATTGTCTACATCTTTTTATATTGAAAAACAGTTAGCTGAAGCTTTCATAGCAATCATAGTTATCTGTGTTGGACAATCAGAAGGATTTGTTGGCTTGACTTATAAATTTTCATAGAAAAGTGAACATACTAACAAAGAAAATAAGATAAATTTCTGTAAGGTTCTTAGCAAGCATAGCGAAAAAACACACGCGTTTCTAATATTAATTAAAGTAAGCTTCAGCAGTTTATTTAACACAACAAAGAGAAAATATAAATATACAATATGAAAAAATGTAAGAGAAGTAAATTTTATTTATTATTAGTCATAACACGTCATAAGTAGAATAAACATACATAATGAAGATTAATCTTCAAATCAACTGATAGATTTTGTTTCGTTAAACTTTTTTTAAATTCTTGCTAATATAGAAACAAAAAGTAGACGAAAAGATTCTTATTAAATCGTTGTACTTTTGACATGTCAGATACACATAGAAACCGTCATAGAAATGAAGTTTTAATATAATTGAACAAGGTGATAAAGATTCAAATCCTCAAAAAAGCTTAATGCACAGAGTGAGCACACAATGAAGCGAGTGCACTGACTAATTTTAAGAATTAAATAAATCAATTTCTTATTACAAGAATTCCTTGTTTATGTTGAATAGAATTTTTTGTACCAAATTTACAAATCATCATAATTCCATAATGTCGCCTGTTTAATTCTAATCGAAAATCAACACCTTCCTTATAATTAGTATTTACTAAGTTTAATTCATTTTTATTCTTATCAAGCCAACCAATAATAGTTCGTATAATTCTATTTGTTATTTCCTCTGTAAGAGGATCAAATGTAGTTCGAGAATTAGATGATGAAATATTCAATGAATCAGGAAGTGTAGATGCATGTGAAGGAGAAGATGTATGAGTTGAAGGAAGAAATATTGATGAAGCATTTTGTGTTGGAATGATCAACGTCGAGCTTGTACCTAATGAAATTGAAGAATTAATAACATGAAATCGTTCAGCTAGTTTATTGATTTATTCTCGTTTCTTTTTAAGAACTTTTTTAAGACTAATGATTGATGATTCAAGACCTGATAAAAGACCGACAGATCCATCACTTAATGTAAAACACGTGTTTTTCTTCGGTTCATTTAATTGATCAGATTTCAATTGAAGAACAGCAGTAACATCTTCTCATCTAAGAAATGAGTCAACTTCATTGCATTCTTGAAAAGAAAGTAATTCTGCAATTTTTTTCGCAGAAAATTGTCGAATAAAATCATAAAATGCTTCATGTCGAAGATCCATAATATTTAAAGGTATAGATTTTGTCTTTACAGATTTGTAAGTAGGCATTATAATGACCGTATAATTTATTAAGGGGGCCCCCCCTCAGAAAAAATTTCCCACTTAGAATGGTCCGTTTGGGCTGAAATTTTCAGGGATGAGTGACCTTAGTGAGAAATGCTTCTGGTAAAAATTTCAGCTCTATAGGTCGTACTAGACCCGATTTATAGGTCATTTATAGGTCATTTTTGGCCTTCAGGAGGATTTTTATAACTTCGTCGTAACACGAGATGTAGAGCTCGGGGTGGTTTCAAATTAAAGCTTATGTCAGTACGCAACTTTTCATCCACCAGAATTTTTAAATTCTGTATTGTTCATTTTTTATGAATATTTTAGTAGATAGGTCTTAAAAAACAGTGGTCTGACGACAGTAAATTCCACTTTTCTCAGCCCAGGAATCGATCTTGAAAAAACTGGTGGATGAAAAGTTTCCTCTCACTGCGACCTTTAAAACAAAAAAAAATATCGGGTATAGCTTGAACCATGTGGGAGTTATTTCAATTTTTGTGACTGAAAACCATGTTCTGAGAAAAACGCAAAACAAGTTTTAGAAACGAATTTTTTTCATGTAAATCCAAAAAAATCGTATTAAAATGGTATGTTTTCAATATATTTCATTGGAGTTTTTTAAAGCGCGTAACACACACTATCAGCTAGCGTCATCTGTCATGCTGTGATGGCTTGGCTCTCCCCTTTTTCGGATGAGTAACATTTTTTTATATCGAAATATTTTCTGAAAAAAATAAAAAATCGTATTTTTTTCGGGAGAAAATTGAGAGAGACGCTACAAATGAATTATAATTAGAGTAATTCATGTTTTCTCAGCAACAAGGTATTATTTTATCACTTCCTATTTTCTAGATTTTTTAATTATTCTACGGTTATATTGTTGTAAATGACACGCAATTCGATTTTAAAAAAGGAAAGAAAGCTCCGGCTCAGTCAAACCAGTTTCACATCGCGAAAAATCGTTAAGAGTGTTACAAAAAAGACAAGTCAACTACAAAATGATCTTATTTCTGATACAGATCGAACAGCTGACAATGATCAATTTACGTACAAAACTCGTCCATTTACCGGTCCATCGCATCAGAAATTATCAAACTTTCTTGAACAGCAACACACAGATACTGATGAAGATCCGAATGATTATTACCAGATAATTCACAACTCGTTTTTGTTGGAATTAATGGAACAAAGTATCTGTATATCATGCAAGTCAATATGGAATGGTGATATGTCTGTTTCAAAACGCGAAGGTACTGTTTGTGTTGTTTTCTCTCGAGTAAAACTTAATAATTACATATATATTGTAGGATTATATTGTTCTCTGGTGTTCACGTGCCACTGCTCAAATGAAATTAAGATCAATACATCTAAACAATGCCCAAAAACATCTAAAAGAGACATCAATATTCGAAGTGCGATTGGTAAGTCTATTCTTAATACTATAGTAATAGATAAATTTATCTGATATCTAGGTGCAAATTTTGCCGGTATTGGTCATCAAGGTCTATTCAAACTTTGTGCTGCTTTAAATGTATCACCTCCCATTGATGATGATCATTTTTCTCGCACCATTACATATTTGCTTCCCGCATTTGAATCACACAAGCTTAATTCAATGGAGAAGGCTGTAGAAGAAGCTTGTGGTCAATCAAATGAACGTAAAATTACTGTTAGTGGTGATGGCACTTGGCAAAAACGTGGGTTTTCAAGTTTACATGGAGTCGTAGCAGTAATGTCTAGCTGTTCCAATGCAAAAGTATACATTAGATAAATATATTTCTATATACTATCGTTTTGAGTTTTGCAGGTATTGGATTTGGAAAGATTATCAAAAAATTGCTCCATCTGTACAGGTTTACTCAGCGTCAAACATTCAGATCCAAAAAAATATTCGGAAGTAAAAAACAAACATGAATGTGAAGCAACTCACACCGGTTCATCAGGTAGAATTTCATTCAAAAGTTTCTTATTTAACTATTCTTTTATTTAGGTTCTATGGAGGTCAATGGAATGTATCTTTTATTTGCCCGCTCCGAGAGTTTGTACAACGTTCAATATACAAAGTAAATAACACTATATCGAACTCTTTTTTTATACATTATCTATTTATAGTTATATTGGAGACGGTGATGCAAAAGTTATCTCTAAATTAATGAGTGATCCTCCATATAAAGATGCATCAATTATGAAAATAGAAGATGTGAACCATTTTTCAAAGAAGATGCTGAACCGTCTACAAAAAATAGCAGACGATCTGAAGAAAACCAAGATTGATGGTAAACTTGGTATACGTGGTCAAGGTCGAATGACACAAAGTTAGTATAAATTCTGCTCTATTCTAACTAATTGCTGTTTTTTTCCTAGAAATGATGGTTAATTTTAAACATTATTATCGTCAAGCTATTGTGCGAAACAAAACAAATCTAGACGAAATGGTTCGCGCAGTTTGGGCAATATGGAAACACAAAGTAAGTAAAAATAAAAAAGGTTTTATAAATAAAAGACATTTTATTGTAGTCTTCGTCGAACTCAGATCCACATCACGAATGGTGTTCACTAACCTACTGTGGATATTTAAAAGCATTAGAAAAAGGTAATAAAAAATTAATACTTTTCGAGATTTTATTTCATACATTTAGGGGAAGAATATGATCATGATCGGCACAGTTTACCGTTAGGTATTATGAAAGCAATTCGACCGGTGTTTGATGAATTGGCTCACCGTGAGTTCTTCAAAACATTATACATCATTACGAGATTATTTATTATTTAGCTGATACTCTAAAAAAGGTCATCAATGGCAGCTCTCAAAACGCGAATGAAAGTTTTCATGCTGTTTTATGGAGCTTGGCCCCAAAGAATCGATATGCTACTGGTGCAGTCGTCGATTTATGTGCTGCAATTGCTGTATTATCATATAATGATGGGAATCAATCAATTATACCAGTTATAGCTGAAATAACAGGTAAAAATGTTTATAAATTTGATATACGATACACTATTATTTCTATTTAGGTGGCAGTGGTTTTTATACGACAGCTGCAATGAGAAGACTTGATGAACGTCGTGTATATTATGAACACAAAAAAAAAAGAAAAAAAACGAAAAAAAATCAAAATTAACTAATGAAACATTGGATTCACCACGAGGTGATCGTATGAGTCTTGGTGTTAATGATGATGAATCATTAGACGATTCATATGTATCTGGAGCCTATTGATTTTTTCTATTGAACATAGTTTTCTTTTATTGTTTTTCTACTTGTTTGTTTATTTATGATCTTTTTTCATTTGTTAGAACCTCTTTATTCTTAATAAAAATATGTATCATCATCTCTATTTTTTCCTGAACTAAACTAGATTACCACTATAAATATAAATAACATAATTATATAATTAATATATTTCTGACGCGTTTCCTTTTTTCTATACAATTTCTAGATAAAATGAATAATTTTGACATCTGTTACAACGCCTTATGTCGTGAATTTGTTAAGAAAAATGTTATTATGCCTGCTGTCCTCGTCGAAATTTTAAAACCCAAAAATGTTGTTCGTTCATCAATTACTCTTATAAATACAAACAACACTGGATCTGAGTCTGATACTACAACAACCAACGACGAGAGCAGTTCAGACGAGTCAGACGACTCAAATAACATCGATTTGAATAAAACACTTCAAGGAAATGTCAATAGTGGAACGAATAGTAATGTTCAAGCGTATGTACCTCTTATCTGTCTATTTTACATATCAATAAATATTCTTCTTTATTTCTAGTAAGGTAAAATCTATGACAAGATCATTATCGACATTAGCACTAGCGTCGAACTCAAATTCAACCGATTTGTCTTTGTCGTCATTAACACTAACAAAAGCAAATCCACTCGATTTGCCTCATGATCGAAAATGCCGCCAAGAAATTTTCAATAAGGTTAACCAGCTTATCTTCAACATTCGACAAAAAAAAGGAAAAACAAAAAAAAAAGAAATATATGAGCTACCACCATTAGTCAAGCAAATTATTCGATGTTTATATCCATCTGACATCGACGACAAAAACTATTTACAGAAACCGGACGTTATCCTCACTCTTCATACATTTGTTGAACTTTTTCGTAACTAGTTGATATTTTTTCAACTCTTTTCTTCTTTTTGCTCACTGAAGAGTCTTCTACAAACAATAAAACGCCTATAAATATATTTCACTATATTTTATCTGCTTTAGATTAGCGGAATGTCTCTAAAATGACAAAAAATCAATTTTTTCAAAATTTGCTCAGCGTCTGTATGATATACGTGACTCAGATAACTGGTGTTGAGGATAAAATATAAAAGTGTGACCCTTATCTTGGGTGTCACTATCTTCTAAATGATTAATATACGAATACTTTGTCCATTGCTGATGCAAATGAGAAGCTAGTTTTTCAAAAACTGAAAAATCTCAAAAAAACGCGAAAATTTCTCGAAAAACATGAGGTGACGCACATATTTTCCTCATAAGTCTGTCAAAATTTGGTCGTTTTTCAAAAACCCATATATATTCTGAAAGAGGAATCTTCAGCGCATCTTCCTATGTTAAAAACTCAATTTTCGATTTTTCTCGAAAAACTGACTTTTTTGAGGGGGGGGGGGGCCCTTAATATTTTTTATATTAATTTAAATCATTGTTCTTCTCATGTAAATTGTCTGTAGTATTATTGATATCTACATTTGAATTATATCTGTTGCTGCATCATTTATTCGTGGACAATTATTTGAATTACCACAAGTTGATGTATTATGGCATTTTTTGAATGATATTTATTTGTTACGAACTGTTCGTGAATATTTAACTGAGAATGAATATTTTGATCGTTTAGTGTTACTTTATTGGACAAGAAAAAAACCAAATGAGAAATAGCCAAATCTTTTTTCCCTCGACTGAAGGGAGGGTGATATGAAAAAAACTAAAATGCGTTTGTCTGTGTGTGTATATATCGCAGGTCAAAAGAACATCCGTTAGTGGCGGGTCAAAAGAACATTATTGAGTCATACGCGAAAAAATGTTTTTTTGACCCAAAAAATTATCTTTTTACGAAAAATGTTTTTTTGACTCCAGGTTTGGAGCTACTCAGACATGCTGGTGACTGGGTTTCACCAAACCATGTTCTTTTTATCCTAGGTTTCGAACCAATCAGAATTGTTGGAGACCGGGTCTTACTAAACCATGTTTTTTTACCCTAGGTTTCGGACCAATCAGAACTGTTGGGGACCGGGTTTCACTAGATCATGTTCGCTCGACTGAAGAGAGGTCATTGTAAAAACTAAAATGCGTTTGTTTTCTTGTATAAAACTCAGTGCAATTATGGTTTTTCGATAGCGGGTTATCGAGCAATCAGACTGTTTCAGGCTGAAATCTTAATCAAGGGTTCTCGATCTCAGCTTTTTGATCACTCAGATTCTTCCATACTAGAAATCCAACCGATTAGAAGCTGTGCTGCACAGGGAGCAACTAGTCGTGAGTGGTGCCCCGTAGAAGCGCCGACGGACGACTAGACGCTCATAGTTTTCTTGACTGAAGGGAGGGTGATATGAAAAAAACTAAAATGCGTTTGTCTGTGTTTGTCGCAGGGTTAAAGCTTAGCCAAATGTTTTTGATATTCTACTTTGGTCCAATCAGTCTTTCTTGCTGCAATTTGGGCCAATCAGATTCTTTCAGCCTCTAACTTCCACCAACCACGTTTTTTTTACCGCGGGATTTCGACCAATCGAAATTCTTTTAGTCTCTAACTCACATCAATGACATTTTTTCCACTTCGGGATTTCGACCAATTAGATTCTTTGGTACTCGGAAATTAAATAACCAGGATTGAGAGTGGTTTGTGTTAGTAAAAGTTCTGTATCACTATGTGTAGTTCGATCGTGAAGACAAAAAGTATAGTACAACTAAAAGCAATCGATTTCTTAGGAAATCCTGCATATATGAGACGATGAGATATATGATCTCGGCCGTCAAACATTTTTCTCTATAGTTTTACATGGGGTATCTAAAATTAAGACTAGCTGTTCCATGTTAGATTTTGGTAGGACGTGAATACCGTTAATCGAACGAAGGTAAATATTGGAATATAACACTTTTATTTGAATGTATATCAATCGTAGAAAAATAACATTCGAATTCCATAGGAACGTAACATAAACGTGAACAAAACGCATTCCGCTCTCAATCTTTCTTAGCGTAGCACTATTTTCTGAATTTTGAAGTGAAAATTTTTTAAATGGAAATTGCTTAAGTTTGATGCGGAAACCCAAAGATAAGTGGTTTACATCGTAAATACAGATGTGCCAGAAGTTGTGGGAGAAGAACTATATGGTTGTGCGGCTAGCTGTGAGTGGCGTCCCTTCCGGGCGCCGACGAAAGACTAGCTGCTCACCTGTCTTATTAAAGATGTATAAACATCTGAAAAGAAAAAAATGATTTTATATGGGTATACATATGTGGAACACCATCGACTTCAAGATAAGATGAAGTATAATAAGTCCGCTCTGAAAGTGTTATTCGCAGAAAGACAGTTTATGAAAATTTTTTTAAACTGAATAATATATATTTTGTTATAGAGAATTAACAAGTAACAGTTCCTTCTTTAACTCGCTCAATCCTCGACTTAATGATTAAGACTATTTGTATGCTATTTTACCTTGCTGAAGCAATTGGTGACAATAGTATATGCATTCATGTATGCCGATTACAATACTATTTTGGTGGTCTATAATAGTATGAGCATTTTAAAGTTACAATGATTCTCACAAATAAAATCCTGATTTTTATTGAGTAGTTCATAAAGGAAAGTGTTTTCAAAAGTGGCGTCGTAAAATTCTGTATTCTGTATCTCAAGCTTTAGAAGAATGTCTTTGACTTCTTTTTAGTTAATAATACAAGGAGAGATCAACCTTTAAATGAAAATTAATAGAAAAAAGTTAAAGCATGGGTACTCAGATCTGCGTCAACTTATAAATTCGTCTAGTGGCATCAGTATCACTATCATGCAATGACAATACTATAAGATATATTGCTTTCAGTTGCTAGTGAGTGCTTGGATTTTTACTCGACTGCCTTGTATGTAGTCCAACCAGAATATATTTATACCATGATACGAAATAAAAAAAGTATTTCTAACATCAATCGAAATTACACTTTTATGAATATGTTTTTAGTCAGATTTATGTATCATTGTAGTTGTATCGTCTCATAGAATGGCTAAATGAGTACTACGAACTTGTATTGCAACCGAGAATATTTATATTAAAAGTTTTATGACTAATAACATAACAGAAATATAATCAATATTTTATATTTGGGCATTGGATGCGATAAAATACGATATTCCTTCGACTGAAGGGGGGGGGGCAATACGAAAAAAAGTGAAAATGCGTTTGTAGGTTTCTCGCAGGTCAAAAAAACATCCTTTTACCGGATGCTTCATAGAGGTCAAAAAAATATCTTAACCCTGGCTCTCATATAAGGGTTAAAGGAACACCACTTCCTTGGATGGTATGTAGGGGACAAAGGAATTGATGGTAGTTGTTGGTATGGTCTAGTGGTGAAGAACATGATCGCTCTTTTACCTTTAGTTCATTTGCGTAGTGTAGGGAAAAGTGTACTAGTCTATTCCAAAAGATTGTTGGGGCTGTCGCGAGTGACTTTTAACAAAGAGAAAGAAGCTCTAGCTTCGTTCATTCTTAACCACATTCGATGTGGCCGGTTATTTTTCTCTCAGCACTCGGAGAAAGATTTTTACAATGAGAATGATCGCCGTACAGTATACACGGCGCTTTTGTAATTCGAAAACATTTCCTGTACGTGGATTGAGGAACTGTTTATCAGATGGAAAGGGTAAGGTTAACAGTCTAGAAGAAAGTTCACATGATCAAGAGCTGCAATGGCATCAATTGTTCCCTCGACTGAAAGGAGGGTCATATGAAAAAAAATTTTGCGTGTGCGTATGTATGTTTGTATCAGGGTCAGAAAAACATAGGATTAGCTTGGTCTTAGCAATCAAAAAAGAATTGCCCTATTCTAACTCAAGGGTAAAAAAGATGTATTTTAAATAAAAACTTAAGGTTTGGAAGAAGAGATGTTATTGAATCCGTCATCACCCTCTTGTTAGTAGTTTACGCAATCCATGTGATAGACGTGTGTTTCGTTTATAAACCTGATATCTCCAGAAATTATGTGCAGCAAGAACATGGCATAGTGAATGAGTTAGATCTACACAGTTGATGTAGACGAGCAGTCAGGAGTGGCGGACCGAAGGGACGCCGACGACTGACTGCGAACTATTTTTAATGGAAGATATAAAAAAGCTTATCCAGAGAACTGTTCAGTTCAGCTATTATCAAAAATATTTGTGAATGAAACGATTGTACAATTCTTTGGAAGATCTCTTTCAATGAGAAACGTTTTCAAACCTGAAGCTTTGGAGGAAATAATCGAAAACATAATGTTCGTGACTGATACTAGTCCCTAATCAATCCTTCTTAAAGATTTTATAAATGTCCTCTGTGGTGTGAAGATTAAAAGCGCTGGCTAATTATCATAGGTGAGATTAACAGCCTCGCTTTTGAAAATCAAAAAACGTGGTAGGTTTGAGTGAACTAACTGAACCATCAGTGTAAATATCAGCAGTATATCTAACGAAGACATAAAATATGAAAAAAGATTCAGTCGAGGGTCAAGCGAGTTGTCTGCGACGAGCGTTACTTGTTTGTTATTGTTATTCAGATATCTATGTTCTGTTTCTTTTTCTTTTTCTTTTATATGTGTAAAAGTTTATATTTCTTTCGTAATTTTGTTGAGATAATGAAAAAGAATTAAAAAGATTTTGTGTTTAATATTAAATAATTATTTTATTTTTAAATAGGATTTTTGGTTTATATACAACATTTGTAATTGTTGTTGCACGATTATTACGTACAATCTTGCAAACAAATACATCAATTACGTTTAATGAATTACCAAATGTTGATCTTATATGGCATCTTTTACAATATATTTATTTGGCTCGAGAACATAATGAATTACGTACTGAAGAACAACAATCATTTGCTGAATTAGTATCCTTATACTGTTCATTGGAAACACCTATACGTTTTACAAAACCAATAGTCAATTAAAACAATATAGTTATTTGCTTTTCTTGTGATATTTGTTAAAAATATTCCTTCTTTTTTGTTTGATGATTATTGTTCAAATTAGTATTTTAGTATTATTTTTTTCTATTCATTGTTCAATACTAAAGACATTCTTTATTTTTATCTTATGTATATCTTGTAATAATGACGTTGGGAAAATAATATTGTATTTTCTTTTTCTTGTGCTTTAAAATAAAATATGAAATGAAATTTAAATATATTTATTTTATTTATCAGATTGAATATGACTGAAACAGAAAAACGAGATTGGAAAGGATATACATTAATTTTAGTATGAATTTCATTGCGGAATGTTTTTTTGGAATTGAGAATTTTTGTTTTTGTTTAGCCATCTATTTGTCATTGTCATGTTGGGCGATTAGCAGTGGATATTTTGATTAATACTTTACATATGAAAAGTGTTCGAGTACTTGATTGGACATGTGTAGAACCTGTGATTGCTTATGATCCATATGAGAATGCAAATAAAGAAAATTTGGCATTTGGTATTGAAGGTAAAATAAAACTTGATAAAAATAAATAATGGTTACGAGTTAAATCTTTGAGATCTTGAGCAAGGAAATCATGTGATAGAGACATACCTTGAGATCTACGCATTCCAGATCGAACAGAATGTTTTCGGTAATAAACGGTGTCAATACGGTTTGTAATTTATCTGTATTGCAGACGAAGCGTGTTTACAACGTTTCTACAATGTGAACTGTCCTTGCTCTAATGATTGAATCACGTCCTGAAATCACTTTTAATCAACGAATGCTATTCACTGATATATAAATATGATTTCAATAGGAAAATTCACAAAATCATTCTTCTGTCGATTGTTACATATTATCAGATAGAATTTATCAGACTAATTGGTTAAGTACCCTCACACTCTATGTAGTCATAGTTTCAAGCATTTTCCTCATACAGGATTATTGCAGAACAGATACAAAACTAATATGTAGTCATCTGAAGAACCACCGTTATGACCTGCTACACGCTGCGCCGTGTACAATCACTTATGTTTTATCTCACGCGACATGAGAATGTATGCAGATAGTTCAGAGACGTTTTCATAAGAGCCGGAAATCAGAACGTACACGAACTCTTTTATGTAGCATGGAGAACTAGAACATGGAAAAATAATTTGACTTAATCTTGTTTAATTATAGTTTATGAAGAACCAAATCTAAAACTCCTTGTTATTCAACAACGTAGTGGTATCATGTCTGGTAAACGACAAGAATTTGTCAATGAACTTTTAGCATTTTTTAAGAATGAGCAATTAAAAGAAGCAAGTGGCTATGTACACCTGAGTGCACACAGCCACTTCCTTTATTTTTTGCTTAGAAAATAATAATCAACATTATAAGTTTTTACATCTTTTAAAAACTATACCCTTAATATATGTGGTTGCCCACCCTGATAGGATACCTAAGTTTGTTATTCATTGCAGACTGGTTAAATGAACGCTCATAAAATTTGTAGAAATTGACATTTTGCCAATGAAACCCCATCACCTAGAATCTTACAAGATGCTCTCGAATTTATAAATCTGGATATAATTCTTTAATCATCATACAGACATGTATTTTATAGTATAGAAAACAATCATGTTAAAAATCTATTTTCATTTTTAATAAAAATAATTTTCTAGATTTTATTGGTTTTTTTTAATAAAAAAAATTCCAAAAAAATAATTTTTTTCTTCGAAATTCATTTGTGTTTTAAATATTGTTGAATTTGATTCGAATCCCGTTTAAGTACTTGATAACGAATATTAATTTTTTCAATAACTTGTTTAACTGGTCGTGTAACAATTTGTGTATTAACTTTATTAAAAAATATTTTTATTTCTTCTGCTATTTTATCATCAGCAAAATTTGATAAACCAAACTAAATAAATAATTTATTTTAAACTAAATAAAAAAGAAAATCTTTAATTTACTTCAACAAAATGAACAAGCAAATTTGTTTCTCCAAATTTTTTAACAATTTCGTTCCAATTATTTTGAAAATATTTCCAAACTAAATCTCGACCAATTCGATTTGTTGAACAACTAAGAATACCAATATATGCATCTTGCATTCGAACATTATCCTAAAGAAAACAAACAATTGAAAATAAATAAAAAAAAAGAAAAATCTAAAATCTAACATACACTTTCAAATACAAATTGTAAAGTTTTTTCAATAATATTAGAATTCGATGATTGACCCATTGAACGAAGTAATCGAACTTTTTCTTCTGTCATTTCAGCTGTTTTATATAAATTTTTAAGTTGTTCATGAATATTTTCATTTCCATGATATGTAACAATAGTATAAACAGCTTCACGAATATTTGAATCAATTAAATCTCCATTAATATGTTGTTCAAAACGTTTTTTAGCTTCATTAATTATATTTTCATCACCAGATTTTCCCATAATAGTTAAAATAATTGGACGTAACATTGTTATAAGAGGATCTTCATTTAATTTAACATCCCAACCAAGTTTTTCATGTATTAATGAAAATAAATTCAAACGATATTGTTCAAATTGATCAAAATAATTTGTATATTCAATTAATGATGATAAATCATCCATTTTTGATGCTTAAATTAAAAAATAAAAAAAATAATGAATTTTTTTTTCTAAGTATACGAGCAAAAGATAGTATTGTCCGTATCGATAAGATACTCTCAAAAATGACATCGTCATTCTCAAGATAGAAATAAATGACTTATACTATTTGTTTTTTTTTCTTCTTACCAATTGATTTCCAAACAGTAAAATTATCTTCATCTCTATATGATAATAATAATTTAAAATAATCAACAAATGATTGATGACCAGCATAACATATAGCACAAAGATCATCTTGAATAATAAGACGATCTTGTGGACTTAAAATTTTATTCGTAATTGGTTCATTAAGACGTAATAAATTTTTTGATTCATATTTAACACGATAAAGACCAATGGAATTATAATTTAATTTTATCCAATCATTTTCAGATACATTATTTAATGTTATATGAATTTCAGGTTTATCCATTAAGATTTTTTCTACAATTGTATTCGAATTTGATTTTGTAAAAATAGTTATTGGAATTTTCCATTGAAGTTTATCATCATCTGAACTACCATCACCAATAAAACGTTCTTGTTTTAAATGAAGTATACGTGTTTTATTAGATTGTTGTTCTTCAGTTACAGTCACTAATGGATAACCCTAAATAATTAAATATTCTATATGATAGAGGAAGTTTTCGAATAAATAAATAAGAGCATTTAAAATTGTTTATATGAAACAAGAAAATATTAATCTTACCATTTGAAGTGTCCATGATGACATAACATCATCAATTGGTTTATTAGATGTTTGTGATAAATGTGTCCAAAGATTTTTAGTTACTGTATTTTTATAACTATATTCTTTTAAATAATTATGAAGACCTTTTTTAAAAGCATCATCACCAATATAATCATGTAACATACGAATTACTGATGAACCTTTTGAATATGATATTTTATCAAATATTTCTTTTATTTCAGTTGGATGACCTGAATAAAAAGAAAAAAAAGAGTCATATGACATAGTTTAATAGAATAAATATACCAATAGGTACTTCAATTGGATGTGATGATTTTAATGCATCAGGTTCAAGAAATCTTGCAAATGTATCTGCAACAAATTGTGTCCATATATCAAATTCTGGATAACATTTATCAACAGCTAAATATTGTATCCATGATGCAAATCCTTCATTAAGCCCTAACAAAAAATCAAATAATGATAAAAATAAAAAAAAAATTTTTTTGTTATACATAAATCAGTCCACCAATCCATTGTCTAAAAAAAAACCAAATAAAATTGCTTTTTCTTTTTTTATAATAAAAAGGTACATACAACTAAATTTCCAAACCATTGATGAGCAAGTTCATGAGCAATAACAACAGCAACACGTTGTCGAGCAGTCATTGAAGAATATTTTGGATCAATTAAAAGAGCTGTTTCACGATATGTTATTAACTAATTTTATTTAATAATAAAAAGAAATTCATCAAAAAAAAAATAAATAAAAGTTAAACTTACACCCCAATTTTCCATTGCTCTAAAAATATAAAATAAAAATAAGATTTTTTTATTTTATTAAATATTTTAATATATTACCCAAAAGCAAAATCTGAAATAGCTATTTGATCAGCTTTATCAATTGGATATTTAATATTAAAATAATCAGCATAAAATGGTAAAATTTTTGAAGCTGTATCTAATGCAAATTGTCCATGTTCTTTTTTTCCTAATGGTGTATAAACTTTCATATTAACACCATTTGAATCTTGTGTTTCAACATAATCATATTCCCCAACAACATAAGCAACAAGATATGTACTCATTATTGGTGTTCGATGAAATTTTGTTATTTTATATTCTTTATCATCAAGATATTCATTTTCAGATTTTATTGGCTAAAAAAATAAATCAATACTTTTTATCATATCAATCATTTTGTTAGACTAGATTTTATATTTTTATAGATTATACATAAATTCTCTAACTCATCTATTTAATAAGAAAAATTAATAAGATTATGTTCATACCATATTTGAAATAGCTTGAAGATTTTTTGGTGTAATTAATGTAATATCGAATGTTGCTTTAAAATTTGGTTCATCCCAACATGGAAATGCTCGTCGACAATCAGCCGGCTAAAAAAAATTTCTCATCATTAAAAAACATATTTTTTTTTGGTGGAGAAATATAAATATTATTTTACTTCAAATTGTGTACTAGCTCCATATCGAGTTTCTTTTCCATCCAATGTTGTATATTTATTTCGATAAAAACCTTGTAAACGTTTAGTAATTTCACCATTAAATTTTAAAGATAATTGATAATCACCTTTCTGTTATTTAAACAAAATCGAAATGTTTTTTTTTTATTTCATTTATATAATTAGAAATAATTTACTTGAATTTGTTGATCAAAATTTATTTTAACACGTTCATTTTCTTCATCAATATTAATTTTACCGTTTAATTCATCTAGAAAGTAATATTTAAAATTTAAAAAAAACTAAATTAATTAATTTACCTTTTGAATTTAATGTTAATTTTGCATCATTAATATCTAATTCAACTGCATACAATACAATAGTATCAGTTTGTTCTTTAATCTAAGACAACCAAAAAGAACACATTTTGACTTTTTCTTTTCATTTAATGTAAAATCAAACCTGTATATGAATAATGACATGTCCATTGAATTTAAATTTATCAATAAATGACTGAATAGTTAAATCATAATGTGTTGGTATAATCGTTTTTGGTAAACGTTCGAATAATTTTTTGGTATTTTCAATACTCATTTCTTTTTCAATCGATTGAGAAGGTACATAAAATGAAGTATTACGTATGCTCAAGGATTCGATTAGACCTTAATCATCGTATTAAAATAAAATATTTATTTAAAAAATTTTCTTCATAGATAATTTCAAATAATTAAATTTTTCTTGTGTTTTTATATTTAATAACATAATTAGATTAGTAGTGAAAAAAGAATGTGATAAAATCGTTAAGGAACCTCACCGAATAAAATCCTTAAATAGCTTCTTTCTGTTCATATGAGGAGAAGAAAAAGAAAGACCGAAGGATTAATCATATAATATCGTTACCTAAAATTTTATTTTTTAAATTCTACCTCATGCAACGATTCAAAAGTTGTATTTTTCTGCAAGTGAATAAGAAATATAACCTACGGCGCGAAAGTCTTGGCACAAAGCGTTCATTGATTTTTGTTCACAGCTAATCATCCATACCGAAGGAAAAAATTCTGAGTATATATTTGGAAAGAGCATTGAATTCTGACTCTAAATACCTGCTTTAACTCTTGATAATAAGAAGTTGATTTTAAATAGACAAAAAGTGAACGAACACCTTGTGCTAAGACTTTCGCGCCGTAGGTTAATTCAATATCATTTTGTATCGTAGGATGTTTGTCGTGTTCTTTCATTAAATTTAGAAATTGATATGAAAAAACTTTCAGTCTCATGAGCAGGAAAAAAAATAACACATGATACGTGATCCATCATTTTTCTCGTTGTACCATACGTTTTCAGTAGTTATAAACAGACTTCACATGACACAGAACAAGAAAAAATTTCAATCTGTTTCCTATAACCTATATTTTGTACGCTTTTTTTCTCTTCACTAACGAAAAATTTCTTCGGCGTGCGCATTCACAAGAGAGCGTTATTCAGCAATTACTTAAATCCTATTTTGAAGAAAGCTATCTAAAGCACTATTTCACCAATAAAAAAAAGAGAAATGTTTTTTTAAAGGACTATATAATTCTCTCCAAATTTCGTCTGCTAGAACTAGGATATAAAACACGTGTAGAAATTTTTATTCCTTCATAGGTACACATTCTCCAGTCCTCTCCACTGGTGGAAGCTACAGATCTCTAACTATCTTCGTTAAAAAGTTCTACACGTTTCGTCTGGTAACCTTCTTTTCAAGATTCAATAATAGCTTTTTAAGGTTGTTTGAAGTGAATCAAACACGTTAACCAAAGAAATGTGGTCCACTTCGTATAGAAAAAACAGACCGATCAAAACTGAATTCATAATTTACGAAAAGTTTTATTCGTTTATTTTTCTTATAATAGCAGTAAATCGGTTGTTACTAAATTAAGTTAGCCAGTCTTTAGACATTTTGTCTATCTTAACTCGTCGCTTCATTATAAAAAAATCCCAAACATCAAACTAGACGGATCATACGAGTTCTTTTGTCGTTGTTCTTTTGAGTGCAAGGCTGAATGTCTTTACTAATGTCAACTGTCTCAAAAATTTTTTTATGGCTTTGGATAGAGTAAATAAAGGCTATCCAAAGACTTTCCTAGGAATTTAATAATACCAAGAGATAGCTCGTGAGAAACTTCATCTTCTGATGTCAAAATATCTTTAAAAAAGATGACTTGGGCTATTCAACTTTTTTGAACCAAGGGCACGACTACAAGGTTCTTATGAACGAGTCCATATAAGCTGCGCTAGTGAACACAGGAAACTTGCTCATTCGAAATCATCATATTTCGCTCAATTTAACATACATTGTAGAGGGAAGAGTTGTATGAATATTGTCGCAAACCTCTTTAAAAAATATTGAATCCTCAATTTTTTATAAGCATTTTATGAAAAGCCCTGAAAACGACTATGGTTCCTAGGAACAGAAACCTATTAGACAATTCATTTCTGCATGTTTTTGAACATGCTGGAGTCTTTAGACATGTTTTTACTTTCATATTAAGGCAAGTCATTATATGTTTCCGAGTTTTTGAGAGGAAGAACCTTGCCTCAACTTACGTTCTTAGCGATTTTTAATAGGCCTCCTCATTCCTAGGAACTGGATGCCAGTTTAGATTTCTAAGAACTCGAAAACCCATAGTTACTTGCTTCAAAACGAAAGAAACAAAATGTTTAAAGATTCCAGCGTGTTCAGAAATATGCAGAAATGAATTATCAAATGATTTTTCGTTCCTAGAAAACCAAAAACTCTGTATGAAGTTCGGATTTTTAGGAACGGAACCCGAAACTGATACTGTTAGTTAGCGGATTTATCCCATTCTAGCCTGCTGTATCTACTAAGTTTTATTCTTTTTATATATTGCAGTCAATGGAGGAGCGGGACTTTCTCAATAAATGTAGCTAACTTATTTTCTATGAAATTTCATGTTTAGCTTTTACGAAATGAATACTTACATGTGATTGAAAGTGAGTGAAAATGAAGCCTTTATTCTTGACAATTAGCTGCATTTATAGAGAAGAAAAAGAGAATGTTATAGCAAACAAAAAAAAGAAAAGGGGTAAAATGTGTCATACTTCCGTTTTGTGTGAGATGAGAAAAAACCTATATGAAAAAGAAGTATGACATATTTTTGTGTATGATAAGAAAAAACGCACACGAAAAAATGACATGAGTAAAGTTGTCAGCGGATTCTGGTACCTATCCTTAAAAGTCACCCAGTGACTGTCGCTGGATCTCTAGAAGGTTGTGCTGAGTAGACAATTTGATCCGAACTATTGGATTCGTAAAGCTCCCCACCCCACCCTAATTTTGATGGTACCTTCTGATCGTCCAATCTTGTTGAAATTTTCAGAGGAGATGTATCTCATGCTAGGCATCTCACAGTAAAAATTTCAAACCAAAATATTGAGTCTACCAAGTTTTATATCAAAATTACCGGTCAAAATGGAGGGATTCGCGTTTCCCAAATTCCACTGCCATCTCAAATGCTGGAAAGCTCGAGTTGGTTTTAAAATATACCAAAGACCTATCACTACAACTTAGCAGAGCCCGAATTTTAATTTTAATTTTCCATTTTTTTTATGAAAGTGTATCTTATAGTTTATGATAATGATAGGGTGTGTATTGTAATACATTTGAATGCTATGAGACATTAAACATAAAATCTAAAATTTCGGCTCTGTTAAGCTGTAGAACTAATAAATCTCTGCATTTTGAAAGCAGCTCAAGCTCTCTAGCGTTTAAAATGGCGAAGAGATTTGGGAAATAGCAAAGTGTTAAAGCAAAAAAGATATTGTGAGAAAAACGTGAAAGAAGTTTGAGAAGTCAAAATGAAGGTTTTGTATGGTACTATGAGATGATATCAAATTTTTAGCGATTTTTCATAGATCATTGGTGACAATAAACTCAGGAGACACATGCAGAGGTTTCTGGGAAAAGTTTTATTTACTCCATATGGTCATGTTGTGTGCAAAATGGAATCATTATGAAAAAAAAAGTCGTTTTCTAGACTAGGGATTTTCTGAAAAATTGATGTTACATCATAAAAATTTATCATAAAACCAAGGAATTATAGTCCGTTCGATAGTAGATACTTTGCTCTATGTAATGCACTATAAATCAAAAAATCGAAAAATTTGACGAAAATTGACATTTTAGGATAGGGGGAGTCTTAACATCTGAGCTGGAATAGTTTTCTGAAATTTTTATACGATTGAAAAGAATTCGTCAAACTTTTATAGAATATGAATACATCAACAATTTTGCTAATCTTGTTTCTTATACAAAATTTGAAGACAAGTAAAAAGACCAATAAAATCTTATATATGGTTTATTAAAGAAAGTGTGCTTAATCTCCAATATCTTTGGTCAACCGATCATTAAGTCCATTTCTCAAGCTCGAGAAAAGGTATTTTCATCTACAGTCCGTGATAGATCATCTCAGCACATAAAATGATAGACGGAACAGTCGATCTATCAAACTTATTGAATGTTATGTACACCCTGCAACGCATGATTTACTAGATTTTTATTATTTTGTATGCAAAAGAGGATTAAAATTTTTTTAAAAATTCATTTGTTGGTAGAGCTTTTCGAACAGTATCTAATCATATAGAAATATATATCTCAATCGACTTTAATTACTCAAACATTGCAACAATATTTTTGTTTTTTGTCAAAAAAGGGAACATGAAAATTTTCACTCCAGATTAGTAAAATGATCATACTTTTGTAATAGATATATGTATTTGAAACTTTTTTTTTCAGATGACTACTAAGAGAGGTCGAAACTCTTGTATCACTCTTTAGTATGACCGAATACAACATAAACATATTTATCTTGAAGAAGATGCGTTTGTAATTTTTTTTTCAGATATTTAAATCAACACAAAAAAATCAGTAAATGATAATTAACAATTGGTGACAGCAAAACTTTGAATAGTTTGAGATGATGTTTTTGACCAATCAGGACAGGAGTAACCAACTTGATTATTACAATTTGAACCGCTATAGAAACGAATGCAACATGATTCAAATATTCCACGATCCCATTCAAAACGTTGTCCTGCACCATGATATTTATTTGTACAACCTCGATTTGATTTTCCATCGAAGATTGTTCCACCCAAAGATAAAGTCCAACTTTCGCTCATAGCAAAACATAAAGCAATAAGTAGAATAATGACAGCGAATTTCATTTGGTATATATGTGTGATGACAAGAACTAAAAATTAAAATATATTTTAATCTTTGAAAATATTATTCTATACGAAGAAATTTTGCTAGATAAAACTGCATGACCCACTATAGACATTATATATCTGCTAATTTGAGTATCTAAACAGTTTTACTTACGATTTGATATGGTTAAGATATTGAATAATAATTATTTAAAAATTGCCACTATTTATACTAGACGAGGTTTATTTTCATTTTCACACTCACTACTATCAGAAATGACTTTATCACAATAATTATATGAATCACAATATGATTTTCTACATCTAATTTTGTTGTTATGTTTGTAACTATGTTATTTAATTTTTCATCATGAATTTTCAACGTAGAAGTTGATGATAACTATTAAAATAAGTAGGCAGAAAAACACAACCGTTTTACTCATTATTCTTATCTATTACGAAGCAACAATAACTGACGTAAGATAATATAGTAAAGAATCTCGTTAAATTCTCATACCATTCGTCATTGCGATGAGTCATAGAATTTTATTATTTCTATTTTGTAAAAATATCTAGATTATAGTTTATCATTTTCTATAAGCAGTGTTTGATGGAAACTACTTAGGTCATACCAAAAGTAGTGAGCTCTGCATCTTAATTTCGTACAGATTGCTTGGAAAAATTTCTTTTCTTATGAATAGATACAGCGTCTTTCGCTCTATTTTTCTATGCTATTTTATTACTATTCTACTAATATAATAATAATAAAATTTCGATAAGATCTGTTTCGTTCGCATATGTGCTGGTACCATGAAGATGAACGTTCGTGAGTATTTTTTGAATAACTTTCGATAGAAACAAGGTAAAGAACTGCGGTTTTTCCCGTTGGAAAGAGAAGACGAAGATGCATCAAACTGTATATTATTGATTTTCTAATATGATTTTCGAAGTTTTTTTATTCAATTTTCTGACCGTCTGAAAAATGTTGTTTTTATGAAAAAAAAGTGGATGGAAAGTCGAAGTAGGGGTTCGTTTAGAATACGTATTATCATTTTAATAATCAAGTTTAAGCATCTAAATTTTTTGCAGTTTACAGATCTGACGAGGAAATCTTTCCAATTGTCAAATCGCTTTTTAAATAAAACATAGTGAGTTCTATGTTATCGACTATGTTGATTCCGAATATGGTCATGAAAAATCACAATGAGTATTTTTCAGACTTATAGGCATTTTACTGAAAATTTAGCTTATAGGATGATATATAGCAACAAATCCAATGAAGATATTTTGATCTCAGATTTTGCCTATAGAAAGGTCTACTTATAGGTAGAATGTCCAGAAAATTTCAGCTCAAAAGAATATATCCTTCTCAAGATATTAAACTCTCAAAAAATGTCTCATATACAACAAAAGATGCTAGAATTGTTTACGTTTATAGAAATTTGTAATATCTCCAGAAGGATATGTTCTTTTGAGCTTAAATTTTTCGGACATTCTATCTCTAAGTAGACCTTTCTATGGGCAAAATCTGAGATCAAAGTATCTTCATTGGATTTGTCGCCATATATCATCCTATAGACTAAATTTTCAGTAAAATGCCTATAAGTCTGAAAAAAAAACTCAAGGGAAGTTTCCATGATCATATTCGGAATCAGCATAGTCGATACTCTAGAACTCACAAGGTTTTATCTAAAAAGCGATTTGACAATTGAGAAGATTCCAGTGTCCCACTCAAATCGGTTCGAGTCGGATCACAAAAATAGTGACCCCTTGTCGGGCACTGAAAGGTTTCCACGCCAGTCAGAACTGGGTACCGAAATCGGGTTGGTATAATTAGAATGTTTGCTATCTAACTGCTCTCTTTTATTTAAAAAGAAAACACTCACTATATATACCAATAAAACGGAGAAAATAAAACAATACAAAATATCAGAGAAAAAGTCTAACAGAATAATATGGACAAAAGAATAATGTCCTAGAAGAGTGGTGGAATAGACCAGCACTCGTGAACGATATAAAAAAAGAAGAAAGAGAAAAAGAATGATAGAAAAAATCCATGATCAGAGAAGAGAGAAAAGAAGCCTATGTGAGGTCCGAGTCATCTATATATGATGACACAACGAAGAATGATGAAAAAAAAGGAAGTTTCATATCGTAACAGCTACCAAATCGACTGGGCATCAAACTGTTTGGGTGCCAAACCAATTGAGTATCCAGTCCAACTGATGCCAAAGTTACCAGTCGAGACTTGGACTGGTGTATGCCTACTCTCAAATACGTGGAAATAAACTTTTATCTATCAGAAAAAGAAGAAAATGGTAGAATCAGCGCAATTGATGAATAAAGAAAAAAATGAGTTTTGATAAAAATTGAGTTAAAAAAATAAAATGACGAAGTTAGTATTGTCCTGCATGATTTATTGATTCTGTGGAGTAGAATAATATTTGACTATTTTTCCCTGACTTTTCTTTTCTCTGAAAAACCGTGTCAAGTTTGTATAAATAATGCGAAAATTATACACCTCTTTTTGTTTTTTTTCTTCCTAGTCTCTTTTTTTTGACAACCTTGAAGTGATTGAAAAACCTGAGAAATTCTTTAAGTTATAATGAAAAATACAATGTATCGATTTAAAACAAATTTTACTGAATCGTTTTATTTTTATATCTACTAGCTTTAAGAATAAAATTATTTTACTATATTTATCACGCATGAATTAAAAATTTCTCTATTTATATTTTTCTAATAACCTATGCAATTTAAATGAAGAGAATAAAAGAATATTTTGAAAAACAACTTGTTCTCATTTTGTTTTCATATTAATAAATATCCTAGGAAAAATTTGAAGAGACAATCAGAGGTGCAGAATCTACCTGTGTGCGGCACCGCGCGGTGGGGGAAATTTTTTAGATCTGGGGAAATTTTGGAAAAGTTTTGAGTCTGGAAACGTTTCAAAAAATAACTTTTTTCCATTTGAAAAAAACACAAGCTGTGATGTCTCTACCTATGAACTTCTTGCTTTTGTATTATTAAAAGATTTTATACAAGTACAGATTTATCCGACGGTATCAATGACTTTCTCTACTTGCATTCATTAATGGTACTCAGAATTAGAAGCGAAACGATATGTGAATCAGCAGTGTCAATTTTAAAAGGACATATTCATAGCAACCGTTCATTACATCATGATTCGTTAGATTATGAAGTGCTGCTTCACTGGAATGCTCCCGTTGCATCTCGCTGATGCATTTATCAATCGCTCACTAGATAATAACTTTAACAACAAGAAGGATAAAAATTGATTATTTTATAAAAAGAGTGGGTAATATTAAACATGGAAACTTCTCTCACCAGGCTCTATTATACTAAATCATTTGAGAAAAAAACAATTACGAAGATTACCAGAATCAATCGATAATTAATAGAGCACGTTGTTTTTTAAAATCACGCTATTTGTTTTAAGTAGTTCTCTTTCGATGTCCTTTGCTTATAGATATATAATCCACAGAAGGCCATGTGTTTTGATTTTTCTAGCTGGGGAAATTTTTCGAAAATAATTTTAACGGTGGGGGAAATTTTTCCTTTTTACGGTAGATTCTGCGCCTCTGGTCCCGACAGAGAAATTTGGCTTGCCAAATAAGCCATTTTTGACTCTTGTTCGGTGAATATCTTGATCAAACCTCATGGTATAGAGCTGAAAATTTTATCATAGTTTCTCTACTATATTCACAACGCATCCTGAAAATTTCATGCAATTTCGATGTTCGTGGGCTGAGATCGATTTTTGAGGAGGAGGGGAACCTTAAGTTTCGATTTGTTGATTGTATAAGTATCGGCTAGTCATGATCCTGAGATACCGGATGAGCCAAAAGAAACCACCAAATTCATAACTAAACTACTTATAACTAGACGGTATTCGAGTTCACTCGACTACGAAATGCGGTGCGAAGCAGCCCAGGTCTATCAAAACGGTATCGTTTGCGAACCGAAAACGAACCGTAAAAGTGATCAAAACGGGATCTTTACGGTAGTATACCGGATCGATTCGGGCCATTTTCGGTCCGTTCGAACCCGTATTTCCTGGCACAGAAATACGCACCGTATTGTATCCGTATGGTAAACGCACCGTATTTGGTCGTTTTCTCTCCGTTTACGGATAAAATTCGAATTTTAAGATAGGATTCTAGTATGATCATACTATGAAATTGTGCCAGATCTTCTATTATTCATGCAAGATTTTATTGGAAGTTTAAATATAGTTTTTCATCGATCTCAGCGCTCTGTTCTAATCTGTGATATTTCCCTTTCCTAATCAACCGTTCTTCATAATTTTCTTTGATTTTCCATCATTTTTTATCAAACACCACCACACCTGTACATCTGATTCATACTTACCATTACGACGATGTTAGAAAAATCATATCTAAATAAAAACAATAAAAATTTAATCTATAAAATTTATACTTACATATACCACGATATTATTAAAATATCTAAATAAAAGTAAAAAAAAGATTTTATATGTTAAACTTCTAGTTGCCTATTCGACGGTAAAACTAAAATATCTAAAAAGAAAACAAACTTCGTATATAAAGTTCTATTTATCTATTTGAGAATATTATAATAATATCTAAATAAAAAAAATAAAAATCTAATTAAAATATTCAGACTTACCACACTATGGTATTATTGATATATCGAAATAAAAAATAATAACTCTATATATAAAAATCGTAAGTGTTCATTCCCAAATTTGATTGAAATGTCTAAATGAAAAACAAGTATATCAAGTTTATATATATAATTCATACATTTTCAATAATATTATTTTAATATCTATATAAAAAAAAAATTGTATAAATAAAATTCTTATTTGTCCATATCGACGACATAATTGGAATCTTGAAATAAAACAATTTTAATATATAAATTTCATATTTGTCTCTCGACGATAAAAATGAAACTATCGAAATAAAAAAATGTAATCTCTATATAAAATTCATACTTGCCTATTCGATGGTTTTATTGCGTTATCTAAATAAATAAAAATAAAAATTTAATACATAAAATTTATGCTTATTTTTTCGATAATATTGCCTAAATATTTGAAAAACAAAGAGGAGAATTTTATTTATAAATTAATATTTACCTATTTGACGATGGAATTCAAATATCTAAATAAACAAAAATAAGAATTTTGTCTAGAAAATTTACACTTGTCTATTTCATGATATTGATGAAATATCTAAATAAAAAAAAAAGAATTTAACGCGTAAACTTCATATTTTGCTTGTTCACGATAACTTTGAAATATCTGAATCTAAAGATAATAAAAATTATACATAGAAATTGTTTACTGCAATCGACAATGATATGAAATTATCTATACGAAAAGTAAGATAGCAGACTAAGTTCATGTCTATATGCCTGTTTATCTTTATTGATCTATGTTGACGAAGAAAAACTTTAGTTGCGCATGGTTAGGTATGACTTTGCAAGATTCTGATCATCAAATTTTATTCAAATCTTATACTAAGAATCTTGTAAGATTTACTTTAGCATCTTATTATAAGATACATTAAAAAACGGCTAAAACCGCCACTTAAACGATGTTTCGTTACGGTATAGTAAACGGTGTATGCTAAACGGCCCGTAAAACGGCCTGCAATGTATCCGTATATATGTGATTAACCGATACTCGTAAGCGAAAAGTATCTGGACACCGTAAAGATGCCGTTTGGTATCGGTTTACCGTCGTTTACGGACCGTCAATATAGACCTGGGAGAGAATATCGGTTTTCGAAAAATCGGTATTTTATTAAAAAGCTTCTATTGAACATTGTTGATTGCTGCTTTAATTATCTATCTGATTCATTATCTATCAACATATGTTATCGCAGCTGTTATATAGAGAGAATGGCGCCTAACTTTTTATTAATGCGGTGCGAAGCACAGCATTTCTGGAGTCCTTCGCGAGTTTTTTTTGTTATTTCATTATTTATTTCATTATTCTCGACGTACAAATCAAAATTATCATTTTGTGGAACGATTATCTCGTGAACGGAAAGTCGCAAAATATTCGTTGAAACGCGAAATTAAAATAAGAAGATCGAACTATGACCATACGTTTTTTGATTTTCAATAGAAAGTTTCGTTTCATCACAGGGAGCGTAACAAAATGACTATTTTTGAAGGACTTTTTTTTTTTAAGTTTGAGATAATTAAGACGAAAACATAATGAAAAGTTAGACGCCACTCTTTCCGAACAACTGATTTTATTTATAGCAGGTGTAAATACAACTGTTGTTAGATAATGAATCATAGAAATAATTAAAGTATCAAATAACAATGATCTTCTAAAACATGTTGATATGCATTGATAGAGTTCTCTTAGTAATGAATACGACAATGTCTAGTTTTCGAAACTCGTTTTCGCGATTTTAGGATTTCTTGTTTTTCCGTTAATCGAGATTTGGTGCTTCGCACCGCATTTCGCAGTCGAGTGAAGCTCGAATGCCATCTAGTATTGTTTTCGTTTTAATTATCGCGAACTTTGAAAAAACAAAATCCTTTAAAAATCGTCATTTTGTTACGCTTCCTGTGACGAAACAAAACTTTCTATTGAAAATCAAAAAACGCATAATCATAGCTCAATCTTCATATTTTAATTTCGCGTTTCAACGAATATTTTGCGACTTTCCGTTCACGAGATAATCGTTCCACAAAATGACAATTTTGATGTGTACGTCGAGAGATAATGGAATCAAAAAAAAAAAAACTCGCGAAGGACTCCAGAAATGCTGTGCTTCGCACCGCATTAAAAAGGATAGATATGTATACTTTAGTTTAGACAAGAAAAAACATCGTAGACTATAATTAATCAAAATCACCTAAGAGAAAAAGAAAAGAATATAAAAAAGATAAAAATCGATTAAAATATTTGAGTGTGGAGAAAAAAAAGCGAACATCATAGCGTGTGTCTTCCACACATATTATCAAGAAAAGAAAAAGACATTGTAAGGCAATATAGGTGCAGATGACTGTTTATATTATATACATTTGTTTAAAGTACAAGTTAGGAACACAGGATCATAAAATAAAGATATTATGAAATTCAATTACTTGACATTTATTATTTTGTAAGCAAAGTTAAAAAGCATGCATTCTGAATGATTCTGTTCACTCCAGATGGTATTAAAGCTTATGAAGTAAATATGCGCCGTCAGCAATCAAGGGATAAATATGGATATGGCTAATAATAATAATTTATCCCTGTATTTTTCACTAATCAGAAAGATGTTTACCATATACTGTAATGACGATTTTATCTATAGAATATGGTACTTCTGGAAATTTCATTCACCTTTCTCTACAACAGAGTATGGTTTTTGAATATTTCTATATAATGAAAAAAATTGGCAAAATAGATGATATTTTTACGTGATGTAGTCTTCGTGCAAATATCACTTTCTCTTTTTTGTATGTTTATGCTTCATTAATTTCGTAGGTAGTTTATTTGTATAGAAGCAACCATATATTTCACGCACATTAAAACATATTAAGAATATATTACGATAGTAGGAAATCAACTGAGACAAGGCCATGTCACCCTCAACAATATAGCACGTAGGTATCGATATTTCTCTTAATTTATATCGGATTGTTAATGAATGGTACTACCAGAGAATGAGCGATTATACAGCATAAAATATAGCAATATGGCACATGGACTTAAAGAGTGGGTGTAAAATAAGTTGCACTTTTAATATTTTTATGACTCTTTCATTTGTATGTCATTTAATTAAACCAATTGCAAGACGAATATTTTACCTAGTAGTTAGTTCATTCATTTCTATTTTATTAACAGCATTAGTATTCAATTGACTGAAATACTACTTTTATCAAAAGACTTTGCCTGAAATTCTCGACGACATGGTGCAATTTGCTTATTAATGTTACTTTTGTTGTAATATAGATCTAGCTAATAGGTTTAGTGAGTCTATTTTATAAACCATAATTCATCAGATTGAAATCAATATTCTCAATTAAAAGTAACGATTACATGGTGGTATCAGCTGCGTCAATTAATTATATTAATACTGCTATCATGACTTTGCTTTTTCACAACAATGATAATACTACTTGCATGATTTCACTAGAAACAAAAATCAATTGTTATTAACTCACCTTATTGAGAGTTAGTTGATATGAAAGACTGTTTGAAATATTACTTAGATCTCATAAGTATGGTCAGTATTATATATATTTTCAATTCAGTTTGAATTAAATATCAACCTAATATAGCACATATAGTAAAATATGGTTCTCATGCTGCTTATGAACGTTATCAACTGAATTAAAATCAAAACAATCTTCTACAACTGTCTTGGGTGGTCTTCATAATTTTAATTCAATATTCAGCTTTAAATAGTCATCTAACGAAAATGACGACATTCTTTATTATTTTCTATGTTAATATTAGTTTATTCAAGATTATTTTTGTTGTTGTGAAGGAACCTCCTTGAACTATTTACTATAGTCTGGAAGTTTAAAACGAACAAAATTGTAATTCATGCTCTTACTAGACGAAGGTAATCTACATTAATTATTTTTTTTATTCTGAAAGAAAATAGCAAAAATTCTTCTATCACTTTGATATTATAAATGGATCATATATAGATAATATAACTACTTTCAAATCTGTATATTGAAAAGTATTGCACAGATATTTTATACTTTATTTTTTATGTGATTCTCAACGATTCAATAGAAAATATTTGTATATAAAAAAATAATGTCCGTATTTTTTCTAATAATAGAGAAAATGATATCTATAGAAGAACTGCAACGAAATCACACTTATATAGTATATATGTCTTGAAAATTATTCTATATACTATCCCATACATTCGTTAGCATGTATGTGATCGAATTAGAAGAAAGATCAATTTCATATTTCATACTATTATTTCTACCATTTAAATATTGAAATATCTTTCATATATTTTTTTCATTCGTACATAACTTACAGTACGATATTAATTACTAAAATGCAGGGATGCGCCGAAAAGAAAAACGTGGGAGAAGTGCAAGAGTAACTTTTAATAAAATCTATGGTTTTTGTTAAAAAAAAACTGAAAATTTTCTGAAAGTGGAGGGAGCCGCGATTCCCTCTTCCCAGTTCCTTTTCACGAGCAGTAGCAATGTATAAACTATAGATTTTGTACCACATAAATTTCTGCAGAACGAATCTGAGAATAGATAAAAGGTAAAAGCTAAATATCTCTAAAATAAATATTCTTGACCCTTAAAAATGATGTAAGCTCTTTCAGAAAATACAATTATTTTCATATAAATAGTAAATTTAAATTTAGTTTTGTATATACTACCAATAAGAATATTCTTGATACGGCAAACGTCATTATTAAAAGTATCTCTTCAATTATCTCCCAATATATACAAAAGTTTATATTTGCTAGGAAATTATGTTACTTTATGATGAAGTTTCAAGAACTTTTTTTTTACATATATTCTATTTTTAGACTTTTATCTTTTCCCAATACATAAGATAATTTTAACGGCTACTAGAAAAAAGTAGATAAGAATATCTTGACGAGGAGGATGTCAGGAGTATTTAGCATTGTCAACACTCAAATGTATTACAATTTTAACCAAAGTCAAATAAATTGAAGTAGATATTGTTACTTTTTTATTTCTTTTTATTTTTTAGATAATCATATACAATGAGAATACGTGTACGACGCATCTTTTATTATTTAAGTTTTCTCATTACAATACTAATACTCAAGGAATACCATGATAGTTCCGTACATTGGACAAAAAAATCAGTATCACTTCCACCAATAATCCAAGATAGCACAGAAGTAGAATGTAAAAACTCATGTGAAGCAATTATAACATTAATTCCAAGCGATTCATATCTACTTGGAGCACTTGTACTTGGTTATACACTAAAAAAATATGGTGCCACGATTAATAGAGACTTATATGCAGTCATTCCATACGGAACAATGGAAGATGCATACTACATGACTATGTTAAAACAAGTTGGTTGGACAATACATCGTGTAAAACCAATTCCATTTTCAGGAAATGTAGCTTCACAATTAAGAGATTCTTGGATAAAACTTTTTGCTTGGAATATGACGCAATATAGAATAATAGCTGCATTAGATGCTGATACCTTATTAATTGGTTCGATTGAAGAACCTTTTCATCACATGCGTCAGAATGCAAATACTCAATTGTTGGCAGCTAACGATCCATACTTCTCAACTGCCTTAGATGCTACTACATGGAAAAAAAAATATTTCAATTCTGGTGTAATTTTATTACGACCAAACAGTAAAGCTTTTCTTGAACTTATTCAATATTTTTCAAATCAAACCCATTATGATTCGGATTTTCCACAACAAGATCTTCTTAATACATACTATCGTAATCGATGGGATGAAATGTCAATAATCTATAATTTACCTGAATATTCCAATCCTGAAGATTCTTTATATAAAAAATATGGGAAAAATTCTACACGAATTTTACATTTTGTAGATTTTACTAAGCCATGGGATCAAATAGCGAACAGCACAGAGGATGCTATGCACATATCTGAACCCGTAATCCTTTGGCGTCGTTCAATCATTGAAATGATTATTGACTATGGATGGATAAAACAAAACTTTCTGCACTCTAGCGATTGTCGAGGTCTTTGGCTTGACCATCAATTTCAACAGCTACTCAATTCAACGATTTAACTCATTATTATAGGATTTTTAATTAGACTCTTCAGAATATAATCTCTAACATAAATAAAGTTTCCAAAAATGCAAGATAAAGAAAATAACAAAGAACACAATGTGAAAGACTAACATTTTTCAGTAATTATGCGGCAAAACGTCTTGAGAAACATGCAGAAGAGTTTTCACAATATGCATCTAAAAAAAAGCAATAATAAAAAACATCGATATAGTATTTTAATGACGATTTTAGTTTTTTCTTTATCTGATAGACATTTAGTCCTATAAAGTTCTAGTACGAAATTGAACGACATCCAACAGCTGAAGATATCTGTTCATTGAAAGATAAAGAAAAGTCATAATTGAATCAAAAACCACATAGCTATGTAAAATGTATTTGATTAATAAATGTCATTATGAATCGATTTTCAAAAACATTGACTGAAACATAATTAAAAGGGAAAATGTAAAGTTTTCTTGATTGAACATACCATTAGCAATATATTCCTATTCTTACGATTATCAATCTTGAATTTATAATGTTGGTCACGAATACCTTATATATAATTAAAAGCAATCTGGTTCATAATGAAAAAAAGATTTGCTTTTGAATGAAACTATTAGTTCTAGTATTTAATATCACACTATAATAAAAAGAAAAACAAAAGGTAAATAAATGTTATTTAAATTAAAACAAAGACTATTTAAATTATTTCACTATATAATTAACTATTCTTCATTATTTCCAGAATCGATCTTCTGTTTCACAATCCACTGATGTTTGTCGAGTAGATAGAGGAATTGTAATTGATTTTTGACTGAAATTTGATGGTGTATAATGTAATTCAAAAGAACCATTATCTTCAAGTCTTTCTCTATTAGTACCTTGCTCTTCAAGAATTTTTTTTACAAGATCACCAACAGCCCGTGATGCTGCTACCTCCCAACTTTCACCATGAGCTATACAATAACAAACATATTCTTTTTTATTTTTATTCTATAATAAAGAGAATATACTATACCTGTTAAATCAAGTCCTTCTAGTTCATCTTCTTTACCTAATCGAATACCCATTATCCAATCTAATGGATAAAGAATACCAGCAGTACATGCAGCAGCAAAACCTAAAAACACCATCTACATTAAATTGATAATTACATATTATGTACTTACCAATAGCAATTAGAATTCCAACAATTTGATACCATAATTGAATTGGTCGTCCATAAAATGCACCATCAAATCCACTTGATGGATTAACCCATTTTTCAGAAAAAAGACCAGTCATAAAGGCTCCTAATATACCTCCTACATATAAAAACAAAACTAATATTATTTTAAAGTAATATAATTAATTTTTATCATACCACATCCATGTACAAGAGCAACATCTAATGTATCATCAAAACGCATATAACGTTTCAGTAAAAGAAGAAAATAAACGATACATGTAGCAATAATTGCAATAAATAACGCCCATCCTGTCTGAATAAAACCACATGCTGGTGTTACAGCAACAAGACCAACTATTGGACCAACACAAGCACCGGAAATAGACACATGACCACGTATTGCATCAATCACAACCCATGTAACAAGTCCTGTAGCTGCAGCTGCATTTGTATTTATCAATGCAAGAGAAGCTAAACCACTAAAATAAAATAAAACGAATAATTTTCTTTCCTTATCTTTAAACATTCACATACCTTGCTGCATTAGCTGAACCACCATTAAACCCTGACCATCCAACCCATAATAAACATGTACCCAATATAGTAAATGGAAGATTATGTGCTGCAGTACTATGTGGATCATAATCAGATCGTTTACCAAGAATTATTGAAGCCACAAGACCCGAAACTCCTGATAGAATATGTACTACTGTTCCTCCAGCAAAATCAAGTGTACCTAAATGTTTTAACCATCCATTACTACTCCAAACCCAATGTGCCATAGGATCATAACAAATTGTTGACCAAATAAATATAAATATCATATAAGGAATTAATTTCATTCGACCAACAATAGCACCTGATATAAGTGCTGGTGTAATTATAGCAAATGTTGCTTGATAAGCAGCAAATGTTAATAATGGATATGTTGGACTATATATTGGATTATCATCTTCACCAAATCGTAAAACAAACCATTTAAATGATCCAAATCCGATTTTAAATGAAGGACTAAAAGCAAATGAAAAACCAAATAAAACCCATTGTACAAATACAATACCCATACAAATAAATGAAAGAAATAATTGATTTAAAATATTTTTTTGTTCAACAAGACCTCCATAGAAAAAAGCTAAAGCAGGTGTCATAAGTAAAACTAATGCTGTTGATGTCATCATCCAAGCATTATCACCTGTATCATGATTAATTTTATTAGTAATATTCATTTAGTATAACCTATCATTAATAAATAAAATTATTATGATTTAATAATTATTCAATGAATGATAATAGATAAAAAATATATATATATATTTTTTACTCTCTTTCTTTATGTATAGTTCAGTCAAATTCATGTATATATAAATAACCAGTTGTTAAATGTATGTATATATTACGTATGACCTTTATCAAACAATCATTTTGTTTGCAATGCGATAAAAAAAAAAGAAATTTCGTCATTTGAGGAGAGAATCAGTTTAAATCTTTATCATTCTTCCTTTCATATTATTTTTTTTCTATGAAATGCAAATAATTTATTAATTCAAATATTTAATATATAAACACATACAAACATATTTTAAAGGTGATTAACACTCAATTTTTTTTCGGTTGTATAATTTTCTAGAAAAAATTTTATATTCGTTCTTGATTTTGATTTTCTTCAGATGAATTTATTTGAGGATTTGGTGATGTTTGTTGATTTGTAATAGGAACTTTATATGATTTTTTATTTATATCTGGAGAAATATAATGTAATTCAAATGTACCATTTTCTTGACCTCTTTGTCTCATATTAGTTTGTTCTTCTAATACTTTTTTTACAAGATCATTAATACTACGACATGCAACTATTTCCCATTTTTCACCATGAGCTATAAAAAAAAGTGAAATTTTTTAAAATTTTTAGATATATATAGAAAATATATCATACCTGTTAAATCAAGTCCTTCAAGTTCATCTTCTTTACCTAATCGAATACCCATTATCCAATCTAATGGATAAAGAATACCAGCAGTACATGCAGCAGCAAAACCTAATAACAGTATTATTGTTGGATATTTAATTAAATAGTATTTTCATACCAATTGCAGTTAGAATACCAATAATTTGATACCATAATTGGATTGGTCGTCCATAAAAAGCACCATCAAATCCACTTGATGGATTAACCCATTTTTCAGAAAAAAGACCAGTCATAAATGCTCCTAATATACCCCCTACATATAAAAATAAAATTGATATTATTTTAAAGTAATATAATTAATTTTATCATACCACATCCATGTACAAGAGCAACATCTAGTGTATCATCAAAACGCATATAGCGTTTCAGTAATAGAAGAGAATAAACAGTACATGTAGCAATGAAAGCAATAAGTAATGACCACCCGGGTTGGATAAAACCACATGCTGGTGTTACAGCAACAAGACCAACTATTGGACCAACACAAGCACCTGAAATAGACACATGACCACGTATAGCATCAATCACAACCCATGTAACAAGTCCTGTAGCTGCAGCTGCATTTGTATTTATCAATGCAAGAGAAGCTAAACCACTAAAATAAAATAAAACAAATAATTTTCTTTCCTTATCTTTAAACATTCACATACTTTGCTGTATTAGCTGAACCACCATTAAACCCTGACCATCCAACCCATAATAAACATGTACCCAATATAGTAAATGGAAGATTATGTGCTGTCGTACTACGTGGATCATAATCAGATCGTTTACCAAGAATAGCTGCTGCAACAAGACCAGAAACCCCTGATAGAATATGTACTACTGTTCCACCAGCAAAATCAAGTGTGCCTAATGTTTTTAACCATCCATTACTACCCCATACCCAATGTGCCATAGGATCATAACAAATTGTTGACCAAATAAATATAAATATCATATAAGGAATTAATTTCATTCGACCAACAATTGCACCTGATATAAGTGCTGGTGTAATTATAGCAAATGTTGCTTGATAAGCAGCAAATGTTAATAATGGATATGTTGGACTATATATTGCATTATCGCCTTCTCCAAATCGTAATACAGACCAACCAAATGATCCAAAACCAACACTTATAGGAGGGCCAAAAGCGAATGAAAAACCAAATAAAACCCATTGTACAAATACAATACCCATACAAATAAATGAAAGAAATAATTGATTTAATATATTTTTTTGTTCAACAAGACCTCCATAGAAAAAAGCTAAAGCAGGTGTCATCAGTAAAACTAATGCTGTTGATGTCATCATCCAAGCATTATCACCTGTATCATGGATGGCTGTTTTTACTACAGTAGTACTATTATTCATAGTTTTCTTCTACGAAAATCGACTAAATAAAATTAAAAAAAAAAAGATTATATTTAAGGTTAAAATAGATCAATATATATATGCTTACATATTAATATGTATGTGAAAATTTTCTGAACTGTTGCCTTTAGTTTACATCGATGGAAGAGAGAAGAAGTGAAAATGTATTGTGGTCATTAGAGCATAAATATAGCTGATATACATATATATAGATATTGTTCTCTCTCTGTAATCCATGTCGTGATCATTCATTCAGTGCGTGCATACATATTTATATATATATATAAGATTTTACCTTCGAATGAAGGTCAAATAATATTGAACTGTCATTTTTTGTTTAAAATATGTTGTATAGAACGATTAAATAGGTTAATAATCATTATCTACTAAGTATATCTTCTTTTGGTCACCTTGAATATAACACATATAATTATACAGAATGATACGCTTAGATTGTTTTTATAATGAGCATTTATAAATTGAAAGAAAGAAAAAGAATTTATAGTGACAAGCACATGGATTAGTTATATTTTATATCTATTATTTTGAAAAAGAAATAAATTCGATAACATTTACTATACATAATATATATAGAATAAAATTTTATATATTTATTATTATATAAAACTGATCATTTTTTTGGATATATTGAATCTTGTTTGATTATTATTCAAATTGAAAAGGAAAAAACTTGTAATGTATATGCTCAACATAAATTCTGATATTCATATGTAACTCACGTATTCTTTTCAATATATAATCAACTATTATCATTTACGATTAAATTGAAATTTTAGTTTAAAAAATTTTAACCATGAAATAAATGTTCAATATTACTATTGTATATACATATAACATATTAAATTACTTCCGTTCTAATCTTTTTATTATCCAATCAATTGTATATAAAATCCATCGGCTTAAAATATCAATTACATATTTAAGAAAAAAAAAAAAAAAAGAAATGTTCTACTATAAATTTCGTTGATTTTCTTTTACATTTATAAATATTCATATGAATATGTTTCATATAATTCTTATACTTTTTCTAAATATAAATATTTTTACAAAAATTTCATGTGAAAATATAAATGGTGTTTATGTAATTGATACATGTGAATGTAATTCATCAAATGAAAAATGTGAACCAAATGGACCATTTATATTTGAACAACAACGATCAAATCTTGCTGTTCGATATGGTACTGTACAAGTTGGTGTTGGAACATTAGGAAATAATCGTTTAGATTTATATTTAAATCAAAATCGTTGTAAAGGTTTATGGAATAGAAAAACTCATATTGCAGAATTAAAATGTCAACATCAAAATGATATTATATGTACAACAAAACTTCGTTGTGTTTCAGGTATATGTCTTGATGATACATCAATTACTATTTCATCGACATCCAATATGATAAATTATTCTTTAATATTTATTATCAATAGTTTATTAATATTAATATATTAGAAAGAACAAAAAAACGAAATATAAATTTAGATGCTTCGTAGATATTTCTTATTGTATTAATTCGTCATTATGATATTTGAAAAAATAATATATTAAGATAAAATATGAAATAAAATTTTATTAGAAAAAAAAATGATATTTAGTTTCTAAAACAAAACTAATTAATACATATTATTTTTATCGAAATATTTGCGATTATATTTTATCACAATAATCAAAAATTGTTTGTCATATATAAATACTGTTCGAAAAATTAAAAAAAATATCACATTGAAAAAAAAAATGGATTTTTATATAAACAAAATTGTTTTATGAGAATAAATAAAAAAAAAAGAAGATGACGACTTATTGAAAAAACAAATATCGTAGAAATTAATATTTAATCAAATTCTGTATCAGCTAAATCAGGTCGACAATATTTATTACGTTGATTAATATGTTGAGAATATGAACCTAAACAAAAGAATAAATATCAACAATAAGATTTAAAAACAATTCCATTGAGTAATGTAGTATATCTCATATGAGTCAAATTCTAACTTCTATTTTTTATTGTTTGGACTATAGTTTATTAAACTTTCATCTCACGAAGGGACATTCTCAGGTATCTTCTTCAAATTTCAATGATTTTTTTGTCCATAGATACTCCACTCTAAAAAGGTTCGGGTTCCTATTGAGATATGGCGAAATTATCAAATTTTCAAACGATTCCTCTGGGGGATTTCAGCTACGAAAAAATCTTGTTTTTGAATTTTGGTCTGAAACTCCGCTCATACAAAAATCTCAACTAGACTATCTTGTGTAGAAAAATTTCGAAATTTTGAACAAAGTCTCGTCGAGATATAAAGCTTTCAAAAAATACAGACAATAGACTAATAAAGTATAGTATATATATATATATATATATCTAGTAAAAGATTACCTGAATGACTAAATCGTTTTCCACATTTATCACATGTATAAGGTTTTTCTCCAGTATGTAATCTTTCATGTTCTTTTAAATGATGTTTATGTTTAAATTTTTTTGAACATGTTGAACATTGATAACGTCGTTTATCATCATCTGATTTACGTTTTTTTGTATAAGATGTATTTGTAGTTGGATGAATCCATGAATCATTTAATTGATTTTGTTTAAAATTATTATTATTATTATTAATAGGTATTCCTATTGTTCGAGATGTTTGTGTACGATTTTGTATACGAAAACCTGATGATGTTGGAGATATTAAATCTTCATCTTGTTCATCAGATAATTCACTATTATTATCCGAAAAAATTCCTAGAAATAATAATTAATTATTTCTTATGTTGTTGTTGTTGTTGTTTATTTTTTTTTTTTTTTTTTTATTTTGATGTTGTTTTAGTTCTAGCAAAATACATAGAAATATCTTGATACATTCAATTTGTTTTTTGTGTAAGTAATTGGCAAAGAGCAATGTAAAAGAAACAAAAAAAAAAAAAAAAAAGAATTAAATCCTAACAGACAAAAAACATAAAGATCATTCAAATGAGTTTAATAAATTTTGTTTTGTACATTCAAGAGAAATATAATACAAATGAGAAACAAAAAAAAAAAAAGAAAAGTGTTTTGTTAATAATTATTATTATTATTTATATTGTCATTTTCTGTAAGTGTTGATAGATTATTTGAATCATCAGCATTTCCAATAAGAATTTTTTCATTCGAATGAGATGTTGTTGATGTTTCTATTGTATTGCCTGAAATTGGAAAAAAATCCATCAAATTCATTGATTTTTCCATAAAAATTTATACCCTCTCTCTCTCTCTGTCTCTTTCGTAACTATTACTCTGGCCAGATAACATCGATATGAAAAAGTAGAGAAAACTAACACCACAACAATAGACAAATAACAATTTATAACAAAACAAAAAAGATGAGAAAAAAAAAAGAAAACATTTCTAATTAATACATATTATCAATAAGCATTAGAGCAAATTCTAATCGTTTTTCTCATATTTGTTGAGTTATAAACTAAACGTTATTCAAGCATAAATTATATATATGGGCAATCTCTTTCTTTAACAATCTATCTAACTAAACTCATTTATCTAAATAATCGATTATTAATTCTCAATTAAAAATTGAATATATATATAGTTTTTTTATTCCCTGAAATTACCCATATATTCTATAGCATGCAATGTTTGAATGTTTTCTGGCCAGCGAGGGAGCATAGTAAAGTTGATGTGTTCTTTTATTTTTAACATGCAATAACTATTAAATTACAACAAACAAATAGGAAAATGGAGATAAAAAGCATAACTAAAGCGAGCTGATATAAGAATTATAATTTACCTTCATGTTTTCCTATGATTTGTGCAGGTGAAGCTAAGCGAAAAAGATTTATTTATTTATTTAATAAAATAAAAAAGGTAAAATTTACCATCACTTTGTTGTGAATCCATTGATTCTTCACTTTGAATATTAGTATCATTACCATTAATTATATTTGAAGATGATGGTTGTGACGGTGATGATAATGATGATTTATCATTAAATGTTTGTAATGTTTGACGATGTTTATATTCGGATGATTTTATTTGATCAAATTGATATTGTTGTCTTTCTTGTAATAATTGTTGTCGTTGTATTTCAATCATTTCACGTTCACGATCCATTATTGATTCAAGATCTTCAAAATGTCGTAATTTTATTTCAAGTTTTTTTATTTGTAATTCAACAACTTGTGCAACTAATGATTTTATTTTACGTTCTTCTATTGATGCTAAATACTAAAATATATGAAATTTAGTTTTAGAATATTTATGAAAGATTTTATATCGTTAAAATTGAATATTAAAAAATCAATCAGGTATGACGATAATTGTCTCGATTTTGTGGGTCATTATGTTTGGATTGATGAAAAAACAAAAACAAAAACAAAAAGGCTTACTTTAGCTTTAACTGAAGCTGCTGCTAATGCACTAGCTGCTGCTGCTTTAATATCTCTTTCATTAATTTCAGCTGCTAATAATTTTCTTGGATCTTGTTGATCAATATTTGTTGTTGATTTTGGAATAGTTGATGATGATGTTGCTGATTCATCATGAATTTCATTACTTTGATTTATTTCCATTTGCTGTTTTGTTTCATCTTCATTAATCTAATATACAAAAAAAGAATTTTTTTTTTTAAGATTTATATAAAGTCATTTTTGTTACAATTTTTTCTTCATTAATATCAATTTTTTCTTGTTTAATTTTTGATGATTCATCATTATCAATATTTTCAATAATTTCTTTATTTGTATCTTCATGCATTTTAGAAAATTCTTCTAAAGCAGCTTTAGCTGCTGCACTAGCAACACGTGGATCAACAACTGATGCAAGAAATGCAACAGTTGACATAACAGGATTTCCACTTTGACTAAATGGAATTGTTGGATATGCAAGTGAACCTAATGCACAACCATTTCCTTCTAAATATGGATCTTCAATTGGTAATTGTAAAAATTTTAATATACATTCATCTTGTGTACGTGTACCAACATGTTCACATACTTTATTCCAATCATCTTTATACATTTCAAGACCTTTTTTTAAATAAAATATAGATAATTAAATAACAAAACAATTAAATATATTACCTTCAAGTAATAAAAGAATTTCTTGATCTAACCAATCTTTCGCTTTTGTTTTAGTATTCTAAATAGAATAATTATCAAAAAAATGAAAAATTTAATTTCTTATTTATATCTTACTAAATTAAGTTTTTTATTATATTGATCCGTTCTTAAACCTAATGTACTTTCAATATCACGTTCTTCTCTTTTAGCTTCTTGTTTTAAATCAGCTATTTGTTTTGATGCTGAATTCTATTTTAAAAATATTTTTATATTAATTATATATTTATTTATTTCGTACTTCTTTTTGTATTCCTTTAATTAATGAATCTGCTCCTCCTCCTAAAAGATTAAAATGTGATGTTAATGGTGGTCCCATTGATGTTGCACGTAAATCAGTATCAATTTGATAATTAATTAAACCCCATTGTTCAAGAAATGCATGTATACGCATTATAGCACAAACATCACCAGCTAAATTTCTTCGACATGCTGTTATAGATAAATATTCATTTGGATTTAAACGATATGTATCAATCATAAAATTTCTATATGCCATATAACTAGAAAACAAAAAAGATGTTTTGTTATTTTGTTTTTGGTATTTAAATTTACATTTCAGGTGTTTTTGAACGATTTTTTGAATTAAAAAATTCGATTAATGCTCGTTTTTCAATAGAATTAATTGCATTATAATCAAACCATGCTGAATAACTTGGAATAATAATATGATGTGTTTGTTCACATGCTTCTGGTTCATTAAATTTTTTAATTTGATATGAATCAGTTTGAATTTGTTGATCATCAAGATTTTCATCAACATCATCATTTAAATCTGTTAAAATAGTTCCACGTGGTAATTGTGAATCAGTTATTTTTTGACCAGTTAATGCTTTTAAAAAGAAAAACAAATGTCAAATTAATAAATAACAAAAAAAAAATTATTTATTACGTGTTCGTGATGATGTTGGATCATCAAATATAGATTGTGATAAAGAATTGTCTCCATCTTTTGATAAATCATTATCATCAAAATCATTTCGAACTTTTTTTGTTCTAAAAAAACAACAAAACTTTTTTTTTGTTTTGTTTTTTTTAAAAAAAAAACAAAATAAATATTTACTTTCGTTGTTTAGATAATGTTGAACGTTTTTTTGAATTATTTGATGATATAGGTGTTGGTGGATTACGATCAGGTACAAGCTAAAATACTCAATTATAATTATATGAATATTAATTAAACAATTTCTTCGTTTTTGTTTTTTTTTATTACCATGTTTTTTAATTATTCGATACTAGTGGTGCCTCTATCGTCGCTTCTTTTTTTTTTTTTTCTTTATTTATAGTCGTATGTGTGCGTGTCTGTGTGTGCGAGATTGTAGGGGAAAGAAGAAAAGAAAGAAAAAAAAATTGAGAAGAGCGATGAGTGTGGATTATTTCACCCGTCCGTTCTCGCAGTAGGAAAAAAAAAAACAAGGACGATATATATATATTTAACGATGCATCACTTTGATTAGTTCCAAAATGAACGCGATGTATTTTTTTTTCTTCTTTTCGAATTTCTTAGATATGTCATAGGAAGAATAATTTGGGATAAGGAGAAAAAAAAAGATTTTTGTTCGGAATTGATGGGTATCTTTTGGATATTTTTTCCATCAGCATAAAAAAGAGAGTGAGATTCTGAGACATACGCATAGGAATCTGCAAAATCTAATCAGATAAAGTTTGATGAAATTGTACAGTTGTAAGCTGAGATCCTATGGAAAACCCTACAAAGATTTTCTATAAAAAATTTTTTTTGTTAATCGAGATCTAGAAATGGTCAAAAAAAAGAGGGATACCCTTAAGCGTAGTATTTTGGATTAGAATGATTTCCAAATTGATTTATAATTTAAGGTTGATTTAATTCTCATTCTCTTTTATTTGTTCAAAAACTGAAATCGAGACTTCTGCATATTTTATTTTCTTAATAAATAAATAATAGTCCAATTAAATTTTAAAAATATCAGCTGATCATATTTTAATTTAAGATTAATCGTAGGATAATGACATCTATATTCATTAATTTTCTAGGTACATTATGAATATTCTCAAGAATTCAGATTATTTTATTGTTGTTGAGATGCTGTAGTTCCTTTTAAGAATAGCAGGAAAATTTTATTTTGATTATTGATTTGAAATCTTGTAAATGATTTTATTGAACATTAATACTATTGTATATTTGCAAAAATATATCATTGGAATAGTCTTGATTGATATAATATGATATAGTACAATAAATAAATAGACTATCTTTTAAAATCTCATTTAAATTTATCAATAAAAAAAAGTCGATATAATGATCAGATTGATCATAAAATAAAGAATAAAGCATTGAACATCTTCTATTAAAGAAGAAAAATGAGATATGCATTTACAGTATTAATTATAACTTTATGTCAGTAAAACAATATATCGATGATTGTATCTCTTATCTAATTCTGTACTTTGCTTTTTTTGAATGAATAAATAAAAAATGAAAAAACAAATGAATAATGATTATGTATAAGATGATAAAGAAGAAAAATTTTCTTTCAATTATCAATACTTAAACTGTCGTTTTTAGAAATATGATTTACTATGAAGAATTGTAAATTACTATAGATCATTAAATAGGTCAGGTTAACATACAGAATTATTGTAAGCATCTTTCATCATTAAAAAGATGAATATGATTGTCTTTCTTCCTACGTGATTTTATGAATGTATTTCTATGTTACTGTGTCTGTTTTTTTTCCGATACCATGCTTGAAAACGAATGAAAAAATATGATGTGTTTGCAACGCGACTAGTAACAATAACATAATAAGTGGAAAAAAACTGTGAATAACCAGGGAAGGAAAAAGGTAAAAATCCAAACACAAGAGTAAAAAAAAATAAGAGAACGAAAAATCTAGAAAGGGAACAGGTACCCTATAAAATGAGGCAGTGTGATCATATTTTCATTAATTTCGAATAAAAAACATATATAATTAACGATGGACAAGACGACATCAGACAATTTTGGTGATACAGAAAAAGTAAAAACAACATTTGATACTTTACAAAGTACTGAACGACGCGGCAAAATTTCAATGGTTCAAGATGTTCTCTTAATTTGGTTGGATGACAAAATCGATAATACCCGAACCGATTGTCATGATACAATTGTACAATTGGGACGAGTTATTAACAATATTGAAACTTTTACGGATGGTGAAGAATGTATTCAATTTATTGAAAATATCACCACTAATAAGGTATGCATAATAATCTCAGCTTCACTTGGACAACATATCGTTCCTCGGATCCACAATATGTTTCAAGTGGACTCTATTTTCATTTTTTGTGACGACAAAGATCATCATATTGAATGGACGAAAAATTGGCCAAAAATCAAAGGAATATTCACAGAAATCTCATCAATCTGTGAAGCTCTCAAACAAGCAGTTGAACAATGTGAACAAAATGCTATCACCATCAGCTTTGCGCCTATAACTGGTGATGTTTCTAATGAAAATTTAAATCAATTAGATACATTATTTATGTACAGTCAAATCTTAAAAGAAATCTTATTAACAATTGATTTCAAAGAAAAAGATATTAAAAATTTTACCATGTATTGTCGTGATGTATTTGCTGAAAATGAAAACGAACTGAAAAAGATCGATAAATTTGAAATGGAATATCACCATAAAACACCAATTTGGTGGTATACTTATGACTGTTTTTTACATTCGATGGTCAATCGTAGTTTACAATCAATGAGTATGAACATTATTATTAAATTAGGCTTCTTTATTCGTGATCTTCATCATCATATCGAACAATTACATTCAGAACAGTTCAAAGGACATCATGATAGTAAAATCTTTCCTGTTTATCGTGGTCAAGGTATGCTAAAAACAGTTTTCGAGCAATTAAGAAAATTAAAAGGTGGTCTTATATCTTATAATACATTTTTAACTACCAGTAAGGATCGCAAGATCTCTCTTGATTTGGCTCAAAATGCAATAAATAATCCTGATTTAGTTGGAGTTCTCTTTGCCATGACAATTGATCCTTCTATATCAACAATACCTTTTGCTTCTATTACTGATATCAGTTCCAACCAAGATGCAAAAGATGAAATTCTCTTCTCAATGCATACGGTTTTTCGTATTTCTGATATCAAACCAATCGATGAAAACAATCGCCTTTTTCAAATTGATTTAACACTTACGAATGATAATGACGAAGCTCTTTGTTTTCTTGCTGAACACATACGAGAAGAGATATTTTCTAAAAATGGATGGTCTCAATTGAGTTCATTACTATCAAAAATGGGTCAGTTCGAAGAAGCCGAACATATTAATAAAGTTTTATTGGAAGAAACAACTAATCAGACTGATCAAGTGTCTACTTATCATCAACTTGGATATAGCAAATCTAACCAAGGAGAATATGAAGAAGCAATTGAATATTATAAAAAAGCACTTGAAATTCAACAGCAATCACTTCCTTCAAACCATCCTGATTTGATTACGTCCTACAACAACATTGGTACGGTTTATTCTGACATGGGTGAATATGAGAAAGCACTTTCATACTACGAAAAAGTACTTCAAATTCATCGACAAATACTTCCTCCAAATCATCCAGATTTAGCTACAACCTGCGGTAATATTGGTATGGCTCAATCTAACATGGGCGAGTGCGAAAAAGCGCTTTCATCCTATGAAAAAGCACATGAAATTCTAGAAAAATCACTTCCTCCAATGCATCCGAACCTAGCTACATCTTACAACAATATCGGTACAATCTATCGTGATACGGATAAATTTGACAAAGCACTTTCATTTTATGAAAAAGCGCTTCAAATTCACCAACAATCGCTTCCTCCAAATCATCCTGATTTAGCCATATCCCATAGCAACATTGGTATGGCATATTCAAACATAGGTGAATATTCGAAAGCACTTTCATCTTTTGAAAAGTCACTTGAAATTCAACAGCAAGCACTTCCTTCAAATCATCCTAATTTAGCAACAATCCATGGTAATATTGGTATGGTTTATTTTGATATAGGCGAATATTCGAAAGCACTTTTGTCCTACCAACGTGCTGTGGATATAGCAGAACAATCATTACCACCAAATCATCCTGATCTTCAACAATGGCAAAAGAATTTTGAAGATATAAAGAAGAAATTATAATTATCCTTGATTTTTTTTTCGAAAAGTAAAATGAAACATTTCAATAAAAAACATAATCCTAATAGTTCTAAGCACACCTACTAGAGTTTGCAGAAAAGATCGAAAATCCGAATTTCTTTTTTTCTGCATAGTTGAAGATGAAGACATCTTGTTCGATGTTCATAAATTGAAAAGATATTCGAAAACTATTTTCTTTGGATATGTACGCTATTGATGTGTGTTAAGAATTAGTTAAATTATAATGATTTAAATCAAGAACTTTGCGGTTAATTTCAAATGAGTTTTCATGAGACGAAAGTACTTTTGTTTATGTATTCTTGTTATATTTCATCAAATCAATATTATTCGAAGAAAGAATTTTTTGCTAAATCTGAAATACTTTCTTTTATATTTTTTGTGATTATATTTCGTCTAATGAAGTTGATTTTAAACAAGCGTTTTGCACTACCATTAGACGTCTTATCAAGCATACATTTGTAGATTCATTAAGCCTTGTCCAACTAACTTAGCTTTAATAACAATTATTACAATTGATGCGATTCTTTTATCTTTAAAAAATTTGTTTTTTTGTATGTATTAGATAAAAGAACAAAATTCTAAATCAATATGATGCATAAATATTCAAGCTCAACTGTTAGAAAGCTACTGTTTCTATAAATTTGTTCGATATTACAAATGTGAAATAAAAATACGTTATCTTCGTCATCCTTGAAGTAGTTGATATCGATAATTAAATTTAAAGAAAATTTCGTACAATTTTTGTAATGTAATAATGGATATCATTCACAAAACAAATCTATTTGGATAAATTATCGTCAATAATAGTGGGTAAATTCATCGAAATCTCATTTTTTAAATTTCATTATTGATAATATTTCTTTGAAGACTTTCATATAAATAAATTTATATTTAATTTGTCCAAATTTTTATTGGTTGGATCATCAACATTTATTAAAACATAATTGATAAATAGAAAATATTACTCACATTAATGAGTAATTCTTTTATGAATATCATAAATTGGTAAGATTATTTTAAAAGAACATTTGATTTATGGTCAATCTTTTGCTATTCTTTATATCATGATTAATCATCAAGAATAGATGTTGTTGATCACATAATAACACCATATAACATTATATTGACAATTCTTGTTGTTCTCTTCATTGATATTGCTACAATTATTTAAATAAATAAAATCTTCTATATTATATTTATATCTCTACTGAAACTATTTGTTCATAATTTATTGTTGGTTTAAAATAGTAATCAAATATATCATAATGAAATGAATGATATTATATACAAATAGTAATGTCTTTTTCGTAAGTTTTATGTATTTGCAATCGTGTTTTTTTTTATATTAGATATGCTGTCATCAAACACAAGAAAGATTAATATAGAAGTTCATTGATAACAAACAAAGAAGAAAAAATGATTGTTTATGTTTTTGATTCTATGACTGATTATTTAATTAAATAGCACATCCCTAAGTATAAATATGAAAATTTTCTCTTTTAAAAAGATCTAATTCTTTTCCTCTTCAGCTTTTGACTGCACCAATCGACGATCTTGCCCTATTCTTTCCAGGTTCTTGTTTTTCTTGATTTTCAGACAAGATTCTTTTTCCATTCCTTCTATACAAGACTCTTGCCTGAAAAAACTGATCTTACCTTTCTGACAAGGTTCGTGTAGACCGAATCTTGTCTGGCAAGGCAAGAAGTCCTCCTCCAGACAAGATTCTTGTATTCTTGCTTTCTTGCCTGATTCTTGCTTTTCTTGAATTCTTGTCTGATTCTTATTATTCTTGATGTTCTTGCCTGATTCTTTTTTTTTCTTAGATTCTTGTCCGTTTCTTATTTTTTTTATTGCTTGCCTGATTCTGATTATATTAAAGAACCTTTTTGTAGGTTATTATTACTCTCTTTTTCATATAATTTTATTATGATTTTGCACATCATGTACAAAAAAAAATGTAAAAAAAACAAAAAAATACTTTTAATTTCATATGTTATTAAAGCAGTTTCAATTTTTAACACAAGAAAAACATAAATTTTTCATTATCAAAAAAAATCTTATTTTTTCAAACCTCATCGTCATCTTGTGCACCATGGATACGCTGAACGGCTGTCGTATTTCTTTTTGATGATTGATTCGACGTTTGTTTTTTGATGTCTTATTCCATTTGTTGTAATGAATTTTTTATTACTTGACTGTTTGTCAAAGTAGTTGTCGGATGAAGTCCATGAATGTATGACAAATAACCTAAAGAAAAGAAAATTCACATTAGAAAAGATTAACTTTCTAAATGTATCTTACTCAACAATATGTCACATTCACCTGGACGTAAGTCATTAAATGATGCCATTTCACAATATCCAGCGCGTACTAAAGCTCTAGCAGTTAGATTTAATGATGCATCACGTTGAACATGAGACACATTAATCCCATTTAATTCCTGCAAGCAAAAAAGATATATTAATAAATGTTCTGCACTTTGTACAATTTAATATCCTCTCTATAATACAAAATCAATGCATTAAGGGTGTTCTGAGTTCTGATTTAATCACTTACGATTGAAACATGCTCGTCATCATTTTGTTGACGAGTTTGCAATACTTTTGCTTGCTAACAGAATAAGAAAAATAATTAATATTATTTAAATTCATATTAGTCGTTACTATGTGTACTATATGAGATAATTGCTCACATAAGCCAAATTCGGAATAAAATCATAACCAAAATTATAATCTTTATCATTAAATATATAATCATGAGCATATGTATCATTATTAAATGTATCACCAGCACGAGTATCATCAGCACGTGTATCATTCATAGGTGAATCATGAAGAACCATATTATCATCAAAAATTCAATTATCCATAGTGACATCATTTTCAAAGTTTTCCATAATATCAGATGAGTATGGACGTGATTCACTCTAAAAAAAGAAAAGTACAAAAATTTATATTTTGAGCTAGCTCGGTTAAATTAAGTTATTTACAAAATGTTCGACTGGTAAATGATTGTGAGATAATTGAGTATGATGATGTTGATCTTTTTTCTTATGACGCCATCGACGTTGTTTATTTGTATGTGGTGGTGACTCTAAAAAAATAGTATTTGAATGAAAAAGACATAAAGTGCTTACAAATATTACCTATATTACCAAGAGCATTATCAAACAATAATTTCTTGAGTGAATCAAGATTTCTTTCATCCATAAAAAAATACTTTTGTGGATATTGAAAAATCTAAAAAATATAATATAGAAAGGTATGGATTAATAAAATATCGAAATATGTTCAATAAGTGTAGTTTTTCAGAAAACAATAGAAAAAAAGATATCACATATTCCATTGTTTTCTTGATATCGAATGAAAACTTTTTCTGTACATACAATTGAAATAATTAGTTGTTCGATGTCGTTTAAATTAAATGAACGCTTTAGGAAAAGTATATGTCCAAAGTGAATTGCACTTCTTGTCGAATCATTAATGAATAAATAACGTTCAGACATTGCCTTTATATATTTGATCATACAAAGATGACATCACGTGTCGTCGATCTTGAAAAGCTGACAAGAATCTTTTTCTTTCCTATTATAAGAATCTTGTCTGAATAGTAAGAAATTTAAAATATCTTATATTTCTTTCCAGTTTCTGTTTTTTCATAATTTTCATACAAGATTCTTTTCGTCTTGAACTTCAGACAAGATTCTTTTTAAAAGAAAAAAAAAAAGATTCTTCTCTGAACGTTAAATATATCTTGAATATCTTATAATTCTTGCCTGATTCTTTTATTTCTGATTTATCAGCCGAGATTCTTGTCATCTTAAGATCCAGACAAGATTCTTTTTACTTTCCTGTTGAAAAGAATCTTGCCTGAATACAAGAATCTTGTCTGGAAGTAAAGAAAAACAAGAAGCTGGAAAGAATATGGCAAGATCGTCGATTGGTGTGTTCTCAGCTTGTTTTCTATTTAGTGGCAAAATTAATGTTTCAGTCTCTCGCTAGAAAAAACAATTTCATCTCTGATATTCTTACATAGATTGCCTAAAACGGGAAAACTATAGTTAAGTCTTTGAAAATTTTTTCCAGCCTTTAAATACTTATCCTCTCAGAATACATAAAACAAGAATATAATTTTAAATAGTTATATACATAAAAATAAAAGTTTTATTGGCACTATAGGAACTTGATAAAATGTAATTTATATAAAGAAAATGGACGAAGATAAAAAAAAAGAAAAGAAAGATAATTTGCCTTATACACTGCAGAAAAATCTAAATGAAAATTGTTGATTGAAAAAGAAATAGATAAAGATAAAGTGTTTATCTAGGTATTTTCCAACATGAAGTTGTTTTGTTATCTACGACAATCACTTCTCATTGACGGTTTATACAACATCCTCCAGTATCTATACCCTCACCCATTTGACAATCTTGATAACCTGATTTTCTACAACATTTTCTATTTTGACAATTTTGTGAACAGCATTGACTATCTTTAGTACAACTTGCACTTAATGTTAAGCACAATTTCCAACCACCTGGTGGTGTTTAAACAATAATTAGTTCTATATCAACAATTTGTTCGATATGACGTTTAATTATTTCATATGTTGGTAATGATCAGACTGTAACAATGAGAATAAGAAGAAATAAGAGAAGAATTCTCATATTTTGTTTATTTTATCAGTTGAATTAAATCAATGAAATAATAATGATTTGGTTTTTCACTTGATTACATTGAGAATATATATGATGATGATCAGTGTTTTATCCAGTGGGTGGGCGGTGCCTACTCGAAATTTCATTTTGCCCGCCCTGAAATATAAAGTTAATGTATAAAAAAAATTGGTGTTGTCTCTATTGTCTTAATCACCATGCTATTGTTTATACTCATTCGTAAATCAATCATATATAGGTTGTCTTTTCTCAATGAGAACAAACAGAACTGACTGATATAATAATTATTATATTTATAACTCAGTTGGACTAAATCATTTCGGCTATTCATTGAATAGTCGACCTTTCATGAGACAGTGATAGATATAAAAAGAACAAAAATGAGAAACATCATTTGTCCGTCACGATATTTGTCCTGTTACGTCACATATCTCACATCAAGCATATTCTTTCGATTTTACTTATTTTCGATCTATCTTTACACAAATGTCATCAGGACAAAAATCTCTAACTTCGTATTTTAAAAGAAAACCAATTGTTGAAGAATCAGACAATAATTTAAGAAAAAAAAATAAATTAAATGATTTAAATAATATCTTAAATGATAATGTAACAACTACACAAACAATTTCAAATATTAAACCATCATGTAATATTCAATCAAATATTAATGAAAATTGTCCATTATCCACCACAATAAATATAACAGCAAATGATAATAAAAGACGTACATATCATAAATGGTATTCAGATAATTATAAATGGCTTATATATGAACCAAATCAAGGTGGATTTTGCCGCATATGTCGTGATTACTGGAAACCAACAATACTATTTTATTCTGAAATGAACACAAAAACTAAAGGTGTTTTTGCTACAGAACCATTTCTTAATTCGAAGCATGCACCTGGTCCAAATGGAAGTTTAGAAAAACACCAAGAATCTTCTTATCATAAAACAGCTGTACAAAAATTTATCATATCGGCAGCAGAAAGGATTAGTAATAGAACAATTACTTCATGTTAGTGAAGCAGAACGTCAAGAAAATCGTCAAAGTTTGGGTGATTTATTAGATGTTACTTATTTTTTATTTAAACATGAACTACCACATACAACATTATATTCACCGTTATTGGAAGTATTAGCAAAAACTGATCATAGCAAAAAATTATCATCATTTTTTGATAAATGTCAAAAGAATGCAAGCTACAATAGTACAACAACAGCTACAGAACTTTTGGAAGTAATTAGTGAAATAATAGATGAACAAGTATTAAACAAAATTCGTGAATCAAGAGTTATTTCAATCATGGCTGACGAAGGTACAGACATAAATCGTCATCAAAATTTATCGATGTGTATACGTTATTGTAATCAAGATACAGGTAAGTCTATCCTTTCTCTGCATTTTTGAGGAAAATTAGCCTACATGAATATTCACACTTTTAGGTGAACCAACAGAATCATTTATCAGTTTATTAAAAATAAAAGATAAAGATGTTCAAACAATATTTGATACAATTGTTGAAGAATTAAAAGCTAAACATATTGATATGACAAAAATTCGTTTTACTGGCTTCGATGGTGCATCGGTGTTTAGTGGAGAATTTAATGGTGTATTTGCAAAATTTCGTCAGCTATATTCAGATTCAATATTATTTATTCATTGTCGTGGTTATATATTACAGTTATGTTTATTAGATGCATGTGAACATATATCTGAAGTAGAAGAATGTTTATCAACATTGAAATCTTTAGTTAATTTTATTAATCGATCATCTATTAGATTAGCACGTTTTTATGATATTCAAGACTTATTACAATGTCCACAATTAAAATTAATTCGGCTTGGTGACACACGATGGTTATCATATTTTCGTTCAATTAGTGTTATTCTTCGTTGTTATGAACCTTTAATGATAACATTAGAACATATAGCTAATGAAAGAGATGGAGAAAGTCCAACTGCAGCTGGTCTACTTTCAATCTTAAAAAATCAATTAACAATATTCTTACTTCATAGTTTAGAACCAATTTTTGAAGCACTTTCAATTTTATCGAAATCCATACAAACGAAAAATGCAGATTTTAGTCAACTTGAACAATCAATGCTCGGAACATTATTACGATTAGAAGAACTAAAAGATATTAATATTAATGAATATCAACAAATATATGACATTGTTGCTAAAATAAAGACATCATCTAACGATGATGGTCGTAAAAGTGCAACACGTACAACAACAAGAACAAATGAAGTTAGTTTGCAACAACAATTTAACGACAAAATAGTTCAATTTATTGATAAAATTATATCAAATATACATGCTAGATTCGAGTCAAATGTGTTACAATTCCTCAATTGTTTTCGTATATTTGATGTTGCTGAAGTAACTGATGAACCAGAGTATGGTGTACAACAAATTCATATGATCAAAAAACAATATCCTAATGATTTTAATGACAACTTACTCAGCGAATGGAAAGTATTTCGTAAATATTTATTCGTACAAAAACAACAACAAACATTAACAATTTTATCACAACGACAACAATGTGTTAATTTAGTTAAAAATGGAATGTTAAAAGATATGTATCCACAGTTATCTTTAGCCGCTGAAATATTTTTATGTGCACCAATTAGTACAGCAACAGTGGTACGTGATTTTAGTACAATGAATAGAATATGAACTGATTTACGCAATCGTTTAACAGCAGAACATTTGAAACAATTAATGAAGATATCAATAGAAGGACCATGTGATTTAGATAAAGATATCAATAGAAGGACCATGTGATTTAGATAAAGATATCAATAGAAGGACCATGTGATTTAGATAAAGATATCAAAGATTTAATTATTAATTGCTGAAAGAGTAAAAAACTTCGAAGAATTTCAGTTTAACTTATATTTTTTTTTTCTCAAGATGTTTTGTTTTTTTTTTGATATTTTTTCGGATTGTATCTTTAATAGGAGAAAGTTGTAATTATCTTGTGAAACAAAAATAAACAAAGTTTTGTGTAATTTGTTATAGAACAAAAAAATTTGTAGGTAATAGCCCATCCTAAAACTTCAGCCGCCCACCCGAAAAATGAAACCTAGATAAAACACTGTCCTTCATTCTTCTTCTGATGCTGAGTAATAGTCGTTGAAAAGGCGTTGCGGACATTTCGTACCAGTTTATTCCGAACACTCAGTCACATATCTGGAGTTCGGAATGACTTTTTGACCTGGACAACTTTCATTACGAACAACCTGATTTTCTTCCTTATGTCGGGAGATCGTAACGAACATCTACTACCGGAGATCGTAATGAAAAGGTGGTGCGAAATGTCCGTTTCCCGTAATACTATCACATTCGAGAAAAAAACATTCTCCAGAATCGTGCTCGTTCCATTGTTTCATAGGTTACAAAATCTCTTCCGATCATTTGACGACATGTAGCACAGACCAATTGGTTATAAACAGACAGCTGACCACGAAGCCACACAGAGACAGCCTGTATTTTATTAACAGAACGCAATTGTTCACGTCTGGCACTTGCCTTCGATTTGTTGAACAGAGGTTTACATAGCTCACAACTGTTACATCGACGCGTAGAAATTAGGTGCTGGTAATGCGATGCACAAACATAAAAACGATGCAGATTCATAGAAGGAACAGCAAAATGACCGACAAGAAGAAGGAAGTGTTCCAAGTCTGATGGAACACTAGGATTTGGGCACTATTTATTAGACTTGACAAGATCTGTAAAACATATATATGAACCATGACATTGAATCTATATTCAAGCAAGATGTTTATAAAGAACATATCAAAGATCACGTAAGGAAAATATGAGCCAAAAAAACATTGAATGTTGCTTTCAGCCATTTGAAAATACATACGAACTGGGAATAATGTTACGACAATTTAGACTTTGACTAAAACAGAATAATAACTATTCTTTTAGAGCCAGTGATGATTATATTTATGCTACAAGAAGAAAAAGAGAGGATGCATCGCAACATAGCCGAATAATTTTGAAAGTATGAAATCTAACTCAATTTTGTATTT
>JAJEKB010020622.1:0-13731 GCA_022393335.1 Macrotrachela quadricornifera | reverse complement strand
CTATTTTGAATTCTTTATTACTGTCATACAACAAAAGATATCATCCTGATTTTTTTCATCATCTTGAAGCATAGACTATGCCATTTTGTTCTAGATGAAATAAATCGATTAGATTATTTGACTGTCTAAGATAAAGCACGAAGTTGATTTAAAATAAAATACATGAAAATGATTCATCTTTTAAACAGTTTATTATTTTCTTCTTTTTCTCCTATTCTACATTTTACTATTAACTTTTATGTATTGCGTAGTTATAAAATACATCATCTTCTTTGCACTACAACCTTGAGAAATAGCGAAAAAAAAATACTGCTATCTAATTATTCTAGCTATTACTACAAAGATACTTCGGTAACAAATTCAAAATAAAAAATCATTTTCATATATTTTAAACTAACCTCGTGCTTCATCTTGAACAGTCAGATAATCAATCGATTTGTTTCATCTAGAACAAGATGACATGGTCCATGCTTCAAGATAATGAAAAAATCAGGATGATATCTTTTGTTGTGCGAGAGTAATAAAGAATTTAAAATAGATAGTTACTTTTCAATCACCCTGTATGGCCATTTATTATGCCTCATTAGTTTGAAAGTAAAGCATTTTGTATGTTTTTTTTTCATCTTTTTTCAAATAGGTTTTCATTTTAAAATGATATAGTTTTGTAGAAATTTTCAAACTTCATCGTTTGATAAAAATAGGCTCTTAATCGTAAGAATAAACAAAGAAGAAATCTCTAAAATACTAAGAAATTCATTTATTCTAAGCCATTCGTTAGTATTTTTTGTTACTTTAAGAAAAAATGTTCTAAATTTTATCATTTTTCATAGATTCATAACGATTAAAACACTACGAAAGATAAATTATCGTGTTTTATTTATCGATGTTAACGAATGATAGAGTGATATTATCATTTTTCTATCATATAAGAATTTCTTATCGATAAATTCAAAACACTGTTTTTAATTGAGATTAAATCCCATTAATATCATCATCTAATATTTAAATCATTATTTAATCAATCTATTTGCATGTGTATTATTTCATAAAATAATTGAAATCTAACAAAAAATTCTTCTATATTATAAACATTTATATTCGTAACCAACGATGAATATTTTATGTGCGTATATTCGTCTTTCTATTGATTGTATGAAAAATAGATTCAGGTACTAGGTCAAAGAAAAGAAAGTAATCGACCTGAAATGATAATGTAGAACGTGTCAGAGGAATAAAGAAATAATCAAAGAAAAGAAAGAATCATGTTATATACAATATAAAACTTGTAATCATCCATATCTACCAATCGCTTACATTATTATTACTGTAATATATCTAGAAATAAATTCAACAAAAAGAATACTACTTCTATTACATGAAAATATTATATTTTTCCTTGAAAGAATATTTCACATCATTGTTATACTTTCGAAAAGTATAAGAATTTTGATAAATCTATTTATTGTTTGATTATATTGGTGTAGATGTTTTTTTTATATTATATAGGAAAAGTATCTGATTTTATAGAAAGTTATACAGATTTTCACTTAAATAGTTAATTCAAGGTACTGTAAAGCATTTGAAATCAATAATCGATTTTCCTCATCAAAAACTATTCAATAGCACTTTTATTCTATGGAATAGTTCTTGAGATTAAACAAAAAACTGGTAATCCAAATGTCACTATTACATATACTGACTATATTTACATGTAAATAAATGTGGAAGCATTGGATTTAAACCCGAATGTTATGTGTACTTCAAAAAGTGAAAAATAATTGATGACAAATTGATTTTGATCGACACTCGAAAAAACTCATTTTTGAAAATAGTAAGGAATAGGAGTGGACCCGCTCATGTTCACGAACTCTGTTCAAATCAACTAAAGAATTGTTCGAATATTCTTTAAACATTTCTTTTCAAATGAATTGAGCTTAAAGTTCGATTAGAAAATCAATTCAAAAAAGTATAAGTTGAATAATAGATCCACTAATCAGTATCTTAATTGATAATGATAAATAGGAGATTCATTAATTACTATCGTCAATTCTGAAAAGATAAGTATCTTCCTTCAACTGACAGTGATCACTGTCGCCTTGTGAGTAAAGAACTACAATAACAGCACTTGTATATATAGGTCTCAGTAGTTTTTCTTGTCTTCAATACTAAGACGCAACGGTCAGTCTATACAGATGAATTGTCATAAGCAGAATCAAAGCTAAAAAAAAACATGTTCTTGAAAAAAGTTAAAATTTCATCAAAGATCTAAGGAGTCGAGCAATCGATTGGTATGATTCGTTTTTAAAAATTCTTTCTTAATGTTTTGTATATCATTTAGTAGTTTGTGAAATTTTCTATCAAATAATATACAAGACTTGCATATAAACAAATCTAAACCTCATTGTACACATTGCCATAAAAAATACTTCATGCCACGATGTACCAAATGTTCTCAACCGATCATTTTGGCAAGTAAATCATATTCAATGATCAAAATTATCGTCATGATTGCATTAATTGTCGTTGTAAGATTGGTGATAATGAGGACATTCACAATACAGACATCAGTTATATCTGTACAAAATGTGATATTTGAACATTTTTGTTTTGAACTAGCATCGCGATCGGTTGAGTTTTTTAAAAATTTTAACCGAATCGAAACTGAAACTTTTGAAAGGGATTCGAACCAACTCATGTAGTGGCAAGTTCCTGTTTCCAAGAAATCATAATAAATCACTATTAATAGAATAATTTAGATGATAATTTAATGAACTTTTTTATTTTGATAAATTTTTACAAAGAAAATCTATGATCTGAATGAATTTATCCTACAAAATAAATCTTTAACTCTTTTCATAATTCACAAATGCTTCGTCGCTTTTTCAGTAAATATAATACTTGTGTTCTGGATTCACTGGATCTTCGATTGAATGACAGAAACTATCTAACTGTTATTGTTGAAATTCTTAAACATGATATCTTTGAAACATGAAAAAATGACACGATCTCAATTAGAAACAATTTATAGATTAAGCATACTAAAATAAATGATGGTGTAACTGACTTTCAATTTCTAAAATATTCTTTATTATATATTTAATATGGTTCAATATTACATCATTCTTCTCTTCTACTATAGAACTTTCTTTAAAAAAATCTAGTCACGATTTTTAATAACTATAATTATCTGAAATAGATACAAACCGATGAAACGTTGGATTCGTATTAAATGCTGAAAACAATCGATCTGTTGATATTAAAATTCTAACCCAAGCATTGTTTCAAAGTTTATTTATTCCATCTTTCATTAAATAGATTGAAGACTATTATCTCTCAATTTTAGAATATATTTTCTAATGTTTATAGAGCCTTCGATCAAGTGAAAATCTTGATTGTAGAGTTTTAGATATAGTTTTCAGCAAGTGCATGATTTTTATTCTTCATTTCTTATAGATATAATAAAAAATAAATAAAAGCTATAACGAATCTTTTTTTCATTGTCATGATTTTATTCTATGAAATTCGAATGTAATACTTCGTAATTCCAATCATCTGAATAATGTCGAAAGGTAGAGTTGTTAAAAATGGTATATTTTGAAAGTAGAAGTCTCTCTTTTTCGCACATCCTCTAGTTTATACAAGCTAAAACTAAGAGAAGTTTAAGTACTTGAGCAATGTCTGATTTCTTTTGTATTCCAGGTTTACAAAATAATACTTAGTGTACATGCAGAAAAACAAAAGGAAACTCATTTTCGAATTCAACTTTTACTGTTTGAAAATCTCGAGATTTTGAAAGAATTCGATTAGATCATTGGATATGATTTGTAGAGAATATAGTAAGAAACAATTTGATTCGAGAAAATAACGCTCGAAAAAAAGCTGAAAAAGAATCTTTCTCCATATATAAATCTTAATTAGTCGAACTTCAATATGTTACCATGAATATTGTGTTAAATATTGTGATACATGCTTCTTCGGTTATATCTTGAAGATAATTTGATATAGTGGCTTGTGTAACTGAAGCTAATGATCGTTGAAAAATAAATATTGGTGAGATAGACGTCATTCATATACAATTTAGTTTTGTGTATAGTATGATCATGGGATAATCGTTGATGAGATGATACTGTATGAGCACGATACCTTTCCCAACTGTAATTCACTCTTCTCTGGTATATGACATTTACACAACAATGAATCGACTCGATAATCACGTGTACCTGGTTTTGGTATACTCTCTTGAGTTCGACACAAAAACTGAATCGAATCTAACATAACCTGTGTACCTGTTGATGATTGTAAACGTTCATGGTACTGTTCACGAAACGAAGACTATCTAAGAGCAAATGCATGTCAATAATATGCTACATATCTCTACAATAATCATCTGAAATTCAAATGCACATGTTTTAGGTAAGTCGAGAAAAAAAACATCGAAATCGAAATTACATTTAAGAAGGTTAAAATTTATCAAACGAAATTTTACTTGAATGCACAATAAATCGATTGCACTTTATGTAAGAAATCTATGAAATATCCTGAGAATAATGACACAGATAGACAATCAAATACTACTTTTGACAAGAATTTATTCTATTCGCATATCTATTCATAGTGCAAATACTATGGATAATAGAAGAATATCGATTGCAAATAACGAAAGAAGTAGTGATATGATTTCAAACGACATCAATAATCAATTTTCTATCAGATTATAGGGTACATTGAAAACCTAATCAAGCATTAATCAACGATAAAGATTATGGGAACTGTTCAATGTTGAAATTTGAAATGTTAAATGCTATTAAATTCAACAAATTGTATAAGTGTCTATTTAAATCTTTCAATCTGATACAGTTGTATACGATCTCCAATTTCAGCACCACAAGAACACAAATAAAAAAAAAGTATCTTTCTATTTGTCCGCCATTTACCATATATTTGCATAATAAATAGTATATCAGTATTAACGAAGTTGGCGGTCCGTAGCTGAATCTTGAATACGCCAGCGAAGAGAATTGTTCATTCTTTCATTACCGTAGAGATCTAATTCTATGAGTGTCTATGTGAGAAAATACATACGGATAATACATGCGATTTTTGAAAAGAAGACAGCAATTACTGTGTTATTTTGTATAGCAGTAGCCAGATGTTGTCCTCCGACATCTCCGATATGGTTGTGTCCAAGCTTTAGTGTTTTCAGTGTCTGTGCAAAGAAATTATAGATAGTTAGTACATAAGATAGATAAGAATAAATGAGAACTACTGTGTTATTCTGTATTGCATTAGCCACATGAAATGCTCCTTCATCGTGGATGTTGTTGTCTCCGAGATCTAGTACAGTGAGTGTCTATATGAAGAAGTATATCTAGGCAGTATAGGAAAACGATGAAGAAACAATGACAACTACCATATTTGTTTGTAAAGCAGCAGTTATATATTGTGCTCCTTGTTGTCCGATGTTATTGCGGTCAAGAATTAGTGTGGTAAGCGCCTGGGTAAAGAAGTAAAAATAATTTGTATATGAGAAAGATGAGAAATAAATGATGAATACCGTATTATTTGATAAGACATCAGCTAGATATCGTGCTCCGGCAGCACCGATTCTATTGATTGCAAGATCTAGTGTGATGAGTGTCTGCGACAACACATTTAGATATATTATATATGAGACAAATGAAAAGGGAATCATACTTACCATGTTATTCCATATAGCATCACGGAGATATCGTGCTCCTTGGTCTTTGATTTCATTGCAACTGAGATCGAGCATAGTGAGTGTCTGAGTAAAGTAATGCCAACCGCTGATGTGTGATATAGAAAGAAAATGGTATTTACCCTGTTATTTCGTAATGCATCAGCTAGGTGCTGTATTCCTTGGTTTCCGATAGCATTTGCTCGAAGATTTATAGTAATGAGAATCTGTGTAAAGCGGTGCAGACAGTTAGTATGTAGTATGAAAAGAAAATGATAGTTACGCTGTTATTTCGTATCCCATCCGCTAGATGTTGTGTTCCTTGATCCCTGATTCCGTTTCCTTCGAGATCTATTCTGGCAAGTGTCTGTGTAGGAAAGAAGGAAAAATGAAACAAAATAGAATGAGGGAGCGATAGAAGCACCGTGTTATGTCGTAAAGTATCAGCTAGATATTGTGCTCCGACAGGTCCTATTTGATCGTATCCCAGATTTAGTGAAGTAAGTGCCTATGTGAAAAAGTGCAAATAGTTGACATATTAAAAAGATGAAGCAAGAATGCTAATTACTCTGTTATTTTGTAAAGCATCAGCCAAATATTGTGCACCGACAGTTCCAATTTTAGTTGTATAGAGAGATAACGTAGTAAGTGTCTGTGGAAAAGGAAATGCAGATTAGAAACAGATGAAATTAATAATTAAGCAGTGACAGTTACCGTGCTATGTAGTAAAGTTTCAGCTAAGTATCGAGCTCCTTCAACTCCAAATTTATTCCACTGGAGATCTAATGAGACGAGCGTCTATGCAAGGAGATGCATATGAGTTCTATATGAAATAGATGAAGAAAGAATGATAGCTACTGTATTATTTTGCAAAGCATTAGCCAGATGCTGTACTCCAACAGCTCCAATATTATTGTTGAAGAGTTTTAATGTGGTGAGCGTCTAGATGAAAAACACCGTTGGATAATATAAGATGAACAAAGAAAAAATGACGGTTACTCTGTTATTTTGTAGAGCATTAGCTAGATACCGTGCTCCTTCGTCTTGAACTTCATTACCTGAAAGATCCAACCTTCTGAGTGTCTATGAGACGATATGTTCATAACTCATATATGAGATAGATAAAGAATAAAGTAGAATTACTGTGTTAATTAGTAATATATCAGCCACTTGTGCTGTCCCAATAACACCAATCTTCCTCCATGCAAGATCTAGTTCAGTAAATGTCTATGTAAAGAGGTATGAATGAGGGGTATTTGAAATATATAAAGAGAGAAATGTTGTTATCGTACAATATCCCGAAAAGACTGGAAAAAAAAACATATCCCGATTTCGTATAGATGGATATGGCTTTTAATCACTTTAATAAACTGTATTTTATTTAACTTACAGATTCTATGAAGAGAAAGTTATTTAAAAGTCGGCGAAAATAAAACATTTCTGAAAAGTATGCTTACCTCATTTTGTAGATAACTATTCACGATACTTCTGAATCGTTGACAAACATTACGCATGGTGAATATTATAGTAAAAATATCTTGATTATCAAGAATATAGTAGAACAGTACTACTGGTAATGTTTGAATAGTAATACCAGTGCTATTCACCATTGATGAGACGGGTACTACGATGTGTGTTACGTTAACTATATGTTAAAAAAAATAATACATGTTGTTTTATTCCCTCTTTCTTTATACATAATTCGGCTACAATACGTTTATCTATCACGTGGGTATTTTTCATACTTTCATTGCATTAACGAAATTTTCTTTTTCTTTCTTTTATATAACTTTCTTTTTTTGGTGTACTGACTCAGATTTTTCGCCTGTAATATAAAGTGAATAAATTCTCTGTGCTCCTTATGTGAAATAGACTTTGTATGATCATGTCAATTTTAGTGTGTAGGAAAAATGTAACATTATGACAATATCTACGTACCAGTGATAATGGTATAGTATGATTCACCGATATCTTTTTTCTCTATTTTTTTCTTTCTTTCCTGTCATATCGATGAAACATATGACATACATTGTTATTTTCTAAACGTTCTCTTTGGTAGCATTCGGGTGTTTTTCCTTTTCACTCCTGTTGGACTTTTCCTAATATATTCATCATATATGTTACGACCGTTTAAAAAATAAATCACATCTTGAAATTTCTATTAACTTGATCGACTCACGTGAATAGATAAAATGCTAGTTTTTCGTATCTCTTTTCCGTAGAGTTAGATTTGCATTCGATAAAAATTGTCTTTTCATTTAAGTACAGTTTATTTTGAGAGAAATAATGTGATTATTTTTTAAAACAAAGAAAAGATTAATGTGTGTTGATGATTTTCAGTGTCTGAAGAAAACCTATTCTAGCGTTTTCTTTTGGGAAAAAACTTCATAAAAATTATTTTCAGTTATATAAAATTTTCTTTGATTTCAATATGAAATATTTCCCAAAACTTTTCCTTCTTCCTCTCCCCCCTCTCTCTCATCGCATACACTCTTCTTTCTTCTTTTTCGCTTAGTTTTTATTAATAATATCTCTTTTTTGTCAAAGAATGTAAATGAAAAGTAAATAATCAATAAATTGAAATAACTTTGCTAAACACAACTAGACGATGACTGATTAGGACAAGTGGCATGTATGTTGATTTTCTGCATATGTGTGATATATTTAATTTCATCTGAAAGAAAATATTCTTTCAATAACAATGAGAATAAGAACTTTGTTTTTCGTTTTGTAAACAATGAAATTTATTTGAATATAAAAAAAAATAAAATTTTTTCGTGCTAGGACATAATCGGGTAAAAAATATTAGATCATGTGGACTCTCTCTAGCTGAGAACTGTCTGAAAAAGGGAAAGAGAGAGTACACTCATCAATGAATGCATATGAAAAAGTACGGTCTTGGATCGTTTTTAGTTTGAGTGGAAGATTGTAGCTACTACTGGCGTAAAGCCGCGATTTATCGGCGATATAAATGAAAATGCTGTAATCTAATGTAGAGTACTGTACCGGTACAACTTTTCGTACCTGTACCCTGCCTGTATCCGCGGGTTGCAGTACTCTAATCTAGACGTTAATCCGCTTTTCTCTCTCGTACTTCCCATCTTTTTCCTCTACCCCACCCTGACGTTTACTTCCTCATATCTCTTCCATCTCGTCTTCATATTCACCCTTTCGTCTTTTTCATCTCATGCTTATGTTGGCTCCTGGTCTCTCTCCCTTCCCATAATTTTCTGTGAATGACTGAATAGTTAAATATTCTACTGAAAATCCGAAATTAATTTCTGACTTCTACATGCATGAAAATAATTCAGAAAGAATCTGATTGATAGTAGCTGCTTCCTTATATACAGAGATTTTTACTTTAAAACTATTATTTTATGTCATACAGTCAGTAAATCCAACTCAAAGATAACTGTCTTAATTACCTTCCATGAAACTTTTTTTCAGAAACCCAATCAACATAAAATTTCTACTCATCAATCGAGTTTTGGGCATATAGAGTTTTGATTCACGCTGTTCGTACCAATATATCCTAACGAAGTCGCCTTTCCCGAAAACCATGGTAGCTTTTCGCTTGTAATCAATAAAATGATATCATGCAAACAAGAGCACAGATTCGAACTTCTGCCACTAATTGCCAGTAAACTACCATTTAAAAAAAATCAAATTCCAATTGGTTTCAGGCTAATCATTGGGTTTCCAAGGCAAATGGAGCCCAGATTTAAATTCTATGACTCAAATTACCTCCGCAGAACTAGTTTTCGAGAAACTAACGTTCCTTTGACTCCTAGCCAATAGGATTTTGAGAGAAATAGCCGACAGATTCCAGCTTATCGTCCCCGAAAACCTTTACAACAATGTGTTAGCGCTTGTGATTATACATCACAACGCTATACGGAGGATTAGATGGTCCTTCTGGTCTAACTGGCTTAGGACATCTGCCCGGATAGCAGAAGGTGTGGGTTCGAGTCCCACGAAGGTCGTCTTTTTCCTCCATGTTAAGCACATATGTTTCTTTTCCTTTCCTTTCCTTTCCTTTCCTTTCCTTCCCTTCCTATGACTCACATATGATGCTAACACAATGATAAAACCTCCAATGATCGCTTCTCGGACGAAGAAACATGACTTTAATTTTTGGCTAATCAGAAACCCAACAAACAGCAAAGGACGTTTTTTGTCCCATACTCATACTTTTAGGATTCATAGTAGCTCTTGCGGACCCAAGAGTACCCGCCCCTCCCCCCCTGTTTTATAGTAGTTGAGGACCTATGGATTCTACAAAAGGTGTCTTTTGATTGGTTGAAAAAATTGATCAACCAAAGCGCGGACAAACCATTGAAAGAATTCCCGTTGCCAATACTCATCGTTTCAGGATTGAGAATAGTTGTTTAACCTGCATTATGAATGGCTTAAGCGACAAACATAGAAACATTTTTCAAGTGTAACACTCTTTCTCTCAGAAAAGGGAATGATAGTTGAGATATTCTATCTTGATTATATCAAAAAAAGTTTTTTATAAAAAACGTAACAGGTTAACGTTCGCACAAAAACATCATAGGCAATAGTTTCTATCCATTGGAACAGTAATAAAAATCGACAAATCTTGAAAAATATTTATAATCAAAATAAATGAAGATTATCTTCAACAATTAAAATAATTTCCAAAAAAACAAAAGTTCATTGACGATTCCATTCTGTCTTTACACGAATCTATTTACAAATATTTAACTAAAAAAAAATACAAAACACAAAAATTATTTATATGTAATAAGATATTCAGGTAAAACATGTCGATTTGAATAGATAACATGAATATCTGCATGATTTGTTGTTGAATCATAATTTACTGGACATGTATTCATTGTTGTATTACCTTTACAACTTCTTCCAACAAGTACACGACACATTAATATTCTTTTTTCACCTGTTAATGGATCTGGTAAAGCATAACGATTACTAGTTGATCGACGTGTTGAAAAATAAAAACCACGACCATAAAGAGAACCTAAAATAAAAAAATATAATATTTCAATTTATATAATTATATCTTTTTTACCATTTCTTCCAATTCTATCATGATCAAATCCTTGTTGAAGAATTTGTTCAGCTGCTACATATGGACAACCATGAAATAATAATTTTTCACTTTCATCATATCCAATTCGAGATTCAACTATTTGTTTTTGATTAAGATATTGTAATAACCATATGGTATTTTCAATTCGATCAATACGAATAATTGATGATGCACCACCATCAAAATCATTTGCAACTCTTTGAAATTCATCAGATTGATTTGATACATTTATTAAAGTACTTGCTGTTATAGACCAATTTTCTGTTGAAATATTTTTTAATGTTAAACCAGTTGTATCTGGTAAATCAAATCGTGCATTAAATGCATCATGTGCTTGAATAAGAAGAGAAAATGCTTCATTATCTGACATTGTACCTTGAATAACACTCTCAACTTTTATTTGACCACGATCAAATATTAGACAAATAAGTAATGGATAAACATCAATTGAAAATGAATCAATAATTGATGCTACTTCATCACCTGCATGTGTTGTAATTATTGTTAAAAGTCTAGAAATATATGATTCATTTTTTTTGTAAAATAATTCTTTTTTAATTTACTCATAATAATTTTCTTTTGTTAAATTCCATGTCCATAAAGCAAATTGTGTATTAAAATAAGAATTAATTCCATCAGACCATAATACAACTTCATTAAAAATTTGTGTAGCTATACTTTCTTCATCACGAATATAAAGTGCTAATGGTCGAGGCTAAAAAAATAAAAATTAAATACATAAATGATCTTTAAACTTGTATTATAGAACAAAAAAAAAAATAAGTACATACATTCGTTGTATCATATAAAGAGTTCATTAAAGCTTGATCAAGAGAATCTTGACCATTTATAGATAATGGTACTGAATATTGATTATCAAGATATTCATAAGGTTGCTCTTCTTCAATTACTAAATAATTAACTATTTAGAAAAAAAAAATTCGTCAAATAAATATATCTATTCTTACCTTTTTCAAATATATTAGTTTCCATAGTCAACTATATACAAAATTAAACATATGTAAAATATTTGAAAAAACTTATATTAATTTACCTGTGTATCATTGAATTGTATAGAATCCATTTTTTCTGTTAGATCGTTAGAATTTCTATATAGTTTAGCTATAATTTGTCCCATAGTTATTTCATATAAAGACTAAATAATCTCATATATATATGAAAAAATGGACAAATCCTTTTTTTCTCATTCTTTTTTCCCCAGCACTTGACGTGACTTGTGTTGGCATATTACCTTTGTAGAACGCAAAAAAAAAATATTACATATTTCATCATCATTCTTACTTGGAAAAAAACCATGTGACATCATTGAAATTTTTTCCGACATTTAAAAACGAAACTATTAACATAGACAAATATTACAAATTTCAAAATTTCTTATCAAAAATTTTCAAACATTTCTAATACATTAGTTACTGAATATAATTATTACATCAACAAAATAAAAGTTACATGCATGCTTGATATTTATTTTGTTTTTGTAACCTATATTTGAATAGAGAATGAAAGAGAAAAAAAAGCCTTTGTCGACCACAGAAATAAGTAATAATTCAAGAATAGGATTAAAAAAAGTGAGTCATATCTATGGAGATTTTGTTTTAGTGCTATAAGTCAAGCATATTTACGAAGAAGCATCGTCAATTTTCCAATCGCTTTTACAATAAAACCTACCGAGCTCAGTTTATCGACTATGCTGATTCCAAATATGGGTACGCGAAATCTCCTTAGGTCTTTATATGATGGTTTTCACAGTAAATTTTATTGAAAAAGCGATTTGGCAGTTAGTGATGTCCCCTCGTAAGAAAAAAATGTATAATAACTCTGAGAATATGTCAAAACTTGTTTGTTTTTTATCAGAATTTAAGCATTTTCAAGACAGTTTCTACATGTGTTGTTACGTTCAAAATGATAAATATCCAGGCTTCATCTATAAAAATCTCTTTGTTTATTTTTAAATTAGTTCTAGCGTGGTTGTGAGAAAAAAAGATGACTGAAAACTGATTAAATAATAATGTCTGAATCTATTTTTAGTGGATTCCGATGTAAAAGTTAATCTTTTATCATACAATATACTAAAAGTAACTATAATGGTAATAAAACACTTATTATCTATATAAAGACAAGTTTCTTTGTAAGAAATGCCATTTGTTCTTATTTTTTCTATCATTTTGTAGTGATGAAATTCAAAGAGTTCGTCAATATTCATGTTTTTACATATAATATTTAAGATTATTGCGTTGTTTTGTATATTTTAGCGGGATTTAATGTATCTAAAATGAACTGTCAGCTTAGATGTATTACACATGAATTTTTCATTGGTGACAGCAATTTGATTTAAGACATTCAGCAATACTATCATATTGGCAGGCACAGACAAATTCTATAATGAAAAGATAGTTGCACACTATCTATATGAGTGATAAAAAATAAAGACAGAAATGCATTGTCTTCGTTACAAAATATTTTCGATTCAAAATTTTTTGCTTAACTGGATTGAAATCAGCAATATAGTTTTTGTGTACTCAAAAAGTTTTCACACTAGACAATCTGTCAATCTAGCCTCTTTATTGCCTATGGTTTTTCTGTACGAACATTGATCTATCACGGTTTTTGTAAAAAACTTTTTCTGTCATTACAAAATAAAAACTTCAAGTATTATACACTATTCGATTAAGAATTTCACGAACTCTAGCCAACTCAACAGACGCATATGCCACCTTCTCAACGACCAATGCATATCAAGATCCAGCTCATATGATTGACGTAGTCGATTTATTAGTTGCATACAATATAACATCTTTACTTTGTCCTGAGCATTGATTTAATAGTAAACGTATTTATAGGCAGGTAACTGACAGTGCCGGTGGTTTTATCATTCAAATAAATTTGAAGAGTATATTGCCTTATGCGCAGTAATTAAGTGCACATGGTATGTTGATAA
>JAJEKB010020620.1:0-11733 GCA_022393335.1 Macrotrachela quadricornifera | reverse complement strand
CTTTCCGAGTGCTTTGTCGACTTTGGATAGGCAGTGATCGACTGTAGATTTCAGTGACATTTTGCAAGTCCAAGTAAATCCCAAATACTTAAATTTGTCTACGATCTCTAGTTCTTGTCCTTCCATATAGATTTTCATTTCCGGGCGTTCTACTTGTGAATAGAATATTTGTACGACCGATTTTTGTACATTGATCGGCTGTTTCCATTTTTTCGCATATTCTGCTATTCTTTTACATACTTTATTTCCCTCCATTTCTACATGTTCTACCATCGCGTTCAGAGATCTCGTTATCGGGGCACTTATCAGCACACTTAAGTCATCTGCGAAAAGATGACCTGAATGTGCTCCAAGACATTTGCTTAGATCATGGTGGTATATGATAAAGAGGTAGGGGCTCAAGCTGCTTCCTTGAGGGAGTCCAATATTCATGTCGAATTTTTCGGATATCCGCTGACCTATAGTGATATACGCCTGGCGATTTCTCAGCCAGGATACTATCATCTTTAAGAGGTTAGCCGGAATTTCCAAGTCGTGCAGTTTTACTAACAGTCCAGCATGCTAGACCATATCGTAGGCTTTTTTATAGTCTACGTATATGGCCAAGGTTGGCATGTTGACTGCTAGGTTGTTCTTAATCTCCTGGTAAATGGACATTACTCTAGTAGGCAATAGGCCTCCCGGTCTAAACCCTGATTGTTCAGCAGGGATTAACTGATTGCCTTCTGCCCAAATTTTGATTCTTTCAAGAATTACTTTTTCAAACAGTTTAGAATGGGTTGGTAAGAGCGAAATGGGGCGAGTCTGATCGGTTCTTGGTATTCCAGCTTTTAATTTATTCAGCGTAACTATTTTAGCCACTTTCCAGAAGTCAGGAAACCGACACTCATGGAGCCAGACATTGAAACATGTGGCTAAACGATGGATATAGGCAGGGGGAGTATTTTTATCATATGATTAGATATTTTATCGTGGCCTGATGACTTTTTATTCTTTAACTTCTTTATCAGTGTTCGTATTTCTGTATCCGAGACCGGATCTAGCTTGGCGTTTAAGGTTTTACATGCAGTGTCACAAATTTGAGAGTATTCTTTTTCTACATAAAGATCATGTTGATTACTATCATCTATTTCAGGTGCTTTCGCTTGTTCCTTATAATATTTATATAAAGTATTCGTTATTTCTTCCTGATTTGAGATTGTTCCTAATCCTGTTGTTAGTTTCGATATAGGAAGTGTTTTTGGTTTATAGATTTTTGATAAATGCGACCAGAAAATATTTCCTCGTTGGTCATGTGCATCTTGTATTTGGGATAGAAATGCCCGCCGCCGTTCTGATTTGTATTTATATATCTCCTTCTTAGTGCATCTAGTCATTGTTCTCAAACATATTCTAGTTTCTTCATTGTTTATTCCTCTATTCATTTTTCTTTCTCTGTAATATTTATTCCTAATCTGTCTCACTTTTTTAAGCATTTCAACAATGTATGCTGGAAGTGACGGACGATATTTATCTCTACTTCTCCACCGCGTGTTTCTGTTCTTTAAGGCAGCTAAAAGTCTAGTATAGTTATAGTACCAATTGTCAACATTCTGGTCGTTCAGTTCTTTTATCCAATATTCTTGTAATAAACTTAATATTATCTCATATACTGTCCAATTTACTATAGGAAACTGCCCATTTGTTTGGAAACCTATTTGTTCACTTTCCATTAAAACTGGCCAATGATCACTAGTACCAACTGATAGTATTTCTGCTTTGACATCATTAATATTTGAAAATACAAGATCGATATGTCGTGCGGAATGTTTAGAAGAATTTTTCGTTCCTGGTATGAACAATAAATTATTCTCATCTATCCACTTTTTTAATTGATTACCTCTTGCATCCGATTTTGGACTGTTCCACTCTTCTACAGTTGCATTAAAATCTCCAGTGAGGATTGTTCTTTCAATTACGAATGGCTTCAGATCATCTAGGTTAAGTTTCTGACAGTGTGGCCGGTAAATACCAATGATTCGAATCTCTTCTGAGAGTCCTTCAATGTCTATTATTACTGTATTTTCAATATTAACATCGATACGCGTTGCTTTAAGATGTTTACCTATCGCTACTATGACTCCTCCCTTATCGTTTGTTCCTTTTTGATAAAATATATTAAAATGTGGAATGGTGAAACTATTCCATAGTTCACCTACTTCTGTGAATACGCATATAGAACTGTCTGTATTAAAAATTAAATCAATAGATTCGAGGGCTCGAGATCCCCATCCTTGTACGTTATATGTGAGAACGTGCAGTGGAATTTGTTGACTATCCATAGTTGTAGTATTTCTTTCCCATAGACTAAGAATTCCATTTAGTGTATTGCCTGAAAACCATTCATTTATAACTTCTCTAACATTTTTTATCACTTTAGGAGGGAAGCCCCAGTCTATGACTCTTTGAATCATTGCACCTTTTACATTGATGGGAGATGAAGAAAAACTGGGATAGTAATGAGGGAAAAAGGGAGTTGCAAGCACGTTTAAGGAAGATGAGGTAACATTATTCATCATTCAGAGTGTCTATCGACTGATTTTGTTCTACTTGCATGTTCTTGTACTCCGTTGCTGTTGTTGTTGATGTTGGAGTTGAAGTTGCTTCCGTTGGTTTAGGTATGTTCCTGTTGCTAGTTTGACTTGCTAACAATTTAGTTGGTGATTGATGGTCGATTGTTAACACATTGAATTTTTCCGTTATGTCACTTTTAAATTCCTCTAGTTGTGAACATATTTTTTGTAACAATTGTTTGTTTTTCTTCTCTACCACTGCATTGATCGTCTGTTGCATAAAATTTGTCAATACTAGAATACCTTGTCTCATAATCGATGAAGTCTTATCCAGCATTTCCAATTTCAATATCTGATTATCCATCTTTGTTTCCATTCGTCGTGTAATGTCTAAAACACCATTTACTTGTGCCATTATTTCATCCATCTGTTTCAGTCCATAATATTTTGTTTGCGGGTCATTTGGTAATGCTTGTTGGGTAGTCCATGCGCTGTGTGTTGCATTCTTTTGTTTAAGTCTAGGAAAGTCAGCCCTCACTCGATGAAATGGCTCTTGTTTACTTATATGCTCCACCTCCCGTATCACCCCCTCTTTTAAAGCGGTATCTACCGCCTCCTTTAATGTACGACGGTGTTCTGTCACCACAGCACATTCCGTACTAAGAGAGAAATGTGCACCTTTACATTGTGCACAACATAGTGCTCTTTGGCATTTATGATCGTGTTGCCAAGCTTCTAAACAATTTCTACAACGTGTTCCTACTTTGCATTGTGCTCTTTTATGTCCTAATTCCCAACAATTGTTGCAATAAGTCATTTTCAAACTAGAGATGAAGGTGGTTATTGGAAGAAGCAGATGATCAATTGCTATGGTACCAATTTTAAGGATTTCTTCATACTCATTTGTATCTGCAACACAAAATCGATAATCATCTGTTGCTCGAGGATTATGATAATTAATTTTTGACATTGACGAAGCAGAGGTGATTGTTCTGGTTATTTCTTTATGAATAAACTCCCTATTTAAACCTTTTGGAACGTAGCGTACAACTAATGCACAACAGTCCAGTAATGCACGTGATCGTTCAACTTCGATTTCCAATTGGTCCATTTTTGTTGGCCACTTACAATTCCAAAGTTTCAAAAAAATCATCCTTTGACGCCACACCAAATTTATATCGATTAATGCCAGCAGGAATAAATAAGGAAAAATCTTCGATAGTTTCGGATGCTTGTTGTTGAATTGTTTGTCGTATCCAATTCACAACATTCATGATTGAAGGAATTTGCACTTGAGCACTTTCATTGACTATTTTAATATAGAAACATGGTAGTTTGTTTGAAATTGCATGATTGAGATGAGGTATAGGTATTCCACGTTGTCGAAATGAGGGGAAAGCATTTGTTGTTGTTGGGTCATTTGCCCGTGGTTTCTTAATTAGTCGTTGAGTTTGTCTACCAGGTGAGCCACTCTCATCAAGTGGTCTACGTGGTGTTGAAGAAACTTCATTAAACTTTTTCAATTTCGGGTAGTCAATAGGTGTCTCTGTTGTACGTATCAGGTTCTGTTGATTTATTTCTTGAATCGATGAGATATAAGCCGGTTGGTCCATTAGATGTGGTATGTGGTGAATCACTCGCTGTTGAAGGGGATCATTCCCCTTCTTGTTCGTTGATCCATGTTGTTGTGTTTCCAATTGTTGTTTCTTGTATATTTCCACCATATATTGAACGAAATGAGCATCACCATTCATTCGATCCTTCCAATAAATCCAATCTGTTTGTCCATTGTTCATCTGGAGCTCCTTATTAGCTCCTTGGATTGTTATCATGGATAAGTGGAAAAGGACAAATTAAGAACTTGAATTTGAATTGAATTTTGAATAGTAACAAAGAAGAAGAAATCCAATAAAGAAAAATAAGAGAAGAGAAGAACACGTCTTATCGTTAGGTGCTTAAAATAAGAAGTGACAACATCGATTGTCGAAGCGTCACTAGCACTAACAATAGATCTTAAAATATAACTTTAATTTGTTTATCTTATTTTATATTATTTTTATCGTAATATACATTTTTATACATATTTACATTACACTATATTAAATTTAATTTATTTTTATAAATTACATTTTTAAAAATCCACCAATAAATCTATATAACAATAAACAATCAATATATAATTATTTATTTTATGCAAGTCAAATGAATTTTTAATTTATTTTTTATCTATACTTATAGTATTAATCAATTAACACTTTATATATTATTATTATTATTTTATTTTATTTATTCTATTTATTATATCAATTTACAGTAAAACTTCTCTAATGTGAACACCATTGGGACTTTTCAAAAGTGTTCACTATAATGAGGTGTTCACTTTCGAGAGGTGACGTATGTTTTGCTGAGAAATCAAGCAAAAATCCCAAATGTGTGCTGCTATATTAATCTAGAGTTTATCAAGAGCTATTTATTCTTTCTACTCATATATTTTTATTTAAATATTTTGTATTAGAAAAATGTATAGATGCAAGACAAAACTTAGTTTTGTTTAAAAAAGTCTTCTAATGTCATTTGTTTTTTTTGTTTTTGAATCAATATAAACATCAGTTAACTTTGACTCTAATTCATTAATTAACTCAATTTTCTGTTGTAAAGTAAGATCATGATATAATGATATTTTCGTATTGAATATTTGATCGTGTTTATTATATAAACAGAAATTATATAGGAGAGAGATAATCAGGCGAAGTAGGAAAAAAGTAGAGTTTTCTTTGTCTGTTTAGAAAATGAACAATAAGACGAACTGAGACAATGACCTTCTTATGCAGAACAGACGTTAGTTAGGAGAAGTAGGTTAAATGTACAAGGCATATATAACAGTTGAACAGAAAAAGAAAAGTGGAGCATTGCATAACAGAGAAAGAAAAATGAACATGCAGATATGTTCACATTAGAGAGGTTATAATAGTTAGAGGGACCGGAAAAGAAGTGTTCATGTTCAGAATAAAGAGGTGTTCGCAATCGAGGGGTGCACTTCCAGCAAAAATCGTTCCGTCGGACCTGAAAGTGTTCAGATAAGGAGGTGTTAACTATCAAGAGGTGTTCATATATAGAGGTTTTACTGTATAAATTTAAATATAATTTAAATATAATTTACATATATTATAATAAAAAATGAAGAGTATATATAAATTGAATAATAAATGATTAATACTATGTCCTTCCTCATAACTCGAAAAGAGATTTATCGACAGTAAAAGTTTCATCTCAAAATGCTTTGATATACCTGGGTTATAGCGAGAAAATGATATATCAGAAAACTGCAGAATACAATTCAAAGATAACAGTTGATATCGTTTATTTCAAAACGTAAAAAAATGATTTACATATGAGTAGATAAAGGGTCAAATGTTCTACAACTCGTAATATTTTTAAAGCTATAGAAAAAATTTAAAAGTGTAAAATTTTTTCACAAAATTTGGAATTCTACTTTTTAGTAATAAATTTGAATCTGAACAAGGAAGCCTTGTCGCACGACCAAACTTGCAGAAAAATAGCGTTGCAATCAGGGTTATAAGCACTAAAAATATGAATAGAATGCATTTTCTCTAAACCAAGATATGCAAATAAAGAGTGCCAATGCTTATACATTTTTAGAATAGGGAGCCGTTGGTCGAATGGTTATTCGTCGAAAGGATGATTCGTCAAAAATCAGATGACTTTTCGTCGAAAGATCTTTCGTCAAAAATTACTAAAATAGTAGCATTTACTTTGATTGTTTCAGAGTCCGTATAAGCGTTGCCCTAATATTACATGTGCTGTTACAGTATGAAAAAATAACATTATGGTTGCGTTGTAAGTATAGTTACATTGTAGGTATACTTACGATGTGACTGAAAACCTAGATTAAACCCTCTTCCCTGCTCAAAAACCAATGTCGGTCCAAGTACGCTCAAATGAACTAAAATTTGGAGCATATGTTGAGCCTGAAGTAAGGAGACCATAGTAAAATTTTCAGCTCGATAATATGATGTTTGACAGAGATATGAATCAAACAGGGTCAAAAATAGATCATTTTCTGTAAAAAAGCTTCTCGGTCCAATCTCATACTATATGTTAATTTTTTCTCATTAGAAACAGCATGTCATGATGCGGGGCACTACAAAGTCCTTTTTTTTTAAATTCTTACCTTTTTTAGCGAAAAAAAGGACTTACAAGTTCAATCACTCCAATAAGGCGCCAAAAATGGGTGTCTAATTACATAAATATCTGTATATATAATAAAAAATAAAAATTTAATTAAAAAAAGGACTCTGTGGTGCCCTGCATCTCGACGCTCTCTTTAAAACAAAAATAATCTAAGTATATTGAAAGAAGCTGGACTGAGAAATCTTGGACAAAAGATTAAAAAAGTCATAAATCAAGAAAAAACGAAAAACGCCAGTCGTTTTCTTAAAAATAAGCATATTTTTTTAAGAAGAGATAAATGAAAATGATCAAAATTTTCAGACAAAAAAGGGATGTTGAACAAAAAAACATATCACATCTGAAAGATCTGCAGGCGAGCTATCTTCCCATGCATTTGTCTCAACTTCGAAATTTTTGACGAAAATTGACTTTCGTTTGAGGAGTCCAGTGAAAAAAAATAACGATTAAAATCGATGAAAATAACAAAAATCCTCTGGACTTAATCATGATTAAAAATCTGATTATTTTGAAACAAATTTCCGATTAAAATCAGTGAAAATCAGAAATTTTTAATCAATTGTAATCAAATAATTATAAACATAATTAAAATCAATCGCTTGTTAATTATAACCGATTAAAAATTTCTGCTTTTCATCGATTTTGATTGCAGATTTGTTTCAAAATAACCGGGTTAAAAATTTTGATTATAATCAATTAACAATCAATTAAAATTCGTCAAAAAAAAAATATTTTTATCAATTTTAATCTCGATTTAATTGTGCATCATCGAGATAATAATTTGGATTCAATCACATGAAAACTACTCGTAAATCGATCACAATCGATTTTAAAGGACGTGATTTTCCTATTCGCAGTGAAAAATTTTAGGATTAAAATTTACAAATCCTGTGATAATAATCAACATTATCAATCCGATTATTCTGCACTGTCATCCATATTATAATATATTGTAATCAGATTTTTAATTCACTACAATTATAGAGATCGATTTTAATCTGTGATTCACTTCTTTAGCTGATTGTAGTGTAGTGCTTACCTATTAATCCATTTGAATATATTCTTTTTTTTTACTTCGTTCGAACCTATTGTTACCTTTTAATCGATCATAATTAATTCCTGTGAGATAATTCATTTTAATCAATTATTACTAACCAATCGATAATAATTGATTATTCCAATATAATCGATTTTAATCAGACATCGCAAAATAGCGTTTTTCTCAGGATTCGACTGCGAATCCCTCAATAGTGCTATGATTTTCTCGATTTTCAGTGTTAACAAACTATAAGGTTATCACTGCGCTAAAGTCACACACGTATATTAAAGTTGGAACTCCTACATAGATTGTTTTAAAATGAGATGGCGCAGTTACATTAGAAATCGATTATAGCCAAAATAATCAATTATAATTGATTAAAAAGAAAAAATCGATTAATATAAAGTTTTTCTCAGAAAACCTGAGTAACTCATAAAAAAACTTATTTGATCTTTGTCTATTTCCGCTGAAATCGATTAGCTTTGATTATAAATCCGATTGAAATGTATTCAAATCATTTTTTATGATTAAGTTTTGGTGGAAATCAAAAAAATCTATCACCCTTGATTTCAAATCTGGTTAAAATATATTTAAATCATTATTTATGAATGATGTGAGATTGAAATCAGAGAAATCGATTATCTTTGATTATAAATTCAATTAAAATCTACCCAAATTATTTTCCATGATAAAGTTTAGATGAAAATCAGAAAAATCTGTTACTCTTAATTTCAAATCTGATTGAAATCCATTCAAATCATTATTTTTGAATGAAGTGAAATTGAAATCAGAAAAGTCGATAAACTTTGATTATAAATCCGATTGAAATCTATTCAAATCATTATATGCGATTAAGTTCAGAGTGAAATTGAAGAAATCGATTGTCCCTAATCACAAATTCGATTAAAATTCAGTAAAATCATCAAGAGTGATTGAGTCAGGATTGAAATCGAGGAAATGGATTTCCCCAATTAGAAATTTTATTAAAACCTGATTGTAGTCTGAATAACAGATTTCAATGATCAGAAAAAGATTTTTTCGATGTGAAAACATGAAAATCACTTTTAAGCAGATTGTTCTGAGAAAATCGGATGATTTTAAAAAAATCGGGATCTTGTCCGAATAATCAAAAATAATCCGGATTTGAGGTAGAATATTTTCCACTGGATACTATAAGAATGAGGCTATGTATATAGAATATTGTCCTTGCACATACGGCTTTAACTTTGTAACTTTATTTAACCAATTAAAACTAATTAACATAAAAATTTTATCTAAAACAAGGAGGTATGGACGATATGAGTATATCTTGAAAATTAGACGTTCATACACTGCGAAATTATTATGGTATTTAGATTATTAACGGATAGATTTGATTTATTTATAAATGTGTTGTATCAAGATGGTATCTATACTAAATCAATTTGCACTAAGTATGATTCTTAAAATAATCTTTTGTGAAACACGATATGAAAGTGAGTGTTAAAGTGTTTAAGGGTAGAAATTTGGGTGTACTGCTCTCGCCCCCTCCCCCCCTCCCCCCACAGACAGTGATCGACAGAAAGATTAGCGTCACAGACAGTGACCGACAGAAAGATTAGCGTCACAGACAGTGACCGACAGAAAGATTAGCGTCACAGACCGTAACTGACAGGCCAAGATAGCGTCACAGACCGTGGCTGACAGGATAAGAAAGCATTACAGACTGTGACCGACAGAATATTATAATGTGTCACAGATCGAGATAGATGGCCTTTTGAGGATATTATATAGCATGAGAAATGCAGTTCGAAACCTGCCACATATGGTGACATGCGTCTTCAAGGACTATCAGAGGTAATGTGGAAACTAAGTCTAGTTGAAATAACTTTGATATATTGCCTTATGACAGTTCGATGCTTCAAATCTATATTATAATGTTGAGTGTGTGTGTCTGTTACCGGGTCAAAAAAACATCATGTTTCTTTGACCCATAGGTTAAAAAAACATAGTTTCAGATTGGTCTGAGGGGTCAAAAAAACATGTGCTCAGATTGATCCCAGGGGTCAAAAAGACATGCTTTCAGATTCATCTGAGGGGTTAAAAAAAACATAGTTTCAGATCGGTCCCACAGGTCAAAAAAACATGGTTTGAGATTGATCCCAGGGTCAGAAATACATGGTTATAGCTCGAGTTCTAGAGTAGAAAATAGGCCTGGCTATCTTATTCTATATATTAATGTTGAGTGTGTGTGTGTGTTATCAGGTTAAAGAGAGAGGAGTAATGGCAGGGATGGGATCAAAGGAGCATATGATTGTTTTCAAAGAAACTTTTTATATTTGCTACCTTTAAGTAAATTGAATATTATGCAATAACCTTTGTTTGAGAACATAGATGGAATTCTAAAAGTGTCTTTAAGAATTGTCTCGCCATCAGAAAAGATTTTCTTCACATAGTCGAAGCGGCCGTGCAGTATGCACGGGTTTCCACTAGTGTGTTCATATTATTGAGTCAGATTCCAAACAATACTGAGATTGAGTGCGCATAACCAAGTGTATGTAAATGGTGATCCCTTAATCACATTTATAGACATAGAGATTATAATCGATTGTTAATATAAATCTGATTTTAATCCAAAAAAATAGTTTTAATCAATTAAAAAGCAAACCATCAGATTTGTTGATGTCAAGATTTTAATTGATTATTAAAATTTTAATCGATTATGAATATAAATCGAATGAGAATCAAAAATAATCAATTTCAATCAGTCAAAAATCTCTAATCAGATTTGTTTCGATTACGATATTAATCGATTTGCCAAATTACAATCAATTTCAAGTAAATATTTGATTATAAATCAGATAATCGATTGATATCTTCCAAAAATGATTATCTTTTTAACAAATTACTGGATTTAAATCAATTTTAATCTGATTATTTTCGGAAAACGCGATTTTTTCAGAAAAAAAGGAGGAAACTTGTCTAAAATCAAAAATAATCATGATTATTGCACGTATATTTTTCACGGGGGGGGGGGGGGGGCTTAATTCTGTTAGCTGTTAGTAGTCATTGTTACGCAAGTGGCATCTATATATTTTAGAAAGTTATTGGTAAAGAATCTTAATCATGTAAGTGCATCCGGTTAATCGTTTTCCCGGAAAACGATAAAAAAAAACATTTTTCCTAACTTATACAGATGAGCAGCAAAATTGAAATACAAAAATCAAAACATCACCAAGAAGATTCTTATATGCAATACAGCAGCACAGTATTGGCTCTATCACCACTAAATATATCTATGTAACATAATTGTATATTCTTTTCAAACTTCCCTTTGAGTAGTTCTAACTCGGTACGTCTAAATCTTGTATATCTAAATTTTGTACGTCTTTATTTTACAAGCTAATCTTTTTGATACTGATATTTAACGATAGGATCGTTTTGATAGTTTCAATTGGACGAATTCTATACAGCAGTTTTTACTTTCTCGATAAATAACTACAAGGACTAAGGTCTCGAAATTGTAGCATTTTTTTTCAAGTTTTTCCGTATGAAACAGACATTTTCGGGACGTATTTGTTTTTGACGATAAAGATTTAAAAAAGTATCAGAGATTAGTATTTTTTAATTTTTAATTTTTTATTCTAACTCATTATATGAATAATATACTATATAGAATATACATAGAAGATGATACTATAGTTTTAAAAAAAAGTAAATTGCTATTCATTTTCGTTTTAAGGCGTCTCCGACGAAAAATAAATAAAGTACTTGAAATGAGACGCTTCCACATGATTTAGACGTACAAAAAAAAACGTATTGTAATAGAAGTATGATTCAATGTGAGATTTAGCTGTACTTTTCATTCCTCTTAGAAAAGATTCTTCATTTTTTATCAACGTTTCATAGAGAAATCATAAAGCGGATTACATTGAAACACTCGTACACAGTGAC
>JAJEKB010020619.1:0-29085 GCA_022393335.1 Macrotrachela quadricornifera | reverse complement strand
GTTACTAAGTTAAGTTAGTAACTAAGTCAAGTTAGTAACTAAGTCAAGTCAGTTACTAAGTCAAGTTAGTAACTAAATCAAATCAGTAACTGACTTGGTATGTATCAAGTTAGCAGCAAAGACAAGTCAGTAACTAAGTCAAGTCAGTTACTAAGTCAAGTTAGTAACTGAGTTGAAATATATGAAGTTGTAAAGTAAGTATACTCTTCGCCAGAACTAATATTAGTGATACTTTTTTAATGTTTTTTTTACCACCGTCGCTTAGATAAGCGAAACTATCAGCAATGCTTTTGAGACAATACGTAAATAGATTTCAAGTCTGATAGATATTTAAAAAGCAAGCGAAAGAAATGATTGCCGAAAAGTAGATCATTGAAATATATATTGTTGGTAACAAATGACCGAAAAAATTCGGCGATCTTTATTTCGAGCATCTTTATATCGGCGATCTTTATTTCGATGATATGTATTTCGGCGATCTATTTTTTCGATAATGTTCGTTTCGGCGCGAGTTTCGGCGATCTCACCTTTCGGCGATCTATCATTCGGCTAAGAGCATTACATTCCTGCAATCGTTAGTCATGCCTTGAAAGCCACTATTTTAACTTATTCCTCAAAGTATTTCTTATGAAAAATCTTTTGGCGAACAAATTTAAAGTGTCAGAGATGTACTATTTTGCAGCCCCAGAAAAACACTATTGATCCAGTGTAAACAAAGTCAGTCATCAGTACACTTTTCGAGAGCACAAGATCTTACTATGTGTTTCGATGTCCCGAAAATGACTGTTTTTTGCCTGTTTTCCAAAATATTCATCCAGCAGAATTTTTGGTCAAGCAGATAAAGATTTAATAATTATGGCATTTTTTAGCCTGCAAAAATGACATCGAGCTAATACAAATAGAGTATAAAGCACCGCTCGGAAAATTGTTTGGTTTCAAGGCTAATTACGTGAGATGGTTCTATAGAGAAGAACAACTGTGGACGCATTTGTGGTTTTGTACACCCTCGTCCTTGCTGTCCTCAACTCCGTTAGCAATTTGAATATTGATTTTCCGTCGAGTTTTGTCGTATTACGGAATCTCATAAGATCTGATCGGATTCATCCACCTTGAATGATGCAATCATATTCTATCAGTTATAGTACCAATGTCTGTCATCATGTTTAATGAATGTGACTAGTGACACTTTCTATACACTTCAGTAGATCCTAGAAAGATCTTCCCCAGCTTAAACAGAGTAGCACACTAATATCTCTGTCACAGTTTGTTGGAGAGAGAGAGAATGTTGATCCAAATTTTTCGTTATTCACTTCAATATAGACTTACAATTATTTTTCACCGATTTCTTCATGATTTTCCTGTGAACTTTTCACCAAAATGGAAGACAAATATTTTCTTTTGAAACAGTTACATCGAATACTTTTTTTTTTAATCAGTGAAAAGAGACTGATCAAAAGCTTACATGAACACATTCTAGAACCGAGTACAAAAAAAAGAAAGAGAACTTCTTAATTTCACTACTGTCTCACGTTTTACAAATGATATAACCATGAATTTACTCACAAATATCTTCTATTGAGTCGTGATTTGACAAACGAATACTACCTATAATTATTTAAGATATAGTAGTAGAAACTGAATAACTTTTCATACTTACTGTTGTTTCCCACAAATAATAGGACAATAAAGAGCACTTTGATGATGATATCCAAAAATCGGTGCAGACATGATCGACTGGAAATATTCACTTTTAACTATGCTTCGAAATTCATCCTCCAAACAACTCACCTAGTGCTCATATTGATTGTTATCTGTTGACAAACGGCTCTAATATAGTCTAATAGTTGATGTGTGTATATAAATTTCTAGAAATGAATAGAAAAATAGATCAATGAGAAGGCTGAACATTGTTTATTATTCATAAAAAAGAGAAATAAGGGAATAAGAACAAGTTGGTTATATCTCTCTACCATCCATCGTTGAAAAATATTTTTCATTTCTCACTGTATGTAACTTGTTATCTTGTCATATAAATAGATTTTTCTTCTCGTTGTATGTTTTATGCGTGTCTATAGTAAAGGAAAGGTAGGAAAGAATAAAAAACGACAATACGAAAAAAAAAGAGATACCATACATGATTTGACTACTGATGAAAGAAACCTTAGAGAGAAGCATAGGTGATGATTGCAACTAATGTGTAGGCGCAACCAACCGAAACAGCACATATGCATTAGAAATATGTGACGCAGCTAAAACGTTGCTTAATCGCTGTCTCACGTCATCCAACGATGTTTATTCGGAAAAGATTTTTATCATTTCTTTTTCTCCCTTTCTCTCTATCGAAGGTATATACAAATAATGAAAATCAAACATAATGATTGAATGCATAAGACTTTCCTATGTGCCAAATAAAGATAAATGGAACTCATTTTTACGATATGTCGCAAAAACCTATTGAAGAGATCGTAAGAAGAAATTTTTATTTAATACTGTTGAGACATATTTATGTGATAATTGGGGAAAAATTCGAATATCTTGAAGTAATTTGAAAAGAATGGTATTATTATACTTATCATGCTGGAAAGCATTTACAAGAGATTTCAGTATATTTATGTTTGGAGAATATCATTGCCTACTTTTTGCAAAAAAAAATAAGGAAATAATGACTTCGTTAGTTTTAATTTTATCCTGTCTAATTAGTAATTTCTATGTAATATCACAAGTTGTTTTACCTTAATCTCTAACATTTTGCTTGAGAAATTGGTATAGATTCGTTCAAGGAAAAAATAAACATCACTAAAGGAGTTTTTATAACGTGATGGAATTTGCATATCTAAAGTTGCTAATGTCATGAATGAGAATAAGAAAAATACCATCATTGAAAACTCGTCTACCATTCACCTATTGTAATTCATCATTATCTATGAAAAAATAAAATGAAAATGTTTATATATGAAAGAATGAATGAAGCAACTGTGATTTATTCTTATTTGTTCATTATATCAGCATACTGTTTTCCAAATTTTCTCTGCTATCTTTTGTTGATTGAGTAGAATATGTCATTTTCCCACTAAATATGAGGTTTTTTTGCCAAAAATGAAGAAAATATGCTTCTCAGTAATGCTTTTCATAATGAAGATTGGCAGTTTCAACATCTGGATCTCTCTCACATTAAGACGATGGTGCACTTTGTCAAATATTATTGAATGATTTCATCCTCTAATCTGTCAACATCAATAATTTGTCAATAACAGTTGTAATTCGTATTGTTATAGTCTTATCCATAAAGTAAACAAATATTTAGTTATGCGTGTTAATAACAACAATATCTTTAAGAAAATGAGAAAGGAAAATCGATCAACTTCTTCTCCTGTTTCAAAATGCACGATGAGATGCATTGAGAAAAGAAAATGACATAATCTATCTACTCTTTTCAACTTGATAATAAGACATATTTACGTCAAATTGAGAAATAGACGAAAATATGAGAAAAAAGTGTAGTGAAGAGCATAGAAACAACAAGAAAAAATGTTATCATTATGTCTGAATAACGAATAATTATAAGTTTTCACTTGCTTTTACAAGTTTCAATTGTAGTTCACTACTACATTTTCTTAAACGTCCCATAATTAATTGAGATAAACGGACGATTTGGTAAACAATCGCACACGCATCATATGAACGTAACCGTCTGATAAAGATTATGTCCCTAGCAACAAGCAAAAAATAGGAAAGGAAAAAATTCGTCACCTTCTTTGTTTTCTATTGACGAATAGAAAATTACTACAACAGCTATATAAAATCTAAGATAGATTGAATTGACATCATTCATTTCTTTCTAACAATAATAACAATACAATGGTGTCTTATTTCGTAAGCTGGATCATGTTGATTACTCTACTCGTTACGTCAAAGTAAGCAATAGCTACTTCTGTTTGCCATTCTATTCTATCTTAATGTTTTCTTTCTATTAAGTATATTCAACTTTGCTACTGCCAGATACGTTTTCAGATGTCCACCAAAAGATATCGCGACAGGATGCAAGGATCCTAAAATGTGCATTTATCCTGATCCTTATAATTGTCACGGCTTCATTCAATGTAACGATGCGGGCCAGATATTCCATCAGAAATGTAACGTAGGACTGGTATGGAATGATGCAATTAAAAATTGTGATTATCCGGATTATTACTCTTGCACTCATTCTGGTTAACTATAAGAGACATAGTTTTGCTTTTCGTTCAAGAATAAAATGCTTGCACATATTGTGATAGAAAATCTAATGCTCATGTCGACAATTCTTTATTGTATATATGTCTGTAATTGTATTTCTTGTAAATATAGTCTATGACCTGATTATTTTTGATATGACAGTTCGAACATAAATGGAATAAAATTGACACGATATCAATAACATTAATTGGCCCTGTTATCATGCAGAACAATGAACCGATTCTAGTGCAATGGATAAACATTCTCTCGATCATTGTGTCACATGTGATAATGCATGTTATTGATTGAATAATACTTAGCAAAGATCATGAGTCTGTGTTAGCTATCGTGAGAAAAACGAGGACTTATGGCAGATTTAAGTGAATCTTTTTAATGTAATAGTCTTATGATACGTCGCCAAACTCAGAAAAGCTCACTTATATATGAGAATGTTGAGGATCTATGTGTGTAGAAAATATGACAATCATATGATGATGCATTGCGTTTAATAACATGAAACTTGTCTAAATGATTTAATTATGATGTTCAAATTCCAGAGAACACGAATAGTAATGATAATATATCGTTAAAAGTAAAAAAAAAGTGTTTTTTTGAATATTTTAATTGTCTATTTGTTTAGATGTTGATAAAATATCTATTTAATTGGTACCAATTTGAAAATTTGTTAAGAAGAAAAAATGTCACATAAATTGCGCTATATTCGACCTTAAGAAATTTTGATATGTATATGTACATGATAAAAAAGATGAATGTCTCTATTATTTATAATATCTGTTTAATAAAAAAATAAACTCTTCATTCAATAATAATTGCTATTCGTTTTTGTCATTCTTATGATTATTTGTTATTGATGTAAAAAATGATATGTCTTCAATAATTTAACAATCGGTTATTTGTATTTATATAATTATTATGTTCAGTCTATATGGATTGCCTGTTTTTTCATTGTGAAAGAATATCTTTGACTTATATTCAAATAAAAGACGACAATTGACTTAATCGTTCAAGTTTCTAATATTTAAGAATTATTAAGAAAATCTCAGTATAAGAAAATAAAAATACATTTATAACCAAAAAATTATTTCAATTCAATCAATTATCTCCTGTCTTTATTCAAAGAGGTGAAATCCACTCAGTTTATGATTTGTATAATTCTTTATTTTCAGTGTATGTTAGTAATATCCAAAAAATCTAATTCGAAATAAAATTACTTAAAATACAATCTTGAATGAAGATCAAATATAAAAATTATAGATACTATTCAATTGTCTACTTTCATCCAAATATTAAAACGTTCTTGCGATAATGGTATAATCAAAAATGTATAAAAGATTTTTATGACCAACATGTTTTAACGATTAAAATAAGAAATAATTCAGTACTAATGTTAATGTTCAAATAAGATTAAAAGAGAATATATACCTATACTTATTTATAAACCTCATTCTGTTATCTATTTAATATTTTCTTTGAAAAAAAAATTTTAATAACTATTACTTGATAATTAATTCATAGATGTATTTTATTATCTGTATCATAACAGTATAGAATAAGTACAAATTCGAGAGGATAAAATACAATATAGCTGAAAAAAAGAAATAAATTGACTTTAATGAAATTTTTTTAAATATATACTGTAAATTTGTTCGTTGGATCAGTGATTATTAGAAATACTCATTTTTTTCTTATCAAAATGTTTCCTAATATCTATGTTAAACTATGTTTAAAAATGGAAAGCTTGCTTTAATACCATTAAAAAAAAATAACTAGAATTCGTGCAAATTCTAAAGTTGATTTCATCCACCAAAAACCACATTCGAGTAAAATTTCGAGCAAAATAATGAGCCCATTAGAATATATAAGCTTTTCAGACCGTAAAAATTTATTTATATTAACCATTTAACACAGTTTGAAATTAAAATGATATTTATACTTATGATTTATTCAAAATCTTTATTATATAGACTGCGTTAATACATGTGACATATATGTATGATATACAGTATTTTTATCAAGTCATACACCGTTTCTTGACCTAAAAAGAATAAATAATCGATTATTTATTTAATTTGACTTATTTTGAAAATAACTTAAAGTATGATGTTTTTATTAATATTTTCCATCTAACCATTTATTTTTCTCATAATATGATCTAATTACTAAATAAAAAGTAAGGAGCAAATCTGAATATCGACGAATTATTCTTGGTTATATTTAGATAGGTTTGATTTGTACAAGATTTTCGTTAAAATTATTAACAATTTAATTCTGTAAATACTTTCATAAAACATATGATTACATTTAAAAATCAAAATCATTCTGATTGATACTATAGGAAAATTCATATAGAAGTTATTGCTTCATTAAAAGAAGAAATTAATATTATAAAAGTTTTTAAAATTTTTATTTGATTTCATAAAAAAACTTATTATTATTGCAAAATACAGAAAATTATGATGAATAGATTTATTGAACTAATATTTGCTGTGAATGTAATCCATTTACGAGACCAGTTTGTATATTGCGTATCAATGATTCTTCAGTGATTTCAATAAATCCTGCATTGTTTTGTTCTAAATCAAGTTTTTTCAAATCTTCAATTACTCTTTGACTTCCATAATAAGCATGGCGTACAACATCTTCTTTAAATTCATGACCCAAAGTAACACATTCAACATCGTTGACTAATACTGTATGACCTTGATCAAGTGCAAAATTATATACAGCTTCACAAGAAATTTCACTTGGAGATGAGACAAGTGAACAAGGCATAATCCATTGTTGATGAAGTCGAATAGGATGCCAAGCAGTAATGATCAAACCATTGTCAACCTATGAAGAAAAGATTTAATAAATTGAAGAATTTAAAAATTATAATCAGACATAAACTATTTTAAAAAATGAAAACTTGTAGCATTATAGTTTATTTTACTGAAATTATCTAATCAAGAAAGAATATGACTACTTACTATGACCATTTTTGCTTTTTGATTGTGACATTTTGTTTTGATAACATAGGTAACTATTCCACCGTGTGGTGCCATTCGATCACCTGGTTTGACATCTTTTACTAATTTAGTGGTTCCATTCATTAAGCGTATTGTACATTCTCCATAAAAACAACCACCAGAAGCATTATGATAAACTGCCATATCTATTGTAGCACCAGTTCGTGAACGTTTTGGAGCAGGTAAACCACAAAATATTCCATCCATTTCATCGCGTACTGTTGAAAAAAGTGTACCTTTTCCATAATGTTGAATGCCTGGATCTTTAAAATTGTTACAGAATTGAAGAAGATGTGCACCTGAAAAATAAATACTAATTAATTATTCAAAGACAAATATAATTGAAAATTTTAATAAGTATCAAAATGATTCTTTTAATACATTATTGTAATCCGTTAAGTGATCAAATATGTATCTTTTTTTTGGATCATCAGTCAACACTAATAATCAACCTAATTTTTATATCTTATGAATATTTGTCATTATAGATCGTTTGTTAATTATCTGATATTGATCTAATGAAACTTACGTGTTAAACTAGGTAAAAAGTGTATGCCCCACTTCTTGAACCAATCTTCTCTTTCAATAGCTTGTTGTACTTGTCCAGTCAGATCCGCATATAAATCTTTGATAAATTCATTATTTCCCTTTACATATTTTTTCATATCTTTCGTTAAAATTTTAATTTGATCTTTTCTCTTTTCATTTGGTTTGTTTTTCGTCGTTGATTTTGTGTTTGTTTCAGGCGTTTCTTCGAATGTTGTTCGTACATAATGAACAAATTCTAAGCGATATTTATGTTGATCGATAAGGTCAAGATTAGCTTGTTGTACATTATTCATATTGAATCTAACAGTTTCCTTTTTCTTTTGTACAGAATCATATGTAAGTGTGAATTCACAATTACTGACAGATTTAGAAGAAAATGGAATTAGTAAATCTTTACTTTGACCATATGTAATCGAACCCAAATCGAAAGAGGTACCTTGATTAGTAACACTTGTTGAATACCAACGTGTATAATCAGTAGGTTCAAGAGATTGATCATGAAATAATAACTATAATACAAAAATTATATAGTACTCGATATTTCTTGTAAGAGAACTTATGAACTCGAAGATAATATGATCAATTCGATCATGATAATAGATGTGAGATTTTCAAAAAACAGCTTATTCATTTTCGACTATTTTATAATTGAACAGAACTTTTATTTTACACTTGTATATACTCAAAAAGAAACTTTATATAAATCTCTTTGATGTTTCAAATTTATAATCATCTTTAGTATACTATCAGAATCCTTATCTTTTTTGGATTATTATAAATATGTTTTACATATAGTTATTACCTGTACATTTGCTGCTGCAGTAGTTAACAATGTCGAAATAGCATTGACAAAGATTGTTCCTACAAATGATCCATCGGGAATAAATGCATATGAACCAGAATTTCCTAATATAGAAATATCTTCAAGAAGTTTGCTATTTAACTTGTATCCAAAACCAAATGTATTAACAGCACATGAAAAATTTATTTCTTCCTTTACTTTTTCTAATGATTTCAAATGACCGCCTGATGGTTCTACATTAGGACAACCATCAGTTAGAAGAAACACAGCTGCAATACTTCCAACAGAACTTTGTTCATTTGAAAGAATTTGAATACCAGTTTGAAGACCATCCCATAAGTTTGTTGAACCAGATGCCTGAATAAAAATTAAAATGATACATTATTATCTGTGAGAGTTGTAATCTAGATCAAATTGATTATAAAAAAAAGATTGATTTGTTCTAAGAAATTTTTAGGAAAATTTGATCTATTTTAATCTTTTCTAAATGAATATGAAAATGTTTAATAACACTTTACTGAACATTTGTTGAAAGACTTATCATTTTTTAATTAATATTTGTATTCATCATTCATTTTGAAATCTAATCTAAATTGAGAAATCTCTGCTCATCCATTTGAATCAGTATATTATTATTATTATATACATGTTGTACATCTAAATTCTATATATTTTCAAGTGATCTACTAACCGTTAAATCTTCAACTGCGGCTAAAGCGTTTGTTTTTCCTTGATCATCCATTTTTGTTAATTGAAACAAGATCTTAGCCTTATCAGAAAATGATACAATTGATAGTCGATCTTGAATTTGAAGAGAATGTATAATTGTCTTTAAAGCATGTTTAACTAAATCCAATTGCGATAAACCATACTGTTCATTTTTATCATTTTGAATTTCAGCTAGATCCGACATTGAACCTGAAGTATCTACCACACAACAAATATCACATGGCGAACGACTTTCATCCTGTGGTGGTTGAATTGAAACGTGAATAAAGCCATTAGCATAAGTTCCAGATGCTGTAATTTTAGATGATTGTGCTTTTATTAGTGGAGCATTTAAATGAATATCTGGTTGATTTGACTGACGATATTCATCAATAGCTATTTTCAGAGCTCGATTTGGACGAAGATCATCCAAAGAAAGAGCAGTACGAGTGATTGGTGATGTACCATTTTGACGAATCCAATCTTCAATTGCATGTTTTTCGTAGCTGATACCATCAGGATCAATAACTGGTTCTACCATGAGTTCACGAGTGATTGAACAAAAGAAAGATACCGATGAATCAGTCATGTTATGAATTATCTTTATTTCGATTTTATTTTGTCTGAGTAGATTTCTCTATACAGCTTATGAAAAACTTTGCACCGTTTTAATATTATATAGAGCATTATTAATTGACACATGTTGTGAAATGACTACTCTTGACAATAAATTATTCACCATAAAAGGAATGATATACGTAATATGACACGACATTCATGACTCAAACAAAACAGGTTACTATGGGCATGCCAAGAAAGGAAAAAAAAACATCTAACGTCATAGAAATTCATTTTCGTTTGTGAAAAAGCTGAAAAATGTCATCTGATAAGGGAAGAAAGTCGTATTAAGGAGTTTGAACCGTCCAAACGAATAAATGATTCAACATTTATTTATTTTTTTCTGAATAAAATAATTTCATATAAATATGCGGTAGAGTGAGAAAATATATATCCTGGGAAGCAAAAATATGAATTATAATGGAAGAAAAGTTGGTTTCTTTCTAGTGACAGAGATTAACTCCTTATAAATATATCTTGTTAAAGACATGTATTTTATCGAAATAGATGGTGCGATAATAATAATGAGTACTAAGGACTCTATTGATATTCTCTAATATTGTTCGTATTTTAACAGTATGCCTATTAAAATTTTTCCTGTAACTGGTTGATATTAGGATAATATCGTATGACAACAAAAAAGTAACTATAACAGTGTGAGTTTTGATAATATATAGATTACAAGGAAATTTAACAGATAAATATGAAATTAATTAAAGAATAATTATCCAATCATTTATAAATAAAATTGAACTGTCAAAATTTTCTCATTAGATTACCATCAACATATCTATACAAAACAATATATTATTGAATTTTCTTTCATGAGATTGTTATATTCAATTTCAAAACATTGTTCATTTATCGGTATATTTTTGGCAATATTTTATTTATTCTTGTTAAATTGTTGAAATATACAATTGAATATTGTATTTATTTCATAAAAGTTGGATTATTTATTTATTTTTGTATAGGATACTTATGAAAGTCATTCAAACAACTTAAATGAATGATGAATTTAAGAGAGAAGAGAAAAACAGCAATTCATTTTCAACTGTTAACTTCTCAAATAAGATTTAATATCTGTTTAAGAGTAACATAGGTGCAAAATATGTCTATAAGTGGGAACGCATGTTTGGGAAAATATTTTGGATCTGGGGACGTTTATAGAAAATTATTTAGCGTGGAGAACGCTTTGAAAGAGAAATTTCTCGCTTAAAAATAAAAATCATAAGATTACTAAACACTTTTCTTGATTTGCTTGTTATTATTTTTTATTTATTTATTTGTAGCGACTGTCTTGCCTCTTTATGTTCTTTTGCGAGATCCACCTTCCATTCGTATGCTTATTAGCAACAGATAAATGTCTGTAGATAGTGTGATAGACAGTTGCGGACAATTAATGGTAAAAAATTGCATAGGTGACGATGATGAAGACTTGAATAACAGTGATATATTGTCAACGAAAGAAAGGAAATATCTATCTTATACGAGGTATGTTCAGATTTCCAAAAAAGGAAATTTCCGAAAATACCAAAATTTCCATATGCCAATAAAGGGCATAAATCCCTGTGAGAAGAATTTCCAGAAAATTCCTATACTTAACATTAAACGAAAGAAATCATGCCGAATATTTGGAAATTTCCCCGCTCTTTCACAAACCACAAATGTATCACAAAACAAACTATCAAGAAATTATGTAAATTACTAGGAAATTTCCATAATTATGTCATATGCATATAAACAAAAAAAGTATCTGTTCAAAGATCCCTACCCCAAAAAATAGAAAAATTTTCAGTAATTTCGATAATTACCGGGAAATTTCCATAATTTCTATATTTGCATGGTATAGATATGATAAAAAAAGCATAGGTTTAAGGATCCCTACCCCACAGAATAGAAGAATTTTTAGTAATCTCCGTATTACCAGGAAATTTCCCGATAATTACTAGAAAATTTTCATAATTTCCATGTTTATACGGTATACATTTGTTAGAACAAGCTAGATTTGAGGATCTCTACTGCAAAAATTAGAAGAAATTTCAGTTATTTCGGAAATTTACTTTTTTGGAAATCTGCCCGCTGCTGAGTTACCTAGCATTCATAAATTCTCCACATAATTGAAATTACTTATAGTAGTGATCTCTAGGATTTAAATTGTAAAACACATACAAAATTATCATCGTATAAAATTCATTCACTCAGCCTACTTTGATGAAACTAGATAAAAAGGGGACACTCAACGACAGGCTATTATGAAAACATCCATATATATGGAGTCTGGTTGGAAGATCCAATAACATTTTTTTTGTATGGTGAGGATACAACATGTTGTTCTTCAGGTCATATGACAGAAGATCATAGATAACCTTGGATGGGCCGGAACAACACCATGTTTTATCCTTACTATAGTAGAGAAACGTTAACACCTCATATAATAACTTGGTAGATGTTCTCTACTGTAATAAGGATAAAACATGGTGTTGTTTGGGCCAATCCAAGGTTATCTATAATTCTCTCTCATATGACCCTTATAACAGCATGTTTTATCCTTACAATACAAAAAAATATTAATGGACCTTCCGGCTAGACTGGTCAACCTTGTATATATATTTCTTTAAATAATACCGGATATAAAAAAATATATACAATATAATGTAATAATCTGAAGCTGCTTTTCAGAGTGACAAACTGAAAACCATTAAAACTGAGATTCTATCGATGTCCTTTGGCAGCATGATGTTTCAGCATTTTGAAAGACTTTTCGGATGAAAATTTTATTAATCCTAAAGAGTCAAACTTTCAAATGATGGATTTCGATTGTTTATATGACTGAGATATATATGTATTCCACAGTAAAAATAATGTTTGGTGTATAACTGTCACATTAAATTGAATTTATGTCGGATTGCTGTTTACAAACAGCGTGCAACCAAAATCTCAAGCCAAAAGTTTAAAATATCGATGAACTTCAATCGGTGGAGGGGTAGAAACTTATGATCAATATTGGAAAAGGTGAAGCAAATTGAAATTCGAAGTATATAAAATATTATTTGTCTATTCATTTGATTTTTTACGGATTGATTCTAAAAAAGATAGAAATAAAAACAGAAAACAAATGATTGTAGAATTGATTTTCTATGATTGAGGCAGGTGTAAATTTGATTGATTTTCAAATTTTTAATTGATTTCGAGACGAAACATATTTGCACTAAATTTTATCAAATAAATTTTCGTCTGTCAGTTAGATATATTTATTTTACTTTGATGTAATTTTTTTTTCATTGATTTAAAAAGAAAAGGTAAAGAGAAATAACATTATTAAAAAAAAAACTTAGAAATAAAAAATGCATTACAGTGATATGTGTTGAATGTTTCAAGAATTTTTTTATAATGTTTAACAATGTTTTTATATTCCGTGGTCAAATAAACTTGTATTTCTGAGCTCGTTAATTGAGGACGCCTATCAAACTATTTAAAAAGAATTTATTTCTTAGGTAGTATTAATAAAATATTTACTTTTAATGAATTAGAAAGACGTTCTTGTACAAGTAAACGAAAATATTTTATTTGTTCTTCATCATTTTCGTCTATTGACCGAAGCACGTATTTCATAGACACCCCAGGACGGGTATTACGGTTGTCGTAAACGGTCGTATACAACGTCGTAAACGACCGCGCACGATCATATACATTCAAAAGTACGACCGTGTACGATCGTATTTCGTCGTATACTTGACTCCTGAAATACGGTCGTATTTTTGTCGTCTCGTATACGACGAAATACGGCGTAAATACGACCATCGTAAACGATCATACACAGCCGTATACACCCAGGTCGAACGATACAGTCCGTAAATGGTCCGTCATACGGCCGTAAAAGTGGGCGCAGAAATACGGACCGTATTGTACGACCTGCCCAGGTCGATGAATACGCAATTCGTATACGCTCGTAAACGAGCGTTTACGTTCCCATATACGATCGTGTTTCGCCGTATTTTGGCGTATTACCTGTCTCAGTATTACGATCGTATTTCTCCGTGTCGTATACGAAGGTATACAGTCGTTTCCCATTGAGAACGGTGTTAGTAAATAGATCGTTTTAGGTCGTGAACGACCTATGACTGACAAAGTGTAAGGTGGTATCTACGATGATGATTACAATCATTTCCTTGTGTCTGTAAATGATCGTATTTTTCCGTAAACGATACAGAGAAATACGGTCGTAATACTGACCCATGTAAATATTTTTTGCCTCAAAACGCGTCTGAAACGCGTTTCATTTGCGTGTCGAACGCTAAGAGTGAACGCGTCTAAACGCGTCCTCAGTGAAACAAACGAAGGGTTTAGACGCTGTTTTTTTAGAAACGCATCTGAACGCGTTTATAGTTCGACTTGCGTTCAAACGCATTTTTAGCAAAAAATGCGTCTCCAGTGAAACATTCGAAGCGTCTGAACGCGTTTCATAAAAAATCCAAAAATTTTGAAAAATATATTCGAATCCATCGCAGATTCGAACTGAGTCATCATCATCAACATTTTTCGATTGTCTTAGTCTACCCTGGTAGATGGATTGAATTTTACCTTAAGCGATGACGATCAGATTTGAACAGATGAACTAGTGATCAGAAGTCGTTCATACACACCACTGAGTTATACTAGCTTGAAATCTTTTCTTATTTAAAATAAAATATATTTGAATGCGAATTTCATCGATTAAATACTTCATTTTCATAAGATGTACATTTTTCGAAGTTAAGATATTTAACACATAATATGATTTTTCATTTATGTTTTTAAATAACTTTATTATTTTTTAATAAAATAATATCTTTTTTTATTGTCTACTACATGCGACTAATATTATGATTTTTTTTCATTTTTTCGGTCATATGATAAATAATTTTATCGAAGAATTTAATGAATAAATAATTATTCATATAATCTTTTAGTCGGATTATATGATGCAAAGTTCTTAATATTACTTAATTGGTAATATTTAGTATAATTTGCTAAAAAAGTTATGGATAGCTGAAAATTATTACAATATTCTTTTATTATTATATATAGAAACTTTAGAAAAATATGGATTCTTTGCTGTATGTGTGATTAAACTTTTGTCTATTTTAAAATCATCCTGGCATTCTTTATTAAGAAGTTTAATGAAGTTTAGATGAATAAAATATATGTAAACGGATGATTTCGATCACGTAGTTAATTATTCTAGAACAGCAATTTTTGCGTAAAATCGCATCCGATTAACAAGAACTAAACGCATACAAACGCGCTTGGAAGCATGAGTGCATTCCAACGTACTTGAAAAAATATTTGAAATGCGTTTAAATGCAATTAGTAAACAAGATGCGTTTAAACGCGTTCAGTTTTTTCTAGAAACGTGTTGAGACGCTGCTCATATTTTTTCTGATTGCGTTTAAACACGTTATGTAGGAAAACTGCGTCCAGACGCGTTTTGATATTTTTTCTAACCGCATCTCAACGCGTTTCATATTGAAAATGCGTTTGAATGCATTGTGGAATGGTTTTTAATCGCATGTGAACGCGTTTTATTGTGAAACCGCGTTTCAACGCATCGATTTTGCGTTACATGTTTACATGGGGAGACAGGTAATACGCTGATTTACGGCCAAATACGGTCACGACAGTCGTATACGGTCCGTATATGGTCGTTTACGACAGGCCATGTTCGACCTGGGTTGTGTTTGTTCCTAAAAGGAAAATTTAATTAAATAAATTAAAGATAATTTTAAGAAAAATATTCTACTTTCGTTAATTTACAAATAATTCACATTTTATCAATTATTTCTTCTGTTAATCGATTAGTTTGAAGAATTGATTCTTTCGAAAAGAAATTAGATGAATATATATGACATAATTCAACTGTAACAAGATCATATAATGCAAGAAATGCATTTGATAGATTTATAGCTATATAAATCAAAAAAGACATTAGTATCAACTTTTTAAAACTATTAATAATACCTGTAATATCTTGCAGAGCTGGGCAACTTAATTCAAAAAATGACCAACTCAACTCAACTCAATTCAATTCATAATCCTAATTGAATTGAATTGGGTAAAATTTTTTAATATGACTGAATTGAATTGAATTGAATTAAATTGACAAATTTTTTGCGATGACTGAATTTGAATTGAGTTGAGTTGAACGAAATTTTTGAGGTGACAGAATTGAGTTGAATTGAGTTGGCAAAAACTTTTTAATATGACTGAATTGAGTTGAATTGAATCGAAATTAACTCAAAAAAATGGAAATTTATTTTGAGATGCATGTAATTAATAAAACTAACCAAATGTTTGGTCATTGTTTTCATTAGCAGAGATGGGTACCTCAATTCAAAAAATGACCAACTCAACTCAACTCAATTCAATTCATAAACCTAGCTGAATTGAATTGGGTAAAATTTTTAATATGACTGAATTGAATTGAATTGAATTGGCAATTTTTTTTGCGATGACTGAATTTGAATTAAGTTGAGTTGAGCGAAGTTTCCGTAATGAAAGAATTGAGTTGAATTGAGTTGGCTAAAACTTTTTAATATGGCTGAATTGAGATGAACTGAGTTGAAATCGTCTTTTAACGAATTGAATTGAGCTAATTCACTTTTTTTAATGAGTTGCCCAGGTATGATATCTTGAATACAAGAATCTTTTCTTAAATCATTATAAATTGCTGTTAAAAGACGTCGACCACATCCTTTTCGTTGATATGGTGGTAAAATTAACATTTGACTGAAAAATAAAAAAAAAATCATTAATTAAATACAAGAATAAGAAGTTTTTCTCACTTAATGCTTGCTCTTTTTTTTCAGAATGATCACAATGAAGATAAAGTGTAATAAATTCAATAGGTGCATAACATAGTTGATCATAATTATTTTGATATTGTTGATAAAGAATATAAATAATTCAATTCGGATCTTCTTTATTAAATGTTGTTTTAGCATTAAGAAAAAATATAAAAAATATTTCAACACGTGAAAACCATTCAATGAATTTTGAATTAAGATAAACATTTCGATTAATTCGATAAATAAAATAAGGAGAAGATTCTTCTCCTTTTGATATACAACGTACTAATTTTTCACCAAATGGTTCATATTCATTTTGATTATTTAATTTTAATATAAATGATTTCAAATTTCTTGATGTTCTTGGTATCGATTGATTTAATAACTGTAAAATATCATCAACCTGAAAATAAAAACTAAATAATTAAATATAAAAAGAATATGCTTTTTTAACCTTTAAATTTTGAAAATTTCTTGTGTTAATTCTTTCATCAAATTCGACTATATGGTAAAAGTGAATTGATGATGGTAAATAATAAATATTAATATTTAGATTTTTATATCCAAATATTGTTCTATTAATATATTTTATTTTAATAATTAATGAATATAAATTAAACTTACTGATTTTCAAAAATTAATTCAATATTTTCTGGTGAAAACGATTTGTTCTTTTTAATAATATGTTAAGAAGTATTAAATCAGCTGATGTCATCTATCACTTTTGCGCATCCTTATATATATGTTGTGATTCTTTCACTTTAATGACGTTATTCTGTTATAGATATTTTTCTATCATATCATATGTATTCTTCTATTCTGTTATATGTAATCACTCTCTCTCTATGTATTCATATCATTGTAATCACTCTCTACATGTTCGTACTATCTTCGCCAGGTCTTTGTAATCACTCTCTCTAGGTGTTTCATGATATCCATCTCTTTTGTATTCCTGTATTCGTTCGTTGCTCCGGATTATAAATAGACCGGTTTCGATTCAAATAAACACAGTGATATACAACTATCTTCATCTACAGTTAGACACCTTCACAAATATCAGTTTTTGAATATACTAAATAAAGATTAACCCTTTACCCCCGGCGGTACTTTTTTAAGTGTTAGAGACGAAACAATCACTGGAATAGAATATTGTTGCTTCCAATATGCCGAAACTATGATCAGGTTAGTCAGATATTGACTTTCATTTTTCGACATTTCCCTGAGGGGGAGTACGGGAAACAGTTTGAAAGGATTATCTCAAGCTTTCAGTAAAACTGATGTAATTTAGTTAAGAAACGTCGTAGAGATCTCGAGAAAGTCTCATTTTATAGAAAAATGTTCACTCTATCACTTTGTGTAGCTGAAAGAAAATTTTTGTATTAATTAGTACATGTTGGTATGTCAAGACGGCAGCATCTTGGATATCCTTTGATGAACATTCCATACTGTGCCCTAACTTTCCTACAACATCTTTGTGAGCTTTCTGAAATCTATATTAATCACTAGTAGGCACCTTTCTCCGATGTGTAGCACATCGCAAGTCATAGAGACATGTTCGACTCAAATATGCAGTAAGATTTTTCTCACGAAATTCTTTTTTGTGAAGTCATGCACTTTATAAATCGTGTGTTTCAGAGAGAGCATAGTCAAATAGAATACTTTTTGTTATGGGCCGATAGTCTGAGAGTTATACTACAAAAATACTCTTAGAGTTTTCAAATCTCACGCTTCGTTAATTTTTTGCAACTGTGATTTTGATGTCCACAGGTGTAGACATCCGGGGGTAAAGGGTTAATATATTGTAACCAAATTAAAATTTAAAAAATTTACTTGAACTAAATTTTATAGTTGTTTTTGGTATAGAATGATGCTGTGAAATATTATTATGGAGAAGAGAAACTAAATTAAAAAAGAATTATATTTTATTTTTGGAATTGAAAATGAGAAATATGTGCTGATTCATCTATCGTCATCCACAATGTCGCATGTAGTATCATAGATAACATGTACAACGCAAAATATCTTTTTGTTCTGTTGTTCAAATTTAATCAGTTCATGATACATGACTCTTTATACAATATAAGCAAGTTCTTGTCTTTTTTTATTTTCAACGATCAAGACATTAAGTTTCAAACTCAGCTGAGTGTGACAGTAGAACGTGAGAAAATATCGAGATGAAAGGATCACGAGAAGCTATGGATATGACCCCGTCTCCACTAGAAAAAATAATACGATATTAACTTCATATTAAATCGATGTGCGTCCATACTTATAAGTTAATGATTCAATCAAAACTGAGAACTAGCCACTATAATGTAGTCGAAGTGCATGATTTTAGCACGTAGTTACTCAGTGAAATGTCGTGTCAGTCTTTCTTGTATAAGTAATGACTGGCTAATGAAATTAGCCAAGAAAGTATCCATCATTCTACCGTATTTCTTTTAACTACAGAGTTGTGAAATATTGTACTATTTTTTATTCTTATATTTCAGTTCCTATTTTCTTATATTCTATAGTTTATCATACTGAACATATCTATCTGTCAACGATATAAAGCGACTTGATCGAGACAAGTGCGTGATTTTAATTAGTGGCTCGAGTTTTCTTTCGATTGGTGCATTAACTTTAATACACTTTCGAAAAATGTATTAAATAAATGTGTATTAACATTTTCAACCTATCAAGTTTCTTAATACAGTATTAACTTTTATAGTGTAAACCAGGCCTATCTGTCTGATTAGATTTCATACAGAAACAGTTTTGATTGGATAAGCCGATAGCTAATACGAGCTGGTTTCTGTATAATTAATTCATTTTCTCCCTCTGCGTATGTTTCTTTCACTTTTGTGGATCATATGAAATGCTGATCTCATTTATTCTTCTGTGACACATTTAAAAAAATTTTTAAATTTCCTTTTTGTCTTTAGAGAATTCATCATTCAAAATAAGAAACAAATTTATGTTTAATTATCTTCTGAATTGATTTTGTTTTTCTACTATCAGTTATTCTTTTAGGATGATGATGTTAGAATGAATCTCAGAAGAAAATATGATTACTCCTACATTTTCATTGAGTGAAACATAATATTGCTTTTCCTAAATAATCGTGGATCTTACCGTTCGATCGAATGCTGGTGAATTCTGATGCACTAAAACAAGAAGAGTGATTATTATGATTTCGGTGTTATAGCTAGCAATAAATTAACAAGGAACTAAAAGAAGTTGATTGAAAAATGATACAGTTTTCCATACTCGGAAAATATTCTAGAAGAAAATGATTCAACAGTATACGACCATCATGATATTGATTCCTTAGGATCTCGGCTCTTTTGTGCAGACAAAAGCTCCAGGTATGCCAGAACTTGCTATGCTTTCTTCAAAAAATTCACTAAAATAATTTTTGTTAAAATATATATTATGATCCATACGAGCAAAAATATAATATTCATAAATTTGAAACAAGCAATTGAAATCGAAATTGATCTGGAGTTTTAAATATGGTACTATGTAATATCTACAGGCAAAAATTCATTGAAATTCAAGTCGATAAGTGAAAAGATTTCCTCAATAGTTATTTGATATTTTTGAAAAAAAGCGTAATAAGTTTTGATGTATTGAAAGCTATTGTCCGCACAAAAGAGTCGAGATTTTAATGAATCAGTTTAAATATAATTGTACGCTGCTGTATCATTTTCATTTTGGAGTATTTTCTGAGTATGGAAGGATTTATTATTTTTCAAATGGATCCTCTTCATTAATTTATATGTTCCATTGATCATTGTAATGCAATTTGTTTTATTCCTAGGCTTTAGAACACCTCCTGACAATTGTTCTAATGACCGTTACCTACGGACGATATTCAGATTTGACATATTGAACATCCAAATCGGTATGGAATCTTCTAGTAATAATAACCTGATACTGAATAGATTGAAATATTTTAATACAATGGGTAGATTGTACTGTATTATCTCTCTGAATCACAAATTATTTGAATTTTTATCTACCTTATTAAAGTTTTTGTTAATATATATGTCGCATTTCCAGGAATTACTGAAAATGCACGAGCTAAGCAGTCCATAGAATATTGATCTTCGCCAATATATTGTAGCATCTGCTTTATTCCATCGAAATTTATTTCCCATTGACAATTTTCACTTTGATCTTTTGTTGTTAAGTCAATGGCCAACTTTGCTAGACAAAGTTGAGCAAAACGACATTGCCATGTAAGCACTACAATACCTTTTTTCGTTTTACAGTTATATTCTACATGACCTGCTGGTGGTGGTATCAGATCATTTTCACCAATGCTTCCTAGAAATATGAGAAAAATTTATGTATGTGTAGTGAACACTTCAATAAAAAAAAAAACGTTTTTTACATATTTTCTTTCATTTTCGACAGGTTTAAATAAAACAAGAATTATTTAATGAACGCTGTATAAATATGACACATCAAATTAAAATAATTTAAACAAAAAGAAAGATATGTCAATATATTTACGTAATGAATTATTGTCCATCATGCATTACTCAAAATTAATGATAAAAACAAATTATTTCCTGATGTATGTTTATCGATAAAAATACTTTTCATTGTTCAATAGTTTTTTTAGGATCTTAGAATTCTTTTTTCTGCTGTGTTATGTTATAAAAAAAAATGATGATTATCATTTAGAAAAAAATTTAATCGAATAATACTCACCATATTCCTCTTCTTCATTTGTTGCGAGATAAGTGAAACCAGTATAAATTATTATATTATTTTTTATTTGATTGAATAGATAAATAAAACCTTCATTACCAAGTAATAATTCTATTTGATGATGTGTTAAATGATGAAATTTAACAGATAAACCAAAAGCATCTTTTACTGCATCAACAACAACGTTTCTACTTCCACCAATTAACAATTTTATATTTTTGAATTCTTTTAAAGATTTTGTTTCTGATGCTCCAGCCTTTTCACCAATATTTTTTAAAAATGTACCAATTTTTTTTATAAAAAGAACAACAATTTGAGCATGTGATATTTTATCAAATTCAATCCATTTAGAGTGATGGTACAAATATGCAAATGGTTTATTATGACCGTTTTGTTCGTGAATACCAGCTAACAAAAAATAATAGCACGACAACAAATTGTACGTTCTGATGGCATCATATTGTTATATTCTGTCGATCTTGATCAACTACAACGCATGTCGGGTGATTGGTTTCTAAAATATTACCACATACTAGATGTAATGATAATTATAGCAGAATATATTAAAATATTAAAAATATTTATTAATTTTAATTAGTTATTCGAAATTATTATTAAAAAATTAAATTGTATTCAAATAGAAATAATAATGATATTTATTGATTGTAATATTTACTGTTTAAAAATATATTTTGTCCTTGCATAAAAGTGATGTTATTTGAAAAATTTGACATCTATGAAATGAAAGATTTATTTATTTTTTATTTATTAATTAAAAAAAATGCGTACTATTTAAAAAATTAAAAATTTTTGATTCAAAACTTGACAAAAAATTTTATTTGATCAAATATATTTTTTTATTAGAGGATGAATGTGTGCTTTATTGACAACTGATATATCAATGATTCAATAGTCAAATTGACTAGGCAAGATAGAACAGTAAATTGCTTGTTCAATTCGACTAGTCACATTGTTTTTTTTAAATCTACTTATTCTTATTTTTAAACCTTCGATCAATCAATACTAAATAATTCCGAAACATTGAATTCATCAATGACTAATAGATTATGTTTTATCACATAACATATTTTAAATTAATAGAGGGAAAAAAACTGTATCATTATATGATTAATTAATTAATTAAGATTATTAAGATAAAGATCATTCTACTAAAGAAGCATTTAATCCAGATAAAGGATTTTATTTGCTCAATCAGCCCTATTTCAAAGTCATATTTGTCTTCACAATCTTTCTAGAGTTCTACTAATGTTGTGGAACAAAAATTCGATAAAATTTTCAGAAATGATGACAAAAAATAAAAACCAATTCACATAGGATTTGATCTTATCCATTCGATTAAATGCGAAGTGTTCTAGTTTATGATGAAAATCTTTACTATGCTCTGATATGTAAGTTTAACCATATATTATCTCGAAAAAAATTATGTATTACAAAATCCTCAATGTCAGTATTGGCACGTGAAAATGTTCATGTTTGGTATATTCAAATGTTCTTTTTATTTAGGTAAACGAAAATGGACAAAAAATATTAGAGAGATAATAAAGAAAGAGAAATGCCACTATTTTATTCTAACGTTCGTATCTGTTTCAAAAGCTATCAAAGTATCTAGATGGTATGAAAGCTAGCTTTTAATTCACTCTCATCGATGATGATGAGCAAAATATTCATCAAATATTTACTTTAAAATTATTATCATATCGAAATTTTAGTATACTTTAATTTTTGTTGGCACATTCAATTCAATCATTCTATTTAAGTAAAACTACCTAATGAAGATGTCTTTGTTGAATTTTCAATGGTGTTTTTTACTGTTTATATTCGGACAATTTAATATAAATTATGTAACAGCAAATTGGTCATCGTCAAATTCTTCCACTATACAATTGTTGGGTCTTTTTCAAGAGGAAGTAAATGCGTCTAATCTTACTGAATTATCTATTCATTCTCAAGCTTTGTTTAAAGCAGCAATCTTACTTTATCAACAATATAATATAACAATTGATGGACAATTTATAGGATGGCAAGACAACACAAACTGGCGGTGAAGCAATTAATGCTCTTAGTAGTACATGTAAAGTATTATCTAATTCTAATATTGTTGGCATTGTTGGTGCAGAATTATCAAGAGAAGCTTGTATTATTGTTGATTTTGGAGAAAAAATTGGTATTCCTATTGTATCATATAGTGCGACTGATCCTCATTAATCAGAAAGAGAAGCATATCCTACTTTTTATTGTACAGTTCCTTCAGATAATACAGCTGCAATAGCAATCGTCCAGTTATTTATTCGATATAATTGAAATTCATTTTTCATCGTTTACCAAAATGATGAATTTGGATCAAGTGGTGCACAAGTTATAAATAATGCATTTATTAATAACGGTTTGACAGTTGTTGATATGCTTACTGTTGAACCTATATCAGCAGATCCTGTTGATACATTAGTTAATATAACATTATTAAATGCAGCAAAGAATATACGGAAAGAGTGTGAATCTGAAACATATCCTCAATCAGAAGAAATAAATTATTATGCATTTGATGCAACATGGTTATCAATTCAATCATTACAACAACTTTGTTCAATAACAAATCTTAATAATAATAATTATTCTTCTTCTTCTCCATGTATATCATTTATTGGTTCTTCATTTTGTTTTGATCGTCATTTTGTCAATTCAAATCTATATTTTGATACAATTAATAATATGAAATTTTTTGGCGTGTCTGGTTATGTACAATTTAATATCAATTCAACAGATCGAATAAATGGTAGTTACTATCTTGTGCAAAATTCCCAAATTTTATCTAATAGAATCAAGTTTATTAAAGTATTGGACTACTCTGAACATCATGGTTGGCAAGAATATGACGGAGATAGTGCTATTATTTGGCCAGGCAATTCTTTAATGCCTCTTACTAGTATTGCAAAACTTAAAGGTGTTAATTTACGAATTGCTATAATTCGAGCACTTTCATTTACAATAGTTAGTACTACAACAAATACATCATCTTTAACCCTTTGGAGCCGGTGGTACAAGGGTTGTACCACCTGTTTTTCAATAAAGAGAAAATTGTTTTATTTATATTAAAACATTAGTCTGAAAGGTCACAGAGGTCATATCTTATTTCGTTCTATCATATAGACCTTTCTCAAAGATTCTTTTTTTCTTTCTGGCATTGTATAGTGACAGTCATTATTTCTCTTTCTTCTCGTAAGATATTGTTTTTCGACAATATTACTACCTTCTATTTTTATTGATACAATTACATTGTTCTTGGTAGTGAAATAGAATTACAATTTTCTTGGACTATCTCGATTGCTTATTCAATACACTTTGTTTCATTTTCGCTCAAAGAGAATTAAAAAGTCTTTTATATTTGATTACTACGACAAGTCTTCTGATTCATATATCAGCAAAGACAACTCTGAGAGCGACTCAGATTTTGATTATAATGGCTTAATAGACGATGTAAAAGAACTTCAAATTTTAGAAGAAGATTCAGATTCAAATGAAGAGCAGGTGAATTCTCTCAATGAAAGTTATGCTGATGAAGGCGGGTTTACTTCAATTTCTCTCAAAGAAATAACTCCAATTTCAGTTTCAGAAATTTTCTCATCGAATAAATCTTAAAACTAATTACTGATCAAACAAATATTTATGGAAAAGAGAAGAAACGAAGAAAAAGTCAGACAAAAGTTAATGGCTGGAAGGATATAAGCAAGAAAGATATTGAATCCTTTCTTGGAATAATTATTCTTATGGAATCAATGACTTGCCAAAGATGAGACTTTATTGGAGTAAAGATAGTTTTTTTTCATTAGAATTTTATCTCTTCGGTTATGTCCAGAGATCGTTTTCTTCAAATATTTTATAATTTACATTTGGCCGATAACTCATTAGAACCAAAACGAGAATCTAATGATTACAGTAGAATTTACTGAAATTCTACTGAAAAATTTCCAAAATAATTATAACTTTGGACACTATGGTTCAATCGATGAAACTATGGTAAAATTCAAAGGAAGATCTACTCCCAAGCAGTACATACCTGCAAAACCAATAAAAAGAGGCTACAAACTTTGGTGTTTATGTGATTCAATTACTGGTTACTTATTTAACTGTATAATCTATGTGGGAAAAGAAAACAACAATGAACAGGAAACACGACTAGGAGAACATGCAGTTTTCAGTCTTATTTCTGGTCATAATTGCGAAGGAAAACATCTATATTTCGACATTTTTTTTACTTCAATTGAATTATTAGAGAAGTTAAAGTTACAAAACATAATAGCTACTGGAACCATTAGATCAGATCGTAAAGGTATTCCATTGAATTTTGCCTTGAAAGTCAATAATCGTGTCAAACACTATTATCTTTAAATGGATGGATACAAAACACGTGTTTTTGGCTTCAAATAATTGTGAAGATAATAAAGGTATTCCAGTTTCTCGTCAACTAAAAAACGGCCAATCTATTATGGTTAACTGTCCAAAAGCAATAAACGATTATAATAAGTTTCTGCGTGAAGTTGATCGATATAATCAAAGAATATCCTACTATACATTTGACCACAGGTCTCGAAGAAACTGGCTTCGGCTTTTTATTTTCTTTCTCAATGCATCTATTTTCGATTCGTTTATTTGTTACAATCAGCTAGCTGAAGATAAATTATCATATTTAAATTATATGGTTTCGATAGCAAAGTCTCTCTGCTCTGATGCTGAACAAAGAAGTCGTGGGAGACCTGCTTCTAAGAATTCTAAGGTAGCTTCGTCACAATCTATTCTTCATTTGAACAATGGAATGCATTTGCCTGTAAAAGGTACACGAAGAAGATGTGCCTATTGTAGTACAAAAGAAGAGCAAGTTAGGTCCAGCATCGAATGTTATACTTGCAAATTAGCATTCTGTGTAACAGACGAAAAAAATTGTTTTTTTGATCATCATATGGTTTTCATGTAATCATTTTGCAAAAAATCAAATAAATCGATTAAAAACTCATTTTTGATTGAAAAAAAAATTTCGGCTCCAAAGAGTTAATCTTAGATTCATAACAAATTAGCTAAATTTTTGACGAACTCACGCAATTTTCAGTCCCATATGACTTGGGTGAAATTTTACCCAAACACTCCCATCCCACTCCTATTAATGATAACAGCACTCTTTAAAGCTACCTCTGGACTCAGAAAAGCACCATAGAAAGTTTGGTAATGTTAGCTATTGCAGTACTGTCTGGGTGAGAGTTCATTCACACCCGCACACACCACACCCAGACACACCCCGATGACCATGCCCATCTCACGTCGATCTTCCCTGGAACCTAGAGAAGCATCGTGGAAAATTTGATGATCGTAGCTCTTATAGGGACGGAATGCATAGAGAACAGACAAATATTCTTCTTTATACATATATAGACAAGATTTTTCTTTGTTTTGAATACAAATTGTTGCCTATGTTTCCATTACAGGTCGAAAATGACTAGTTTGCTCTATGCTATCGCAGTATATAGTTTTGCTCATAAATCATCTTGACGTCTAACTATTAAAGATTTTATTTCAAATTTCTCTGAATTGCTTAACATTTTTTTGTTGCATTATCTTGCATATATTAATTAGTCAAGATTTTATCATATGGAACTGGTGAAACTATTACGTAAAAAAGATGGTTTTCTATCTGGAATACAAGATTACACATATCACATTGATATTCAAAGTTATAACTCTTGATTAAAATCTAGTAAATCAAGCTTTATCAACATTGATAGTTTGATCTTTGTTCATTGTCTATCATACATGGAAATAGCATCTAATAGAAAATTGGCTCAAACCAAACGTCTGAACTAAATAAAAATAACATTTAATCCATATTCAATACTTCCAGCATACCTCATCAATAAAATAAAAACACATATATAAATAATTTGTAAATATGAATATTGCATAGTTTTCTTTTACTCCAAAATATTACAGTATAAAACAAGAATTTTTTTAACCATATATTCTTTTGTCGTTATTTGAATAAGAGAAATAAAAGAAAAGAAAAAAAAATACAAAAAGACGGTTAACGTATTGAAGAAATATTCTTTTTTCAATGCATTGAGTACCTTTTGTTAATAAAGATTTTGCGTTCTCAACATTTTCAAGACTTTTTCTCTTTCTTTTTCTTTTACTCATTCTAATGACAACAAACACATTTCTTTCCTTCGTTACATCAATGTTTAGCAACAAAAAAAAAATGTGATGATGCAAAATATAAATAATTCAAATAGTTGACAGCAATGAACTAAGTAAAAACAAATTTGTTAATACTTTATTTTTTTTTCTTCTTATGATATTTTATCTAATATTTATTTAGATAAAAATGTCAATTAATGAATTAGATTATCAAAGTTTACTTGAAAAAACTGAAAATGATGAATTAGAAAACCTTGCATCTGTTTATCATCAATTAGGATATCTTTCTACTAATTTAAATCGAAGTATTTCTTTTTATAAAAAATCAATAGAGATTAATCTTTATTATCAACCAATTGATTATGAACTTCTATATGCAAGTTATATTAATATTGGTGCTCGTCTAAAACAACGTGCTGATTATAAAGAAGCATTAAAATATTATCAACGTGCTTTAAATATTGATCTTCATAATCTAGAAGTGGATCAAATTAATATTGCTAATCGTTATAATGACATTGGAAATATATTAAAAGATCAAGGGAATTATAAAGAAGCAAAAGAAAATTTTCATCATGCATTGAATATTCAAAAAGAAAATATTTCATTAAATGATCCACTATTAATTAAAACTTATCATAATCTTGGTTCAATATATCGTTTAACGAATAATTATTCATTAGCATTTGAATATTATGAAAAAGCACTTGAAATTCTTGAAGCATATCTTCCTTTACAACATTCATTATTAATATATACATATAATAAAATTGGATCAATATATAGTTTAATGAAAAATTATACAGCTGCTTATACATGTCAAAAAAAAGCTCTTGAAATACAAGAAAAAATTCTTTTTTCTAATCATCCATTATTAGCAACAAGATATTTCAATATGGCTATAGCATTGGAAGGTTTAAAAAAATATGAAGATGCTATAAGTAATATAACACGAGCTATTGAAATTTTACGATTAACAGTTGGACATCATCAACGTAAAATACGTTATTATCACGAATATATTACTAAACTTCGTGAAAAATTGTAATTATTTATTTCATATAAATTTAGAAAAATATTTTGATAAATTATCTATCTTAAATTATTACGATAGGTTTTCATCTAATACAAACAAAATCTAAATCAACTGTATGACATTCAAAATGATTAATAGAAAGTTTTATATCTTAGTTCGTTCTTCTTTTTTTTTTCTTTTGACAATCAAAATGAGAAAAAAAAATATTAATCATTTTTTTTCTTATATTGATAAGATATTTCTGTCATTCTGTCAATCTATGATAGAAGAAATATAAGCAAGTAATCATCATTTATCTATATACAAAATAAATATACATACAACTAAAATTTGTTAATAATATGACTTTTATTTGTATTGGATTTTAAAATAAGGTAAATCAGATTTTATTTAAAATAT
>JAJEKB010020618.1:210267-234586 GCA_022393335.1 Macrotrachela quadricornifera | reverse complement strand
TTTTATACTGGTACTAAAACAATTGTAACATGTTTTTATTGTAATGGGTCATTGCAGAATTGGGGAGCAGATGATAATCCAATTACTGAACATGCTCAATCGTTCCCCGATTGCGCATATGTGAAACAGTTGTGTAGTCCTGAGCTGTATCGAATAACTGAAGAATCTAAAAGAATTTCACAAAGTACTGATGATGTTGTGTGAAAATGTTATACTAATGGATATTATTTCATTGTAGAATGCCACAACAATTACGGTAAAACAATGATATCACGTCTTGTCAAAGAACGGCTTGATCTACCTATCACAAAAAGTTTAGTTGCGCGAGGTTTTGCATTATCGGTGATCAAACGCTGTTATCGACTACAATTTAAATTAAAACGTAAGATAGGATTTAGGTAACATTTCATGCAGAGAATTCTACCGATTTTCTATCTTAGATGATGATTTTGTTAGTGACTCCGATCTGCTAATAGCTTGTATAATTCTTCAGAAACAAATTGATGGAAAAAAAGAAAACATTATTATACCAAGTATAGCAATGAACAAGATTCGTGAAAGAGAACAAGCAGGTATTTATATTACGATTTGTTCGTACCGGAGTATTAATTCTGATACTTTTCTAGAGATTCCAACTCTCACAACATCTTGTACGAACTGCTCAAACACCACTGATATTGGGATGTTAACGCCATCACAATACGTTCAAAGAGACACGAATATATAAAATCAAAAAGACAAAACAATACCGCTGTATGTTTGATAAAATGCAAGTGTCTTGCCTGCATACTTTGCGGACATTTATTGCCATGCGTTCATTGAGGATATTCCGTTAGACATTTACCTTGCGCATATTTATTAATATACTAGCGGAAGTACCCGGCATTGTCCGGAAAAATTCAATATTAATATATGGAAGCAAAACTCTTATTGCGCTCGAGAACATCTAAGAAAATCTAATCAGTAGAGAGTAAGACACGCACAAAATCTTATGTTTTATCCTTGTCCCAGTTCTAGCTCTTGAATGTATTTGAAGTCCAACTACCGACCTTTTATCTTGGTCAAGCATTTATAAGGGCACATATTTGTCTCAATCAACTCCAGTCGCGTTTGGTGACGCTCACGGTTTCGAAGCTATCTAATTGCGTTTCTAGTGCGGAAGCCCACATGGATAATTGATTCTTTGACAGCATTGTAAGAAAAATTCGCTTTGACCGGAACAAAACGCAACAACACAACTAATTGATCTAAAATATCGCGTTCACGACTCCCATTAATCGGGAGAATTAGGATGATAGATTGTATTTTGTATTACTGGGATCACAATGAATTCTTGTTGGTTTTCCACCAACCAATCAGATTTCGAGGTAAATAGCCTGTAGTTTCAAGATCAACACCTTCAAAAACTCGTAAGTACATATCTTGTGCTTGGCCGCAACGTGGTACTTAATAGCTCTTCGGGAATCTCCTCACTTTCCTGGAGGAAGGAGGGATGAGGAACAGACAGGCAAACAAACATTCTTCTTTATACATATATAGATTCACACCCAACGTGAGAAAAAGGTATGGTAATAGTAGGATGTGACTTTTCTAAAACTTGGAGAAAGAAAACTCTTCAACATTTTTGCAACAATCGGTTAAAAATGCAGTGTATCATAATTTGGATGAAATTTCACGTGCCCACCCTCAGGATGGGTGACTCCGTCATGACCTTCTCCTAAACGAAAGGGTATTTCTTGAAGAATTTCATTGCATTTACTCGAACCGTTACCTATTTTCCTTATAGTGACACGGTGAGATTATGTTCAGTATTTCGCTAGGAAAATCAAAGATTTTCTTCAAAAAAGACGGTAATTTCAGAACAATACAAAAATTCCAATTCAAAAAAATCTGTATGGTAAATTATGAACTAATACGTATAATATACTTTAAAAATACTAGAATTATTTATTATTTTGAATAAAGATATTCTTACTAATGAATAACATTGGAGGAATAATAGTGAAGGTTGCTGTTCTATTGCTTCTTACATTATGAATTACTTTATACAAATGTTTTTTGTTTTAAAATATGAATAACGAAGAAATCTTGCCAGATGCGTCACTTGAATTTCAATGAAAGTTTGTCGATAAATACTACCTGTATATTTAGCTTTTGCTTTACTGTTGTTCGCTGAAAAATATATCGAGTAGATTGCACACGCTTTGAATTGACTTGTTAATAAACATATAATTACTTTTATTAGAATCTTCCTTTATCATCAATATATCTTTAATAAATCGATCACGATGATTTTATTCCGAGTACTTACCCTCGTCACTTATGCGATTTCTGTCATTTTAATGGTGTTTATCAATTAAAAATGAACTATGTTAAAAATCGATCTTCTATATTTTTAGAAGTACTACTCAAGAATTTCAAGGACATATGTTTATACAGACGAATACCAATAGTCTTAAATTCCAGACTGATTCCTAATTATATAATACCGTATAAAAACTATGTGTGTTTTTCTTGCGTTCAAATTCTTTCACGTTAATATTTTTTTTATTATAAAATTTGAAACACCTATCCTTAACAAAATATGATTAAATAAAAATTAATTTCGAAATAATAATCAAATAAATAAATATATAGCAAAATATATGATTGAGTACATATTTTTTTGTACATCTTGATAGAGGATTATTTTTCAACGTTAAAATATCCCTCGATAATATGATGTAAGTATCATATTAAAATGAAAATGATAAAAGTACGAATAGCAGCATTTTTTTATATATCATTTTCTTGTATTCTGAAAAAAACAAAAGGAATAATATTGGCCAAGACTATATTCAACGTGTAGTCCAAAAAAAAAAGTCAGATAAAGAAAGATAGCACGCATAAAACTAATTATTATCAATGTACTTTTAAAATCATGTTGCAATTTTTCTTTGCTTTCTAAACACGCATATTTTTACTAATCTATTTTTGTATTTATTTTATTTTATAATAGTATCAGTCTTTAAACATCGAAAAACAAAATTAACTTCTGGTAATACTATATTTGATTAAGAAAAAATATTAGTTTTGTTTCTTTTATTATTCAAAATTAAAATTTATATGAAAATTTAATTATTTCGATAAACGTGACTATGTTTCTTGAAACTACTAGAATATTAGTTGCACAAGAGTGAGTGATGACTAATAACAAAGCCCATATTACATTCTCTGTTACGTCTCTAAATAACTGCACATAGACAAGTCGGACAGATTCTTATTTGCATTCGATAGACTATACTAAACAACGTGTCTTTAGCGTAGGAGATTCATGATATCATAGTTTATACTTTTTTTCCCCAGAGGAAAATACTAAATATTTCAGCATTAATTTTGTTTATATCTCAAAAGTATTTATATTCCATTATTATAGATATATATATATATATATTCATTTTATTTATAAATTATCAATATTTATTCATCATTGATATATTATTATTATAATTTTCCTTTTTTTTCTGTAATGAATATTTATTTAATAATATTAATAAAATATTTTCAACAACAGCATTATAGCAGTTGTTTATTTCTAATGTTTATAATAGTGTAATGTTTCAAGAAACTTTATTAATAAATATTATTTTTATTATACAAATAATAAAATCCTGGAAATTAATTTATCTTATTTTGTTTATTTTAACATTTTCGTTTTCAAATTCTGCTTCAATAACGACATTATCATCACCATCATCAATAACAACTTATCATAATTTTGAATTAATATCAAATAATTCCTATCGAAATTTTTTTCTAAGACAATATTTTATTGATCTAATCAATATGTCTCATTCATCACTTATACAATCAATGATTATAAATCATCATTTAACAACTAAATTAGAACAAAGTTTGTATTTTAAAAATCTAATATTATTTTTATTTATTTATTTTATAGTTAAAAATCGAAAACGTAGACATATAAATATAAAATCATTTTCTTTAATTCCAACATTTACATTACATTCAATAAATTGTTCAATAATAAATCCTAATCAAATTCAATCAATATTTCAATGGTCTCATTCAATAAAAACATTATCATCTATCGAACTTATTTATCATATTAATACAACTGAAATAAAAAAAACCTCTTCAATACCTATATATATTTCGATAAAAGAATCTCAAACATTTTTTGAATTATTTTCTATATATACATATTTACAATTTGATTCTATTCGAGATTTTTATTTTCTTAATATATATAATTATTTTTTAAAAATAAATCTTAATCAAAATTTAATTATTGAAACAATTATTGATAATTATACATGTCAAACATTATATACATATATAATATTATCATCATTAAAATTAAATCAATTAACTTCATATAATCATCAACAAACAACAACAACAATATGTAAATTAAAAAGAATTCAAATTAAATTTGAAGAACTTGGTTTAGCTAATTTAATTATTCGACCAAAAGAATATACATTTACTTATTGTGATGGTTCATGTTTAAATTTAACATTTCAACAACAATTACAACAATTATCAATATATGCATATATACAATCACATATTAAGAAAAAAAATAATTCAAATATTTCTCAAAGAAATTGTATACCATCTCAATATGATCATGATAATTTTCTTCTTCGACAAATAGATGGAAGTATGGAAATATATCAAATTAAAAATATTATTGTTAAACAATGTACTTGTCTGTGATTTAATTATTTATTTTTTTTTTTGCGGAAAAAAAAATATGAAATATAGACGTCAAATAATATATATACATCAGATATAATGAATTAAAAATGATCTTTCAGTTGATCATCATAAAGACTAAACTATATTATTATTCTCTATTTACTTAATTATTATGTATTATAAACTGTATGATTTAAATATCTAAATTAAGTTTATTTAATACATACATTCAATTATGAGTAATAAACAGAATGATGTTATCTATTGTACTGTCTTTTTCGTAAAATAAAAATAAACGATTGCATTTTAAAATGTTATCAGTAGATAGGAAATACTTTTTAATATACTAAAAAAATATCATTTTATAAAGGATTAGCCTTGTGTCAATCGATTGAATAGATTCGAATCAAGGCAATAATCCTAGTTTAATATAAAATGCTTGATTGTAAATATATCGATCTTTTTTTTCTAATAAAAAGATATATTAGATACATATTTAAACAGAGAGAACAAAAAAGCTATATAATGTTTGTTGTTTTTAATTTATAAAAGTTCTTAATTTAAACTTCACTTGAACCTTGAACATAATCCCAATCGACATTTAAATGATCTCGTTTAAAAAATAATTTAAATTTATCAATACTATTTGTATCTCGTTCTAATTGCCATAATAATTGACATGTACAAACAGATTTTAAATTTGATGATGTTGTTGTTGTTGTTGAATTTAATCCTATACCTTCATTTGTCCATGCACTTGATGATTCACTTTCAACATCAATTATTTTCATTGATGATGATACATCATTATTTGTATTTGAATGAGATTTTTTCCGTGTATTTTTACGTATTTGTTTAATTAAATCATCATTATTATTATTATTATTTGTTTGATTTGTTATATAAGTACAATCAGGTAAATGAATTTGTGTAATAGTTGAATTTTCATTATTATCTAATTGAATATTTATATCTGAAGGTGGTAAAGATAATGTTGATGCATTAGGTACATCTAGTCCTAATGCTGCCGGTATATTATCTAATGTTTTTTGACTTAAAATTCTTGTGCGATATGGTAAATCATCTGCACTATATGCAGGTAATGGTGCTTGTGGTGAACCTGATAAACGTCTATGATGATGATGATACATCCATTGATCTGGATAAGCTGATAATGAACTTGATGGACGACGATCACTTCCAAGTAAATCATTTGTACGTAATGATGATGCAGCTGAATTAGCAAATTCAGCTTTTAAACGTAATGTATTACCAAAACGAATACGATGTAAAACAGAACGACGAAATAATGATGAACCTTCACTATAACGATATGATGATATATCACTTTTAGATGTTGTTGATGAACCAAAATGACAACGAATATCTTTATTTGTTGCAAATGCACTAAAATAAAAAATAAAAATAATTTATTTTGATTTTATTTAAAGAAAAATATATATATATTTTTCTTTAAACCTTCGATGATTTTTTTCTGGTTTAAATATAATTAAATAAAGTTTTGGAAAAAATAAAAATATAAGTACAACATATGCACTTGCATTTGTTGCAACACATAATGAAAATACTTTAATATCAATAGCAAAATAAACAGCAGCAAATGCTAACCATATAACACATGTTGTATACATTGAAAAACCAATAAATTTTGCTTCTATTTAAAAAAAAAACTAGCATTTAATAAATTTATTTTTATTATTATTTAATTTACCATTAAAATTTTCAGGTAAATTTCTTGTTTTAATCTAAATAAAAAAAAACTAAAGAAACAAAAAAAATTAAGAAAACTTACTGCATAAAGTGTACATAAAAAAACAAGTAGACCATCAAAACCAAGTGGTGCAGCAATACCTTGAAGTGATTTTTTACCTATTAATAAAAATAAATAATATATTTTTTAATTATAAAATAAAATTTACATGTTAATAATAAACGTCCACCAGTTTCGATTAATACAGCTTTAGGTGGATCTCTATAAACAGTAACAGCTAAATACAAAAAAAAATATTAATAAAAAAATTCAAATCCAAATTTTTTATTCAAATTATTTACCAACAATTGTAACTTCAGTAACAAGTATAAGACAAGCAATTGCAAGTTGATGTCTAGCACTCATAAATTTTAATCGTCTTGTTATTATTTTCTTTTTACTTCTTGCTAAAATTCTTGCTATTCGATTTGTTTTTGTAACTAATGAACCATATATCATTGAAAATGATATTCCAGGTAATAAACGTGTTAAAACACATATTATAAATGATGGTTTTTGTAAAATAACAAATGCTGTTAAATGACAAAATAATATACCCATTAAAATTAAATAACTTAATTCACGTGTTGTAGATTTAACAACTGGTGTTGCATTAAAACGTACGAATATATAGACAACAAAAAAACTTATTAATATTCCAATACCAGCAACAAAACATATTATTATTGATAATGGATGACGAAAATTTATTGATGTTATTGGTAATAAACCACAAGCTAAAATAAAATACGATCATCGATAAAATTAATATGTTTTATTCCACTCTTAAATAATAATAATAACCTGTTTGATCAGCATTAGGTGAAAATCCTGTTGGACAAGTAAAACATGTTGATTCATCAAGTACAATAGCATTAACACAAGGATGACATTTCCAGCAACATCGTTCTTCATCAGTATATTTCTATAAAATATAAATAATAGGAATAAGAAAAAAAAAACAAATTAATAATAAAAACTAACTTTAATATGACCTATTGGACAAGCTTCACTACAAAATCGACGAACATTTATTTGACGTAATAAACGTTGATCAGAAAAAAGACGTATTGCTGATGTATTTAAACTTAATTTTCCTGTATTCCATGTTCCAACTTGAACATAATGAAGTGAATGTTCAATATCATTTGTATTATCTTGTAAATTTAATATATCATATCTAAAAATAAAAATAAATGAAATTTCTAAAAATTATCCTTTTGTTTTACCTTCCAGGACCATCACCATTTTCATCAAAAAATACTTCTTCACCTAAATCAACACCAAAAAAAAAATTTTTTTTCTATGTAATTTATTTTCATTTTTTACCAGTTATGCCAGTAAATCGACTACTTTTTAAAAATTGCATTAATAATGATGTATTCATTCGAGCCATTTCTGTACATAAACCACTTGTTCCATTACAAATCTATATTTATATATAATAAATAAATAAAAAATAAAATTTCAAATTTAATTAAAAATACTTGTTTATGCATTTTATCTAAACCATGTACAACAGCTAAAATTGAATTAATAACAAATGCAAGTTTTGGATCTTCATTATAAGGTACTTTAGCAAGACTTTCAAAATTTGGTCGACATGTACGAGAATATTTATTTATTTGACTAATATGTTTATCATTCTTATTATTATGATAAGTATTATTATAATCACTTAATGAACAAGCAAATTTTTGTTGCCAATATTCACGAAACCATACATTTCGTGTATTATTATTTACATGTAATTGACGAAAATATTGTTCAAAACCAGGTACACGTAATGAACGAGCTTTAATCTATATATACATATATGTATAAAATCCATAAATTTCCTTTGAAAATAAATCTATTATTCTTACTGTAATAGCACCCAATGCTACAGCTTCTGTATTATTTGGTATAACATTAAGACGATCAGCCCAAGCATCACTAAAAAATACAAAACTATAAATAACATAAATGAATTATTTAATTACCTTCCAAGAATAATAAATCTTTGTGTATAATTTAATTCACTAATTGCTTGTAATACAGCTCGAATTGAATGATCAAGACAAAAACATATTAATACTTGAACACGTGGAGCTCGATTAACAAGTTGTTTAATTAATTGTGTAGCTACTGTTATATTTGCAGCAATTGGCTATTGAAAATAAAAAATAAAAATAAAAAAATATTTTTTTATTTCTATTATTTACCATTGTAAAATCTGCACCAATACATGCATCATTATTAAGTAAACGACGAATAGCTTCAACACCACCACGACCATAATCACCTTCAGTACCAATTGTAGCAACATAACTCCATTTAAATTGTCGAATTATATCAACAATTGCTTGTGCTTGTTGAGTATCAGATGCAATAACTCGTGTAAAATATTTAAATTTTTCTTTATCACTTAATTGTTTAGCTGTAGCTGAATAACCAATTTGTGGCATTTCAAATAATTGTAAAATATTATGTGTTTGCATTGTTATTGAACTATCACCTGGTCCAATAATAGCAGCTAATCGAGCTCGACCACCATTTGTATACATTGTTAAATCACTTGCTGTTAATACTGAATTACCAATAAATTCAATTGTTTGTTCAAGTGCAACAGGTGCATACCAACATGAATCACGAATTTGATAACCTACAGTTATATTTGGTAATATAGATTGATTTGCATTAACTAAAAAAGAAGAAATATAAATGATTATTAATAGAAAAATAATTTTCATTATTACTTTGATCAAGAATCCAAAATGTGCCTTCAACACGATGTATACCATAATCTTCACGAATATCACCACTAGATAAATAAAAATTATAATATATTTATGATGTGAAAAAAAAATTAGTCTTTTTTTTTACCATTGTCGTAATCGACCACCTCCATGTGATATCGGAGGATTATGTAAAGAAAAAAATGCGCCTATAACAATTTGAGCTTCAGATGCAGGTGATATAGCTAAAAATATATATTAATTCAATTGATCTGTACGAAAAAAAAACAAAAACTTCTTATATACCTGATAGTCGATCAAAATAACACATGACAATATGTGAATATGGGATTATAATAGATAGCCATATGATAATAAAAATATGGATTAATATACGAGGTATTCCGTAACGAGACAATGTAAAAAGCTGTTCGAACATGGAGATAATAACAAAAGATAATGATAGCAAGGCAACAAATATGAATTAACGTTTTTTATAGTAACATGATGTAACAAGAACATTAATAGAAGTAATATAGAAATAAATATGAACTCAAATATTGTTTGAGCACCATGAGCCATTGCAATACATCATTGTTTTTGAATAGAATATAAATTTTTTTTATCTATAGAAAAAGTAAAGAAAAAAAAAGAAGATTATTTATGATTTAATCAATTACTTGTTTAATTAATAATCTTTCTATTTAATTACGCATAAAAATTGTTTAGATAATAATCAAACATAGATATACAATATTATTGTGATTCTTTACTGTTCGTTCTATCGATCATTAATAAGCAGTATATTACTAATATTTTCCTTCTCTTTTTGTTGGTTGTCGGCAAACGACGCGTGTGAGAGTGATGTTCAGTGATTACTGTTCAAGATTGTTAGGGTTCTTTTTCTTCTTTTTTTCTTTATTAGTTTTTTTTCTTCTTATATTCGCATAGACGATCGCTTTTTTCCGCTAAGTCATCCTTGGTTTGTGTTGCCGATATGCCGGGCGAGGACTAAGAGCCGTTATCTCAATCGAATTAAGATAGTTTTCGTTCCTTTCTTTTTCTCGATCTCTTTGGTCTTTCTTCTTTTTTTATCTTTAAAAAAAAAAAGAAAACTTTAAGCTTCAAACATAATAAAAAAAAAAACTTCTCATAATTAGTAAGATAATATCAATATGATTGATTATTACTATAACTTTTGATACACTAATTGTTTTTAAACACACTTTAATCAGGATTAACATAATCAATTTGTTCTATATTTGACCAATTTATATTTGACGATATTCACAAATCATGCTTGTTCACTTAATATTCGAACAGAAAATCTTCTATTGACTTTCTTCTCTCAAGGATAAGAAAGAAAAGAAGAGTTTATTGCACTTAGATGTATGCCACACACACATGCTAATTCTTTTTCGTCAATATTGTTGCCCGTTGCCAAACTTATACAAAAAAAAAAAAGAAATGTCATCAGTTCTAGTAGCAACGCTTCACAACAAGAGTATTCATTCGCTTCTTCAATCGCATCGTTCAAGTTATAATTCTATATCCGCTTGTTGTTTGTAACGCCAAAGACAATTTGTTTTCTTTAAACGACTACATAAGGATCATTTTTCAGATATACATATTGAAGTATCAAAAATATATTTTTTTATTTTCATAGAAAAACGGTGATAAATGATTTGTACTTTTATAATTTTTAATCATTATTGAAAATGACAGGAATTGAAATATATTCATTCTTTTATATAATTATATATAATAAATTGTCTTAAAAGGTTTTTTATATACAAGTTTTTATTTATTGATAATATCATCTTCGTTATGTTAGAATCAATAAAAGATGAAATAGTTTGACATGCAATTACCGGATTCAATTTATTAGTAATATAAGATACTGAACCCTTTTTTTTTTAAATAATTTTTGGTTTGCATCTGGTAATCTGACTAGTTTGGTTACCAGTATTACTTTACTTAATGATCTACTTATTAATATTGTTAGTGGTCTTCTCATTTCAATAATTGCAAGTCTTGTTGATTGTCCATTAACAACAAATATATGTTGCCCTGTCGGATACATTTCCTTCACGAAGTTGAACAGAATGTATTAGCTAATGTTCATCATATGATTAATGTATCGGTGTATCGTATATCAATGGAAATTTTTTTGTCTGAATTAAAGTTTAAGATAAAAATAGATTCGATAAAACTTTTGATGTTGCATTATGGTAGAATACTGTAGAGATGTCGTTGTTTTGCTCTTAGAATTTTTTGGATGATCATGCAAGACATTGAACAATGATATTCTCTATGTCAATTTGTGTTAGCATTCTTGTGTATTTCTAGATTAATGAAGTAGTATTACCCTCTATACTTTTAATTCTTTTAAGTTCGTTAATGATTATATAGTGTATCGAGAAAGTTATTAGAGATAGAGATAATTGATTAATCTTCACTATGACTTGAGTAAACATACTGATATTTTTACCAATAATAGAACTATGTTCACATTTTAAATCCACACAGACAAGGTTAGGGAGAACTTTTGTTAAATATCAATAATGAAACTAGTAACTGTCTGGACATCCTATATAATTTATTATGTTTCATTTAGTAAGAAAAATTGACTATCAAAAATTGCATTTCACTTATTGCTCATATTCATTAGATATTTTAAACTAATGAAATTGCTATTTATCATGCAACTATCGGAAATGAATTTCTTTCATCATTATCAAATACACGATGGTGAAATTATTTAGCACTAAGAAAAAAAAAGAAAGAAAATGTGACATTTTTCTTTATTTCTAATAATGAATACCTATAAATTGTCGAATAAAATGGCATAAGTTAAACATTATTTGATAGAATTCATTTTATGCTTCTTATTTATATGATGAAATGGTATATGATATTTGTGTTTATTGCTGGATATATCAGTATGATAGAAAGTACTTGTTTTCAACCAATTAAATTCTATATTGATTGTGGACAAACAAGAACGGCAAGTGCAGCGAATCTATTTTGTTTAAATCATCGTATGACTCTTTTGAATCTAACTAATGGAACAGCATCATTAGCAAGTGATATTATTCTCCTTAATACTACATTTAGATCAAAAAATTGCAATGGATATTTTTGGTTTTCATCGGGTTCTCAAACAGGTTTAGTTGCTAATACCAATAATCTTGGAGATTTACTTGGTGCCCTTCTTTCAAATGTATTAAATCTTGTTTTATGTCTTATACCATTTTTATGTCCAGCAACAACAACAGTAGCACCTATTCTCTATGCTTTTACCATTTGTACTCGTCCAGTTCAACAACGTGTTATACAAAAATGTTCAACACAAATTCAACGATCGGATATGCAACAATTTCGATTCAATGAACAAAGTATGCAAGCAGGTATATTAGATACATTTACTTCACGAAGTCTAACAATGTGTAGTGGTATATGTTCATCAGATGATACATGTGTTGGTGTGTCATTTATTAATGAAATATGTACTCTTTATATGTAAAAACTAAGTTTTGCAATGTATGATAAGAAAGAAAAAAACAAGAATCTTTATATTAAAATAAAATAATAAGAATGATTTAAAATCATTATTTTTTGATATCTTATCAAATTACGTCAACACAGATGTGAGAAAGTACAGGTATTTAAGTGCAATTTTATTGTCTTGATTCGGTCAAAATCATACGAAATCAATATTATTTTTCTATAGAAAGAAAAAAACATAAATAAAAATAATTTTTTTAAATAAGAGAAGAACATAGAAGCTATTTTATTTATTTATCTTTTTTTTGTAACTAATAAGATTTCATTAATAAGTTTAACCACTTGTTATTACTGCTGGAAATTGTAAACAAGCATAATTTTGTTTTTGATCATCATTTTTTATTTCAATTTGTGCATAAAGTGAAATTGCTGGATATGCTGGCAATACTTCTAATGAAACTGTTGCTACATTAACATCATTTTGACCAACTGGACATTTAACATTTAATTGACATGCATCTGAAACAGGTAATGGAAAAGGAACAGGGATACCACCAATAATACCTTTGAAAGATAAATAAAAATAAATAATTTAAATATAAACGAAGAAATTATTATGATTTTTTTTTATACCATGAACGCTAACTGAAGCCGTTTTTGATGGAGCTTTTGCTTGAAATGTTAAATTCATTGCATATGTATTGCCTTTAATGAATTTGCATGGAGCTGCTGTACAACCAGTTACCTCAAATCCTTGAATAGTACCTAATTCAGATCCACAATCTTTGTAGGGTGTTGCTGTCCATGCAAAATTTAATGAGAAAGATAATAAGACAAAAAGAAATAATGTAAGCATTTTTGTTTGGACAAATAAAGAATATATGATATTCAGACCATATATATATGTATATATATATGATCAGGTGACTTATGGTCTCACGCATATTTCATGACGAATAATATATGTGGGATGAGTGAAACTTCGACCTTACACAAATTTTCTCCAGGTTAAACAAAGCACGGAATAACCATTGTAATATTTTTACGTGCGTTCTTCTTATCTCAAGGAGAAGAGAAATAATATGGGGTGATAATAGAATGTTGTGTCTTAGTCATACCAACTGACAATATCTTTTTCTATATTTCTACCGCTTGATATCACACCATAGATTATTGTGAGAATCCATTGATAATGCAATATTTAATTTTCCAGCTAACAAATCTGATGCATTGTTGTTTTTAACACAAGTTTACTTCATACATTAGACTTATTGATGAATTTGTAATTATACCTGACATGAAACTCTCTCTCAAGAAATTGAATAGATTCTATGACAATTCCATTAATATAAATATCAACATGCCTTTATTAAAAATAACGGCTAAGTTTTGCTGCTATTTTCATTTAAATTATCTCGAGTATTGAAAAATAAAGTAAAGTCTACTAAAATTTGCCTTTTGATCAGTTTTACTATAAACTAATGAAACCTCCTACAAAAGATCGAAGAACCCAAGGGGGAAAAAAGCGGATTTTTTGGGATTTAAATCCGGAAAAATCCGTGAAATTCCAAACTATCATAACTAAGTTCGATTATTAGTGGGGATTTAGCGTTAGCTCTAAACTTAAATAAATTTAGTCTGTGGTTTTCGAGTTTACCAATAGTCAGACACTACAAGCAGACCAAAAAGAAGTATGGTACGGCTTCATGAGTTTCGCAGTGCTAGACTAAGATAAATTTGAAATGAATAGGACTTGCCCGATATGAAATAAATCTGCAGAGGTATGCCTCAATATTAATACAGTTTTGCTATTGATAACGACTGGAACTGCAACCAGTCCAAGATCATAAGTTGAAATCCTTTACGCTACAGATCTGATTATGAGATGTATTCCTTAGTTGACTCTCCCTTGCAAAATCATCAAGGACTTCCCAAAAAATCGTAAAGTTACCGGAGATTAAGTGTGCATCAGCGCCCAGTTAGAATTCAGTAGTATAAAACTTGAACCTTTGGGCAAATTTTAAAAGGAAAAAATGTCTTATACCTCATATATCTGCTACGTTTTGCTCTCTTCGCATTTAATCGAGTTTCAGGGAATATTCTCCAAACGTATCATATGGAGCCACCCGTTATTTTATTTAAAAGCCAATATTAGCTTTCTTTTCTTTTAATGAAACTCTATAAATTGAACAGATTCTAGTAAATCATGCGAGTCTTGTGATTCTATACTTTTTTCGCTTTGGAGGATTTGGTTCTTGGCTTTCATATCCAGATAACTTAATTGTAGTGTTATTTACCTTAATTATTTGTTTTATGCACATGATTTTGTATAACGATGGCGACATGTTGAATAACGACTTTCAATACGACTGACAAACCACTGAGCAAGTCAAAAAACGTTAGAATTATTTGTACTGATTTACGAGGTGAAGTAATTATCTATACTAGCATCCTGACTAAAATGGTTTCAAGTAACAAGTCTCTCGTACATTTCTTTGACAACAGTTACAATTTAAAACAAGAAAAATCATTAACTATTTATCTGTTCCTAATCATAATTGTTCAATGATTTGTTTTGCATTTCTGGAATTAAAAATCTCAAATGACTATCGTCGTTCATTTTAACTACAGATATTCCATGTTCATTTAATAAGACCTCATTAATTGCTGTATTATTTTGTTGAATAAGCCATTGCATATTTTGGATTACTTTGTGAATAATATTGTAATATGCCAAGAATTATTATACATATATGTCGTTATTTTCTTAGGAAAATCACAAGTTCCTATAATTTATTGAAATATAAAAATATAGTTAAATATTTCACTGCAATATCTACTGAACACTTAGATGTATTTAACGATAATCACGTAAAATATTAGAGTAAAAGTTCAATTTTGATTCGAAAATGAATATTAAATTTTGTTGATGATTGGTCAGTATATTAGAGTTCAAAGAAGAACAAATGTGGACTATGACGACAAATTGAAGAGGTTGGTTCGTTGTCAACCTTAAGCTGCTTTATGAGTTATCAGTACATCTTTCTCATAAGCAGAGCAAATTTCAAAAGAATAGGGATGAATACAAAAAAGAGAAAATGATAAAAGTTTATAGAACGAATACTAACTTTTGGAATAACATTAGTATTCGATATTCACCTAATCCAAGATGCCGCGGTTATACAGAATCTTATTTTGGCTGCTTACATAGATATTTGCTCAGAATGTATATTCCTTATTTCTCAACATTCTTATTTCATTGAAGATACGCGTCAGTAATAACAACATAACGATGTGTCATAAAAGTAACAACAAACGTCTTTCGTCATTTTTACCGTTCTTGCGTAATTTTTCTTATGTATATATACGGATGGTTTGTTTTTCTTCATTATAAAGTTAGAGTAGAATATATTTTATTATTGTTCTTCTAATTGTGTTACTAGATTTATTTACTACTAGGGTAAGTTTTTCATTTGTCATTTTTTAAATAGTTCAGATTCACTATAACCTAACATTCGCATCATTGTTCATTATAATCTGAAAACGAAAAATCATAAAATTTGAGAATAGTATGAATAGAAAGGAAATTGTTTATTGGTTGGATTTATGAATTCATGACAAAAATGAATTGTCTATAACAGTCCACATAATCTTTCACAACTGACAAGGACCTACATTGCTCTACAAGGATTTATACAAATCCATAAGAGTTCATCAGAATATATAAAGATCTTACAAATGATCTTACTTTGTGTGTATGTGTTTTCGTCTTCATCCTCAACAAATTCATATAGAGAGTCATATGTTATCGTTGGCCCTGATAGTTCCTATCAAAATTATGAAGACAAATTACTAAAACCGAATTATTTTATACTTCTTTTTTTTGAATTACTTTGTTATGCATTTACACCATCTAGCCGGATTTATACATGAATATGATAGAGTGTAGTGAAAGTTTCAAATAGTCTGTCATCCGAGGTCTATTTGATGTTATGACTTTGCAGTAACAATGAACTTTGTTTATATTTTAGAACAATCAGATAATGGCGTCAGATAATGAATATGATATTTTTGATTTTAATTCAAGTCAACATTTTTCCAATATTGAATGTCAGATTGATCGATTTGAATTTCATCATTATGTCAAATCCAACAAAAATAAACGAAAAAAATCTTCATATCTAAAATCCAGAAACGCTCGTCAATCACATTCAATACCTGTCAAAGATAACTATATAAATTCTCAAACAACACCAAAATTCGACAGACAATCATTTCATTATCGACAAAGGTCAAAAGGTTTCCAATGTGATAAAAAATTTCATATCCGAACAATTCCATCAAAAGAACAAATAGATACTCAATCGAACGCAGAATCTAATCATTCAGAAACACTTAAAACTAAACATTTAAAAAATTTTTCAAACTTTCGTCGTCATTTTTATCAGGTTAAACATCAATCTATCAAATCATCTTTCACAACTCTTTCGAATATTGAAATAATTGATATTCGTGTTGCATTAATAAATCCATATGTTCAAAATGATTTTATGCAAAGACTTCGACAAAATCCTTTGAATTTTCCACAATTAGTTTATCATGGTACGGAACTATCGAATATTTCAAGTATTCTTCATTATGGATTTCTTATACCAAATCAACCACATCCAACAAATATCGCAGCACCTATTATTGTTTCCAAGCATGGTCAATCATATGGCAAAGGTATTTATTGTAGTCAAACAGCTAATTATTCTTTATCATATATGCATAGCACAAATACTCTTTTGGCATGTGCAGCTATTCCACATCGTAATGAATGTGGACAATTAGAAGGGTGCCGTGAAAATATTATAGTTTTACCACATGTCTCACAAATTATCCCATTATTTTTAGTTGATTTCAAATATTTGAACTCTTCACAAGCGAACTGTCATTGGTTTAAGAGACGAAAAAAATAAAATAAAGAAATAAAATGTCTTTTGTTATATCAAGAAAATATTTACAAAGAATTCTCAATTATATAAATAATAAAAATTGAATAAATAATCAGTACCAATCACGATTGTTTCATTTATTTTATTGATATTTTTTTATTATTAATAAACAGATAACGCTCGACTGAATTCTAGTCATCATTATCTCTCACTGATCGCTGGATTCTGCTCTGATAACTATGCTTGATACATATATATTTACGAATTACTATTGCGCTTTTCAAAATAAAAGGCGCGTGAGTATTTTTTGAATAACTTTTGATAGGAACAAGATGGAGAGTTGCGGCTTTCACCATCGGAAAGAGGGGATAGAGACACATTGAACCTTATATTATAAGATAATTTGACGTACTCTTTTCAAAGACTTGCCGATGATGTTTTTGAAAACGAACATAATCCGTAGGATAACTACAGTGATTGTTGAATCCTTTCGTATGCATTTGAACCGCTAAGAAAAGATCTACAAACTATACGCAAGGCCGAGACTTTTAGGTCTATTCGTTCAGCAGTTATAAGTATCCTACTCGAAATTTTTAGCCATTTTTCGGCATTTTTTTGCAGAAAATTGATTAAGAAAACTATAAAACGCCTCCCGGAAAAATCTGTATTATACGATTCGATGTGTCTTCATCTCTTCTTTCCAACGGTGAGAACTACAGCTCTCTATCTTGCTTCTATCAAAAGTTATTCAAAAAATATCCACACGCCTTTTATTTTGAAATGGGCAATAGTGAGGACTATTCTATAAGATGCAGTCTTTAAACTTTCTATTAAGACTTTTGTATGGCAACGTGAAGCATAGGTCGCAATTAATCATCATTATCTCTGCTTCACTCCACTCTTAACTTCTCGGTTTTTTATATTATGTCAACATAGATCAATGTAATCCCTCATTTTCTTGCTCAAAAAAACCGTTTACAGGTCACATACTTAAGGCATTCCAAAAGTAGTGGCAGAGGTACCTTATTTCGTCAAGCAGAGATGTAAAAAAGTTTCTTTTTTTACCGATAGATAGAGCGTCTTTCGCTCTATTTTTCTATACTATTTGATCACCATTCAAGTGATACTATACTAATAAAATTTCGATAAGAACTTTTTTTGTGCAACTCCAGCTGGTAACAACAGTGCATATTACCATTCGTGTGTTTTCTTTGTTTTTTTCCCATCATCTAATAGCTTTTATTAAAAAAACAAAATACATCACAAGATGCAGCGTAAAAAGCTCTATAATTTACATACGGCCACCTTTTTTTATACTCCCACTTTTTGTTTTCAACACGGACAAAACTTTGAGCGATCAAATTTTGGCTGTGCGAAAATTGGTAGCACAGCATTTTGCGTATTTTGAAAATCATCACAATAAGGTTTACTGTGCAAATGGTAGAGCTTTTCACGCTGCATCTTGTGGTGTATTTTGTTTTTTGATAAAACCTATTAGATGATGAAAACACGCACGAATTATAATATGCACTGTTGTTACTAGCTGGAGTTACACAAAAAAAAGTTCTTATCGAAATTTTATTAGTATAATATCACTTGAATGGTAAGTAAATAGCATAGAAAAATAGAGCGAAAGACGCTCTATCTATTGGTAACAAAAGAAACTTTTTTACATCTCTGCTTGACGAAATAAGGTACCTCCGCTACTACTTTTGGAATGCCCTAAGTACGAGTTTTACTACATGTTGTTTTCAACGCAAGTTTGCAATATGTGTTAAAATTCTCAATGTACAAACGTCATTCATACTGGAAAAAATGTCCGATTTTATGAATTTTAATGTACTCATATATAGAATGCGAAAAAATGTTTCGTCTAAAACTGATATAATGGAGTATTGGTGTAAGAAAAACAGCACTGTTAAAACGCTCGATTTCAGACATTTTCAACTATGGACAATGCATCGAATGAAAAAACGTATGAATTGTTGATTTCTCGATAATCAATATTCTTATTATTTAACTTACGCAAGTTAATTGATTGAAATGCAGCTACTTTCGCTACACTAACAGGTAGGAAAACCTAAAATCAGTTAACTGTAAACATTTTTTTGAGAAATTCGCTTAGTTTTTACGGACCCAAGAAAACGATTGTTTCTTTTTTCAATACCTTGATTTCTTGTTAATCGAACGTATTGGCTTCGCACAGCATTTCGTAGTCGAGTAAAATTTGAGTACCATCTAGTTTTCTTTATGGAGTGGATTATGGTAACAGATAACCTTGTCAAAAAATTGATTTATTATTCAGTTGATTTATTGATGCAGTATTATAAAATGTTTCGATACTGACTTAATAGTCGTGACAATGATAGAAACAGAAAGGTAGTACCTTGAAAAACTTTTATTAGTTTTTCTAAGAAAAAATTAAATATTATTGGAAAATCGAATTTTGCTAGCAGAGATGTTCAGAATATTTCACACTTTTCAAAATATATGTCTTACTGTTCTAAGATATTTTTCATCGTAATTAGAAATTCGCTTGTCATGTAAGTGCAGGAATATACCAGCACTGTCTACAAACATATTTTGGTGTTAGATATTATTTTTTCGTAAACTAATTATTGATATATGGGAATAGAATACTTAAAATGACGAAGATGAATTTCTTAAGTATTATCTAGACCAAACGATGATGCAATAAGAATATTTTACATGAATTTTCTATCCTGATCTTCGTATATGGAACTAACGGTTGAGTATTGTTACATGATTGTAATTATAGATCATTTAACAGTAATAGCAACAGATTTTCTTCGAAAAAAGAATCAGCTAATGTATGCAATGAATGCTATTTATGAAATATATGCGAAAAAATTGTTAATTAATAAACAAAAATTAGTATTTTGATTGTTTTAAGATAATGTCATTAATTGAGCAAGAATTAAATAAATCTCTGTTATGCATTAGAATGATAAAACGCATCTTAGAGCTTAAAATTATTTTTCTAATTTAACTGATTTCTGCACATTTTAATTTTGTATTAAAATGTGAAAGCCTCACAAATACATTTTATGATGTCAAAAAATTTTCTAAATCAAGATCAGGAATGTGTTTAAAATAAATAAATATTGATATTAACTTGTTTAAATTTCACGAAAGATCTTTATAATCTTAATAATTAGTGACTTAACATAATCGATTTTATAAATACAAGACGAACAATTATATAAATGTTATAAACATCTAATAATAATTAAAATGGTTAATTTATCTATAAAACTCTTCTAATTAGATTTTATGTATTATCTTTTGTCGAAATTTTAATCTCTCAAGCTTATCAATTCTTCGTAATAATTCAAGAATTCATTTTTATCTTGGTAGAGAACTGCAATAATTTATTCTAAGCTTTTTGACATTAAAGATTAGTGCAACTTCATTTAATATTACTATATCATCAAATGATAATTGATTTGTATTATTCTTCAGGAATAACTGAGATCTTCCTCAGATCAAGTATTAATGCTGCTATTTTGTTTTGCTCTATACACTTATACAACTTCTGTCAATTATTTGATAATTTTAAATTCATTTGTTTTTGTACAGAAATTCAACTATGAACAAAAAATGACTTTGAAATAGAACTATTACTCAATATTAATTTTATGGAGAAATGTGTGACTTGAAATTAAAAAAAAATTCGTTCGATAAATTAGTTTATTGATTGATAAATGTCATAAAGTATGACATGGTGTTATAAGTTATTTATGGTAAATCAGGACACTCTCAACCTTATATTCCCTCCATTTTACTGATTTACGAGGATCTTCAATTTGGAATGTACGATCAATAATTATTTATTAAATATTCGATCTTTTCTTTTTAGTCCTTTCGTATCAAAAGAGAATAATAAAAAGAAGATAATAAAAGCATATTTCAGATCTAAAATAAACTCTATAAATTTTCAAAACAATTATGAAGTTGATGACATCTATTTTGTTCATATAAACAGAAACTGTTTTTCGGTAGCAATATAAAAGAAAAAACTCGCAAAAAGTTCAATTAGATTGATCATGCTTTTTCTTTAGTTCCTTGCAATTTACGTTAACAGCATAGATAGTATGTCACTCTTTGTAGTGAGTTTCGGCATTATTTAAAAAGAAAGTATTTTTACAACTTCGATAAATCAAATATATTCTTTTGAGTGTATCAATGAGAGTAATGATTAACATGTAGACGAGAGAAAAAATAAGAATTAAAACAAATAAAATCTTGATTAATCTCATTACTTGTTCATTCTTAATTATATATGTGATGATTATTTTTAAGTATTGAATTTGGTTTTCGATTGAATATTGTCTACGAAACAGGTAGATCAGAAAGTCTTAACCAATATGTACATTTCGAGACTCATTTTTGATTTTAGGACACAAAAATTGACTAATAATATGTCATTCATTGACTATTGTACTATTTATGAATAAAAAAATGTGATACTCAGTCTAAATGATGATTATTTCATCAAAAATGAAGAATAATATCTTACCTACGTACTTCGAGATAATCTATTGATTTAAAAGTTTGTAATTCCAAAAATGACAAACTAGATGTCGAAAGAATTTTATATATTGCATAAACTCTCTTATTTTCGTTCTTACACTTTGAAATATTGTACATTAATAGTAATAATGGGACTGATAAAGAAGTTGTGGTTTCGAGTAGTGTATTAACAGTCAACTTCTTATTGCCATTGTTTTGGTTTGGTTGAAGACAATGAAAATTAAAATGATTAGAGCAAATGATTTGTTGATGTCTTTACATCTAAATGGTTGCGTAAAATTTTTATGCTGTATACAAAAATGATCTTTGCAAAGTGCTATTCAGAAGAAGAAGCAGAATTTATTATTCCGAGTTTGTTATTAATAATTGTTTATTAAAAGAATTCAAAATAAAACTTTATTTTTTAACTAGATAATAAAGATTTCAATCTATACTGTGAAAAGAAAAAGTAGACTATTAAATTCTTGTCCTATCTGCTACTTTCCACAAACTCTTCATTGGTTTATGACAATCTCCTAAATCCCTGAAGGGTTTACAGCAGTAAAAGTATATGAAAACAAAAAATGCTTAGTACCTTAAAACTCAAGGAAAAAAGCTTCTATTTCTATGAACAAGAATTGATTATGTTATTCCTTTCATCAAAAAAGGTTTATTATTCTGAAATTTATAAAAAAAGTGATAATGTTTGTTTATGAAAACATAGGGTATTGTAAGGTTTTATAGAAAGAGTAGATCATTTAACGTATAATCAAGAATTTTTCAGATGTTTTTTCGTAAATAGTGAATTATAGGAAGCCTATGTTTCTCTTATCTCACAATGATTTCTGTTGTCCATTGGATTAATTTATCAGAAGGGGATCAATGTTCATTCAGTTTTTTTTCTAATGTTATTCATTAAAAAATATTGATACCATCATTAGGATCAATTTTTAGTATCTAGTCTGGATTTCAAATTATGTATCTGTAAATTTCCAACTTAAGCATAGAATCGAATCAATGAAAGAAAAAAAATCTCTAATCATTGTTTCGATGAGTATCTTACTAAAGTTGATCAACTTGTACTATCTCGTAATATGTGGATGTATATTTGTGCAGGTGTGCGGTTGTTAAATAGTTTTAATGCACATGGACTAAAGTCTTGAGTAGTACCATTTTTTCTAGTCAATCCTGAAATATTCTTTCTTTCGTATCACGTGAAGAGAAAAATATAAAATACCTTTTTTTGATAGTTCTATTAGGAACATCAATTCTTGATCTTTTACCCATTCTGCTAGAGATAATGATCTTTACATATGACTGACTGTGCATATGAGATCTTCAGTCTCATTAATTCAAATTCAAAATTTTTTTTTCTTCTTTTTCTAATACTATCGCATAGATATCAAATTTTTATTCTGTATTCTATTCAAAAGATGACAGTAGATTTCATGACTTCTAAAGTTTCTCAAAGACTTCAAGCGGCTTTCAAGGTTATGGAGAGACTTTATTAAACTTCATGAGATTTTATGAAATATTGTGGAACTTTGAAAGATTTCAGACACTTTGTGAAACGTTTCGAGACAACCCGATTCTCTTGAACTTCAGCGAAGTTGAAAATATTTCACGATATTACAAGACTTTAAAATCAAAGTTCGAAAGATAACAGAAACTTTTAACAGATTTGCAAAACTTCAACAGATTTCACATGATTATTAATTAAAGTTATCGTTGAATATTAAAAAATAATACATTCACTAAAAACCGACTCTTATTATCGAATAATGTTTGTTTGTTAATATTAACTGATATAACCAAGAATTGTAAAGAAATAATGAGATTTATTCAGATAAAAATGAAATTTACATCTTTTCACGACGAGTATTATATTGATTTCAAATTTTATTTTAACAAATCCATTTATATTTCTTGATTAAGCCTAATACTTATATATTCAAATTGTATTATATTCAATGATTAAATAAAGAACTTCTGTATGAAAGTTATAGATTCTTGAGATTTTTATAATAAATTTTGAAGAAATAATAGATTTTGTGTAGTTTTTGGTGAAAAGTTTTAATTTTATTCATTTTTATAATTTTTTGGAATTTTCGATCTTATACGATCATTATCAACATACCACGACCTTTTCA
>JAJEKB010020618.1:171121-194278 GCA_022393335.1 Macrotrachela quadricornifera | reverse complement strand
TCTTTTACAGAGCTTTTCCCGCCGTGCATGGGGTATCTTTTACAGAGTTTTTCCCGCCGTGCATGGGGTATCTTTCGCAGAACTTTTCCCGCCGTACGTCGAATGTCTTTCACAAAGTTTTTCCCGCCCTGCTTCAGAAATTTTTCAGCGCTTATCCTGCTGTGCGTGGGGTATTTTTCCGAGCTTTTCCCGCCGTGCTTGAGGTATCTTTCACAAAGCTTTTCCCGCCGTGCATGAGGTATCTTTCACAGAGCTTTTCCCACCGTGCATGGAATATCTTTTGCAAAGCTTTTTCCGCCGTGCTTGAGGAATTTTTCAGAGCTTTTCCCACCATGCTTGGAGCATCTTTCACAAAGCTTTTCCCGCCGTGCTTGATGTATCTTTCACAGACCAGTTCCCATAGTGCATCAGGCATCTTCAACAGGACTCTTCTCATCGGACTCAAGCTGACATACTCACTTGCATTCACTCTAGACACGATCACTCTCAAATTCACATTGAACTGCGTCATTTGATTAGAAAGTGACTAAAATTACGGTCTCTTACGACTTGGATGAAGTGTCACGCACGCCTCCCTTTCTCACCGCCAATCACTCAGCTGACTTTCCTTATCACTCAAGGAACTGATGCGGATAGTTCCGTGACCCTATCTCTCACGATGACTAAATACATAGGGAACAGACTCATAAAAATCTCGATCTGTATTGATCGCTATGAAATTTTACTCAGCCCCTTACACGCACCCCGTTTGGTGGTTCCAACCTCACGATAACTTTCCTCAGAAGCTAAGGAAGTAATGTGGAAACTTTTGTAACGCTAGCTATCGCACGGACTGAATGCATAGCAAACAGACAAATGTTCTTCCTTGAATATATAGATACGTCATCGTTGTGAATCAAGGAAAAGCTTGTATACATTCTTTTCTCTTATAACCTATTAGAAGCATTCGATTTTCATATTTAAACCAAAGAACCATCGTTACAAAATGATTCATCTTAGAACCATAACAAATTCGCTAAATTTCTGAAAATTCATGCAAATTTCATTACCATATCGCATGGGTGAAATTTCACCCAAACACCCTCATTCTACCCCTATTCATGGTAACAGCACGCTATTAAGCTATCGCTTCACTCAGAAAAGCACCGTGGAAAGTTTGGTACTGTTAGCTAAGACACTACTATCTGGGTGAGATTTCACCCACATCCACCTATCTCACACCCTCGATGGGTGACCCCGCTATAACCGTCCTCCGGGCTTAGGGATGCACCATGGAAAGTTTGGTGACGCTAGCTCGTACAGGGGCCGAATGCATGAAGAACAAACAGACAAACAAATGGACAAACTTTCTTCTTTATATATATAAATTAGAAGCATTTCAATTGCACATTTAAACCAAAGAATCATCGATACAAAATGATTCATCTTAGAATCATAACAAAATTCGCAAAATTTCTGAAAACTTCGTGCAAATTTCATTGCCATATAATTTGGGTGAAATCTCACCCAAACACTATCATACTACTCCTATTAATGGTAACAGCACTTTATAAAACCACCACTGGACTCAGAAAATCACCGCAGAAAGTTTAGTGGTGTTAGTTAAGACAATACTATCTGGGTGAGATTTCACCCACACCCCCAAACCTACACCCTCGGTGGGTGACCCTGCTATGACCTTCCTCTGGGCCTGGGGAGGCACCATGGAAAGTTTGGTGGTCGCAGCTTTTACAGGGACTGAATGCATAGCGAACAAACAAACAAACAGACAGACAGACAGACAGACATTCTTCTTTATATATATAGAAGAAGAAGATTACCATTGTTATTAACGAATAAGCAAATTTCAAAAATATGAATATTAACGAATAAAGTTCTAAGTATTTATTTTTTGACAAGATTCATATATACGAATAATATCAATTGTATGATTTTATGTATTTAAATCAATCTATGAGTAGTAATACTCTTTTTCTAATTTTCAATTTACTTTCTTTCTTGTCTTCTACTATCAATAAATTGCATTTTTTTCTCCTATTCTATCTTGATTAACAAAAACAGGATAGTGAGCGTATGAAAAGAAGACATTTATCGATGTGAATTTTTTTGCTTACTATGAGATTAATTAATTAGTAAGACAAAACAATTTTATTTCGGTGATCAGTTCTGCAAACTTTCAAGAAACAACTTTCATCTTTCAGATCATCTCATTTCCTAACTCAATGATTTATACTTTACCGAAATATTTACAATTCATATAGCAGAAAATGATGCACATCATCGGAACTCTGTTTTCGGCGATTTTGTTCGTTTAATTGAGACAGTAACACAAGCAACAGTTTTTCTTATTATTTTTTTTGCGTTTCTTTCTTTAGGAATGTACTTTTTATTTAATGTTGATCTTTGTTGTTTTGTTACTATGTTGCATTATATAGCAATTACATACAGAGTGTTTCAGTAAACACAGACGTAAAAAAAGAACGAAAAAAAATCAACTGAATTCTTTTTAGACAGTCCAATACATGTTGCTTTAAAATCACTGATTTTATAACTAAATATTTGACAATTGTCAATCTTTTCTGGAAACTGTTCTGTAAATCCTTATATAATAGTTATAGAAAGAATGACTAAACTAGACTGCCACTCGAGCTTTGCTCGGGTAGAAAAAAGGTGGCTGACTGCGCTATGCCCGGCGATCTCTGAATTCGATCGTACACGACACCTACTGATTCTAAATTTAAGGCTCGCATGGAGGAATACATAATGAATTTCAATTGCGTTCAGATATATCAGCTCAGCTGGCTAGCAACAGATAATGAATCTGAATCATTTATTGCCATATAAGGAAATTTTCATCTGTTCATTATCTTCTATCACATTTCATCTGTAAAAGCCATTCTCAGTTTTTCTTGACTGTTTGAGACTCCTTCATGGATGAATTTAAGTCATACAAGAGATAATTAAAGTATATATGCATATTGCATCTAATGTGTCAATGGTCATTTTGAGATTAGTCATATATAACCATATATGGAAGATATCAGGTGTTACTTATTATTTTATATTTTTTTTATAACTCCGTAATAGACTCGCATTTTGAAAAACAGATTTCAGATGTAAACTCGTCACATTCTTGCGATTTCGACAAACTTTTCTCCAATTTGAAATGATGCTTAATTGCGGAGAACGAGTGGTTGACTTAAATCGTGACTCATGCATCGAGAAGAAGGAGAAGAAGAAGAAGAAGAATTTGTCATGGCAACTAATCGACTGAACAGCAATAATGTGGCTAACTGCACTTCGTGCAGTCAGCCACCTTAACTATAATCATAATTATTCAAATAGTAGAATGCTGATAACTTATGTAATTCGTGATTCATATGATAGTGTAAATAATTCCACCTTTAGATTCTCCTATATAAACATTGCTTAGAGAAGAATAGAAAAAACAATTCGTCAAGAATAATCGTTTTTTCGCGGATTGTTTTATTCTTTTTATCAACAAGAATTGTACTTTGCCTAGTTTTTTTCGTTCTTCATTTATTACTTATATAACTGCCTTGTTTTTCATACCAACAAATTTAATAATAAAACAAAAAATAAACGTAATTCGAAAAAAGAGACAGAAAGAAAAAAGTCTAGCAAGGAAGTAGATACCCTATAAAAGATCACGTTTTAAATCACATTTTCACTAGTATTTTTTTCAATTATTTCAAATTTAAAAACATTCACACATCAAAGTTATGAGCAAGCAAAAATCAATGACTACTGGCAAAACTAATTATGTACAAGAAACAGAACAAGTATCAACTGTTCCAAAAGATACAATTGAACGTCGACGAATTAACATCAAAATGGTACAAAATGTTCTTCTCATTTGGTTAGATAAGAATATTGACGAAGAACACAACGCTGATTGCCGAAATACTGTAGCACAACTACGCCGTGTAGTAAACAGCGTCAATACATTTACTGATGGCCAAGAATGTATACAATTTCTGGAAACTAATAACAAGGAGAAGGTATGTATGATTATATCTGGTTCACTTGGTGAACAGATTGTGCCTCGTATTCACAATATGTCCCAAGTGGATTCAATTTTTATCTTTTGTGGTAATAAAAAATACCACGAACAATGGTCTAAAAAGTGGTCAAAAATTCGGGGTGTATTCACGGAAATTACCCCAATTTGTGCTGCTCTTAAAGAAGCAGCGCAACAATGTGAACAAAATTTGATTTCCATTAGCATTATGAATACAAGTGGTAATACATCGAATACAAAGTTGGATCAATTAGATCCAACTTTTATGTATACACAAATCTTCAAAGAAATATTGTTATCTATCAAATTTGAAGAAAAACATTTTAATGAATTTATTGGTTACTGTGAAGATGCTTTCGTTGACAATGAACAAGAATTGATCAATGTTAAACAATTGAAACAAAATTATCGTAATAAAACTCCAATTTGGTGGTACACATGTCAATCATTTCTATATCCAATGCTCAATCGTGGTCTTCGAACAATGGATGGAGATATTATGATTAAAATGGGATTTTTCATCAATGATTTACATCAACAGATCGATGAATTGCACAAAGAGCAATTTGGTCATCATTCTCATCGTAATGCACCAACCTTCACTGTGTATCGTGGTCAAGACTTATCCAAAACAGATTTTAATCAATTGAAGCATAACAAAGGTGGTCTAATGTCCTTTAATAATTTTTTATCCACCAGCAAACATTGTCAAGTTTCTCTACCTTTTGCCTACAATGCTCTTCCTAATCCCGAGATGGTGGGTATTCTTTTTGTCATGACTATCAATCCTTCGATACCATCAACTCCTTTCGCTTCCATCAAAGGTATTAGCTATTTTTCAGATGAAGATGAAATTCTTTTCTCCATGCATACAGTATTTCGTATTGCTGATATTAGGCAACTGGATGGTAATCCTCGTCTTTTTCAAGTAGACTTGTCTTTTATCAGTGATAATGATGAAGATCGTCGTATACTTACTGATCGTATACGAGGAGAAACTGAAGGATCAACAGGATGGACTCGATTGGGTGAATTACTAATTAAAATAGGTCAGCCAAAAAAGGCTCAAGAAGTTTATGAACTTCTTCTTGAACAAACAACTGATGAAAGAGAAGAAGGAAATATTTATAAGGAACTTGTATGGATAAAATATATGCAAGGAGAATATCAAGAAGCAATTGCTTTCTACGAAAAATCACTTGAAATCTATAAAACAATTCTTTCTCCAAATCATTCAGATTTGGGTGATCTCTACCACAACATTGGCGCGGTATATGACAACCTAGGTGAATACTCGAAAGCACTTTCGTCTTATAAAAAAGACCTTGAAATTAAACAACAATCACTTCCTGCAAATCATCTTGATTTGGCTTCGTCTTACAACAACATCGGTTTGGTGTATAAGAACATGGGTGAATACTCAAAAGCACTTTCGTCTCATGAAAAAGCCCTTGAAATTCAACAACAGTCACTTCCTGTAAATCATCCTGATTTGGCTTCGTCCTACAATAACATCGGTGTGGTGTATAAAAACATGGGTGAATACTCAAAAGCACTTTCGTCTCATGAAAAAGCTCTTGAAATTAACCAAAAATCGCTTCCTGCAAATCATCCTGATTTGGCGAAATCCTTTATATCTCTGGGTTTGGTGTATTACAACACGAGTGAAAACTCGAAAGCACTTTCGTCTTATGAAAAAGCCCTTGAAATTCAACAACAATCATTTCCTGCAAATCATCCCAATTTGGCTATGTCTTACGGCAACATCGGTAATGTGTATAACAGCATGGGTGAATACTCAAAAGCGCTTTCGTATTATGAAAAAGCCCTTAAAATTAAACAACAATCACTTCCTGCAAATCATCCTCGTTTGGCTTCGTCCTACAACAACATCGGTTTGGTGTATTACAACATGGGTGAATACTCTGAAGCACTTTCGTCTCATGAAAAAGCCCTTGAAATTCAACAACAATCACTTCCTGCAAATCATCCTGATTTGGCTAAATCCTATGGCAACATCGGTTTGGTGTATTTCAACATGGGTGAATACTCGAAAGCACTTTCGTATTATAAACGTGCAGTGAATATTGGAGAACTTTCATTACCATCAAATCACCCTCATCTTCAACAATGGAGAAATAACCTTGAAATTGTAATGAAATGATGTCTGTTTGTTTGTTTTTTGAAAAAGAAAATAGAACGATTAAAAAGAGAATGTATTTTTATATTGAATGTGCGCGCGCGTACAGAAAAATTCTGTTCTTATTGAGAACATGAATGGGACGGTGCCCATCGTTAAAGTAATACAATACATGTTAAATAACATGTATTGTATGAAAAGACCTCCACGACAAGTATCATGTTTCAATAAGGCAGAGATTTCTCTGTGTTAGGTTGAAAGATAATAGCCACCTAACAAGCTCATTATTAAGGTAGATTAGTATAAAAAAAGAAAAGCAAAATTTATTTATCAAGACAATAAATTATTCTTTTCTGTTCCAACAAAGAATAATTTATTATCTTGATAAATAAATGGGTAATATAAGACTACAAATATCGTCCATTATCAAATGAATGATTTTTATTTATATTCAATGGTTGTGGAACAGAATCAATCATTGGATATAGATAAAAATTATTCATTTTTTGATACCCTATTTCTCATTGCTCAAAAGTTAATTTAAATATTTCTTTTATATCTTATCTTAATTGTTGTTGATAGATGAAACAGATGAAATATAGAATAAGTTGATATAGTGTTCGTAGCTTTCTTTAAAGTTAAGGCCCATCCCCCACCAAAAAATTCATTTTTGCTTACGAGCGTCCAATCTTGATGAAACTTTCAGAGATGGTGTATCTAGGTATGATGACCTCACAGTAAAGATTTCAGCTCGAAATATGAAATCTATCAAGAGCTAGCTCACAATTAAGGTCCAAAAATGGATCTTCGTCCATCACAGATTTCTCTGCCATTTTTAACGTTAGAGAGCTCGGGTTGGTTTTAAAATGTAGCCAAGATGTAGGACTACAACTTAACAGAGGCGGATTTTTTAGTTTCTCTGTAGTTCATTTTTTATAGAACTTTTACGTTACAATATGAAATTCGTGGGGTGTTGGATCTCAAACATTTTCTCCTCATCTGACGACAATTATGAAATCGAAAGATCGGGCTCTGTTAAGTTGTAGTGGTAGGCCTTAGCTATGTTTTAAAAGCAACCCGGACTTTTTAACGTTTAAAATGGTGGAGAAATCTGGGACGCACGATAACGTCAAAATCAAATTTCTCTTTTGAGAAAAACGTAAAATACATTTTATAAGTGAAATTCAAGACTTTTCATGTAAAAATAGGCTTTTGTTAAATTATCTTAAAAATGAACATATCTATCGTTGCACAATAGAATCGACTTGAGGGCAACACTCTTTGCAGCAAAAACACTACATTCTGTTATAATAATTCGAAGGACTTAAAAGGTCCAACGTTTCGTAAAAGCATCATTTTTTTTGAATAGGGCGTTCAGAAAAACTTATGTAGAAACCTTAAAACTAAACATAAACTCACTAAACTATAGTGCATTCGATAGTAAACAGTTTGCTCTATCTAATGCGCTGTAAATCACAAAATCGACAAATTTGACGTTTTTTGGGTGGGGGCTGGGCCTTAACGAGAAAAAAAAACTAAGCGGATGTATATGATTTTTTTAAAATTTCTATAGACATAAAAGATAAATATTTTTTTTGCATTTTAGACGTCTGTATAATAATAATTGTTATTATTGATCACGTGTGAAAATGAGGGGTGCAATAAGAATAAAATCTTTCCCCACGTAAATTGGAAAATGTATGAAACTACGCTTATATTATTACAAGATTTTTGGAGGAAAGAACAAGATAAAGGAATACATGCTGATGAATGGTATGTTAACAACGTGCGCTTTCTTGCTGCTCTGAAAAACAAACTAACACAATGGAGAGAAACAGAAAAATTCTGACCAGCACTACCTCCATACATAATTCAATATTTAAAAGAAGTAAAAAGAATAAGAAATAAATATTATAGAAAAAAGAAAACAGGCAACGTAAATGTAGCTATAAGGGTACTACTACGGGTGATGACACGCATAGTGAAGAGGGAAATGGCGAAATATAAATCGTATAAATGGCAAAAATTTCTTAGCAATGTCCAGAATACTCATGATAATACAGAAAAGGCTTTTTGGTCATATCTCTCTCAAATATAGCCGCCATGGTTGAGTGGTTACGTTGCTTGGCACGTATCCACAAGGTACTGTGTTCAAACCTCAGTAACATCATCCATGGAATGACCCTGGACAAGTCACTAACGGCTAAGTTGTCTAAAAATGATTCATCCACATGAGTCATCCGTGCTGATTATGTCTTTAGTCAGTATGTTGGACGGAAGAGGGTGCAGATACCGCCGTCTGTAAAAAGAAAAGACGATAGAACCCGGCTGCATGTGGAAAAATTAGTAATAATAACCGCGGCCGGCCCCTAAGGGCGATAAGCCTATGGGACGTTATTATTATTATTATCATTATCTCTCAAATATACACATCTAAATCGTTGCTATTTTCAAAACTAACTAGCGGCACGATACTATTAATCAAAAAACGCGAAATTACAAATGAATTGTATGATTATTATTCGGAGCAGCTTAAATCACAAAGTACTAATTTAGCTGATCCACACGAAGCACAGATAGAATTAGAATATTTGGAAGTGATGAACAAATTTAAAAGTTCCAAACCAAAAAGTGAAACAACGAACATGAACGAAGTAAAGAGATATATATCTAAATTAAAACCAAAAAAATCATCCGGTTTTGATAAAGTATCCAATTTTATGATCAAAGTAATTCCTCCAATCTACATTAGTTGTTTTATAAATTGCATCAACTCGTGGTTGACGGAGTTTAGATATCCTGATTTTTTAAAATTAGCTAAAATAGTCACTTTGAATAAATTAAAAGCAGGATTTCCACATTGTGAGCAAACACGACCGATTTTGCTATTAGCAACACATTCAAAATTCTTTGAAAAACTCATACTAGACAAAGCCAGATACTGGACTAAAACACACAGATTGATTCCAGATGAACAATCTGGTTTTAGGGCAGGTTGTTTACTGCCCACCAGAGTACTTTCAATATACTAAGAAGTTAAAAACAAATTAACAGCGAATATTTCAACACTTGCGGTGTACGTTGATTACGAGAGAGCTTACGATAGGATCCGCCACAAAGGTCTTATTGTTAAGCTGTCTCGTATGGACATTCCGCTAGGATTATTAAAATTAATCGCGCCATGGCTGAGCGATCGTAGTGCATATGTCACCTTTGGTGGTTGTAAATTCAAAGTGTTTTATACACATGCAGGTCTATTTCAAGGCAGTAGTCTAAGCCCTTATTTGTTCATCGTCTTCCATAATGATCGTAATAAGTGTATCGGTGTTCATTCGAGTCATATTTTCGCTGATGATTTGAGCATACTTTTACCACCACCAATCAAGCATGAATTTAAACAGACGATTAAAGTTTTAGAAGAAGAAAGAACGGTAGTATGCAATAAAATAACGAACTATTCGGAGGCTTGGAAACAATCGATAAATCGTGCAAAAACAGTTATTCAAGTTTTTTATTCACAAGTAGAACATCTAGTAGCGAATGTTTACATGCAGAATCACCAACTTCAGTCTGTTAATAAATTCAAGTATTTAGGCTTCACTTGAACAAAGAAAATGTCTTTGAAGCCAACTATCGATAAGATACTTGAAAAAAGTCAAGGAACGTACTATAGATTGAAATGGATGAAAGGTGATAGGTCTCTTTCAACAGACCCACTAAGAAGGTGTTTTTTTGCTTACAGCTCTTCATATTTTGCTTGGATATTTCCTCTATACCCCTTCCTGCTGAAAACACAAAAAGAACTCTTGTTGAAAAAATTCAGAGCAGGAATAAGATTGGTTCATCGCTGTCCCTTTGCTCGTGCTTCAGATTTATTCCAAATCACAAAAGAAACTCAACTAGTAGAATATGTAAAACGTTACATAAAGAAAAGGTTAGGAAAAATAGACAAATCAGATCTATGCCGTTCATCATTTTATAACGATAGATTTTATTGGCATACATTTTGTAAAAGTAAAACCGATCATCTTGGTCATTTTTTTTAGATTAAATAGAATGAGATGTATGAGTACGAAACATCAAACATTACTTATTCAATAGTTTGAATATCTATCTACGTAATGATGTCTCTCCTTTTTCCATTCTTTCTGTTCACGTCGCATTTTAATACCTTTTTTCTCTCTTCTTTTTTTCTCCTAGCTATCTTTCTCCTGCTCTCCTTTTTTTCCCTTTCTTCATACTACTAGTACCACTGTAAAGAAGAATATTATGTATTTTTGCTTTCAATTTATGTGCAATGATAACATCATAATGATGTAATGAAATTGTTGTGTATGACTGTGAAATCCTTGTAAGCACTCCCGAGTGTAACAATAAAGAAAGCAAAATATAAGAAAATCGTTATTATTTATAGCACCCGTATTAATTTTATTTTCCGTTGTTACAGTATAATTTGTTATTAAATGTATTTCATATGAACAGAAATTAATTTCATAAATATATAGTAGAAAATATAACAAAATTGTTTTTTCACTCTTATTAAAAAATATAGTAAAACTTCGATATCTCTGGAATGAAGGCCCAGAAATTCGAACCCTTTGTAGGTTTTTAATAACTTACTGAGGTCTACCGTTTGAAGATATGCACGGACAAAAAGCGATTTGACAGTTGGAGAAATTCCCTCGTAAGTAAACAAAAACTTGTTCTGGTTGCAGCAATAAATATTTTGATAAAAATGTTAAACGTTAAAAATAAAGTTTCAAAACTTTGATCATTTCTATAAAGTTAATTGATTCCCTTGGTTTAAAATTGATGAAAAAATCTAAATAATTTTATTCACTTATTTATCCGAAAGAAAGAGGTAGTAGCTGGAACTAGGATTATATAATACATTCAAATTCCATTGCACAGCCGATGTGAGATTGTGAATCGACGAGAATCCGTTTACCCTCTTTATGATGATTTATCTCACCCTGCGTGAGAGCAGTAGCCACTTGTTCTAGTGAATTAGTGCTGAATACCAGTTTGAACATACCCAAAGGCTTGTTGCTCTCATGAATTAATATGATTTCAAAATTTGGTAAGTGAATGATGCAACTATTTGCTTCAGTATTATCGACCTTAACGACGTCCATCGCACGCTGATATAATTCGGCTGCTGCTTTCGGATCGCTCACGTTGATACTAAGTCGTGTCATACCAGTGCAACCGTTTGTATGTGTCTGCCACACAGAACGCCAAATGAGTTCTGGTGTGATATGTTGACAGTAGAAGAAATAGCTACCAGGAACAGCATCGAGTGCTAAGGTAGTCACTCGAAATTGGGCATCTATCGATTTGTTATTTCCTAAATCTACAGGTCGTGAAAAATTACAGGTTGGTTGTGGTGTCAATTCATGTGCTATGAGTGTATTTCGCACCTGATCAGCATCTTCGGCTTTGAACGCAATAGCCATCAATCCAGCTGGCAGCTGAGCAAGATCTGACCAATTTTCTGACTGCTTGCCTATTGGATATCCTAACAGTTCCAGATAATCAGTCTTGAAAACGATGGTATGATTTATCGTACCCACTGTGTGATAGCCGCGTGGCGTAATAGTAAAGCCCATACGCTCAAAAAAGGCTGCTGCCTGATCAATGCGATCATGGGTATTAATAACAATATGATCGATGTGGGTCATAGCAAACTGTTATCAAAGTTTTTGATATTGTAATTCTTGTTAAGATCTAAAAGATAGGCGTTAATGTCAATGTATAGAGGTCATTTTCATTAGAAAAAGATATGTTGACTAGAATCATCCATAGACTATTATTAAAAAATACTTTTTATTGTTAATCAATTCATTTTTTTATGCTTACCATGGCACTGCTATCAAAGTTTCAGCTCCATAGATGGATGTACAACTTTATTTCTCAATTATAATCATCTGCGGTCATGCGCGTTTAAATGAAAAAAAATGATAAAATGATGGGACAAAAAAGTAAGATAAACTAAGCAATTGATAGGCAGTATCTTGTGCAACTTTGCTTGTCTCTTACTTCGAAATCGAATCGATATAGCTTTTCAAAAATTTATTATGTTGAAGTTTATTCACTACTGAAAAATAATCGATAGCTAAGCATCTATTCTATCTAATAGCAAGTAGTGCTCGCCGTTTCAATTAGCTGAACTCTCGATCGAATTGTCAAGAGCATGTTTATTGTATTACATCCTGTAAAAACGCCTAGTAACGATATCAAGGATATTTTTTCGTATCTCATATTTTTACTCTTTTCTTGATCTATACGGTGGAATGAAAATTGCTGTCTATTGCTGCCGTCATCGCTCTATATACCGATATCGGTGATGGTGTATGTGCCTGCGCGTATGACCTTACTTTTGTGTATAAAATAAATTAAATGCATGTATACGTTGTTAGATAAATGAAAGACAAGTGAAGTAAGATACAGCGATAAAAATGAAATAGAAAACTGTAATGAAAAATTGGAGTAGTAAGTCTCACTACTCCGTCACTCCAAAACGTGACCAAATTATATAAAATATCATATTATATACAAAGAGCATGAAGGAGAGGCCAATGAAAGACGAATAGAAGGTGAAAATAGTCGAAATTGAAGCGAGTGTGCCCTTTATCTTTTCATAGATCAGAACAAGGATAGATTTTTATCATATCATTTATGAAGAACAAGTGAGTATGTCTCATTTATTGAGACAATTATAATGTTCACTGAACTGCTTCACATACCACACAAGCTAATTCAATAGATGACTGAAAAGCTTTTGGACGAGATTGAAATTCATATTTTTCTTACTCTACTTGTGCTTTATTTTCTAATTCTTCTTAAATAAAATAGACACACTATAGATCTATCACATTATACTCTCTTTCTCGTAGAGAAGAGTCTTGTAAACATAATTTATCTGATTGATTGCTTGTATGTCCGCAAAAGGTCAAAGAAACATTTTATTAATACTTTCTATAAAACTTGACCAAACGGTAATCGAGGGTTGGGAGTTCAAATTCGAGGTTAGTTTTAACTAATTATTTATTAGCTATTGATTAACTATTTATTGATTGTTTACCAATCACTTATTAATTATTTACTAATTATTTATCAATTATTTGTTAATTATTTACCAATTATTTGTTAATTATTTACTAATTATTTATTTATTAATTATTTATTAATTATTTATTAATTATTATAAAACTTGACCAAAAGGTAACCGAGGGCGGGGAGTTTGAATCTGAGGTCAGTTTTTTAAAATTTTTTTTCGGACTCAGATTTTTACACAAAGGAACACTTTTCTGCAAAAGAAATTTTTATAAGGGTTGACCGAACGGTAATGGAGGACGAGGAATCCAAATCTGAAGTCAATTGCATAAAAATTTTTTCAAGATCAATTTTTCAAACAAACGACAAATTTTTAACAAAAAGCGTTTGTTTTTATTAAGTTTGGTCACAGGCAGTTGAAGTCAAGGAACTTGAATCTGACTTCGGTTTTTTTAATTTTATAAATGAATAGCTTGACGGTAGTTTAGAAATACGATTTCTACGAGAAAGAGCTGCGCGAGTCTTTAGACGACCGTTACTTGTAATCAAGTTACCGAAAAAAGCTCCTTATCTCTCCACATTTCTAAATTTTGTTCGAAGATCCTTCTTGTTGCATCTGAACAGTAAATCAATAGAAAAACAGATCGATGCAGTTTTTCACGCTCTACAACCTTGCGCTATTAGTTTCTCATCAATTTTCTGGCCAAAAATTTTTCCTAGTTAAAAACTTTCAAAAGTATCAGATTTTTTCATTCATCTTGACTCTTTTTTGCACCGAAAATCCGAGAAAACTTTCTTACAATCGACTCTCATAGTAACCATTCGATGTAGTGTTTCATGCTCTACAACCCTATGCTATTGAAGTATTAGCAGAGCCTTAAACGTATTGTTTTCAATCTTTTTTGTTTCTTAGGAGTTGAATATACATTGATCATGAGGTTAGGTATTGTCATCTGTTGAAGATTGTTCAGTGTCGGCTGCGGCTTGATCGCTCTCGCCTGTTGTTCAATACTGAATTCATTCATCGACGGAAAGGATCAACTGTGCAGCGGAGAGTAGATGAGGTACTCTATCTCTTTCGCCACAATAGACATCTAGATGCCAAATAAGTGCAGTGATATGAGCACAGCATCCAGTAATTCGAGCACCTGCAAAGCACATGCAGAACCAGGCGGAAAACAGAAATTTAGCACCACCTTTCCATTACGATCTCCCGACATAAGGAAAAAAGTAGGGTGTTCGGAATAACCTGGTACGAAATGATCGCCACCCAACCAGCCTTCTATAGGATCGGCCTCATTGTCCTTGTCGAATTGCACCGTTGCCATATAGGTTTTGCTGCTTCAATATCTTGAAGTGAATCGAAGTCGAACTAATTCAGTGTGAGCAGAACAGAGCTCAACGACAAATTCTAGCTCTTCATCGTCCAAGACCGACAGTTTAAAATGTTCTTGGAGGTAACTCTTTGCTTGCTTGATCTGGTAGTTTCCGAGAAGATAAAGTTCTACACTTTTGTCGATTAAGAAATGCTTTGCATTACCGAAGCAAATATTTCGAACATCTTCTGATAAGGCAGGAAAGAGAACCATCCGGACGTCGTATTTTTTCCACTGTGGTTTCTTGGAAGCAGTGTACATCCACTTCAAGCGCTCTTTGAAAGCGTTGCACTGGTCACACAGTGCGGACATTTGAGTTATCCAGATTCATTTCTGATATCACTAAGATCGATGTCTTCACTCCACTAAATCCAGTACACCTAATTTAAACAGTCAACACATACGGCACGTCCTTCATGTTAACTACAAATAAATACGCACTTCAACAGGTTCAATAGTGTTGGGTGTTTCACTTTGTAGAGCGTGAAAAACTCCATCGAATGGTCACCAAGAGAGTCGATTGTAAGAAAGTTTTCTCGGATCTTCGGTATTAACGAGGGAACCTCCCCAACTGTCAAATCGCTTTTTGATCGTGTATATCTTCAAACGATAGACCTTAGTGAATCTAATATTATATTATGAACCATGGGGTAATGTCCTTCTGGAACAACAGATTTCGATTTGTTCCTTTTTATTGGCTTGATTTGTGCCACACATTGACACGCACATGAATGACATTCTCGTGCTTCAATATATTAACAAATTAGTTTTTAATTTATAATGAAGGTTTAATGAATATTGTAATATAGATTTTAATAACCATAATGTGTACATTCTCAGTTAAGCAGTCGATTGAATAACTCTTTCCAACAGAAGTTACTTAAATAGACATTTTCAAAAAGATTAAAAGAGATCTCTCTTATCCAAAATCTGGAATCGAATGATACAGCTTGAATTTCGATATTTCCTATTCGCATGTGAACTACTATTTTCTGAATTTCCATTCTCGAAATTATCGTCTCACGAAATAACAATTTTATGTGTACCGTCTAATATAGACTTTGTCGAGAATGCGAACTCAGATGCGAAGCGATTTTTTTAAATCTTGATTAACGATATTCACTAGTTGCTTAAGTATCTTTCTTTTTTACTATCAATCATCAGCTACACTTTCAGCTGTCAAACAGTTGTTATGTTAGAGTGATGCTTAACTTTTCTTTCATTTGAATTATCTCAAAATGAAGACAAACAAAAGTTTGAAAAAAATCGTCTTTTTTTTTGACGCTTCCCATGAGCAAACTAAAGTCTCTATTTAAAAACAGATTTCGACTTCATATTTTCATACGGTATTTGTATCATCATTTTCTGACCTTCGGTTTTCGAGATCGTAGTGTTACAAATACATCATTTTTGATGGAAGAAAATAAATATTAACATTTATGATTGCAATTTCAGATTTAGATGTGAGAAAAAGACGTTTTGAATAAGTATAAAAATAGATACCTTGAGGGTCATAGAATACTATTTAAAATATCAAAGAAGAAAAAGAGTGACAAAAAAAATATATTTTTATAAATATATGAATCACGAATGATCTATATGAAATGTTGATAATATTCATGATTTTGAATAATAAAAATCAGATATTTTCTCAATTATTGATATAATCTGTACAAAATTCCTATTTAACTGTTTTAAAATGAATGATTATTGACATAGCATAACATTTTATTAGATCATTTATTTGTTTGTTTTTTTTTTACATTCTGATCATCTTACTCTGAATCATACCCTATCTGAAACGCTTTTATATCACTTTTGAATTCATTTGATATAAATATCTTCTATTTATTGTTGCTGTTTTATTTTACAGAATTCTGTGTTGTCATCATAATAATAGCAAACAAGAAATCTAAGTTAACAAATATATAAATACAAATGATGATATTAAAAACATTGCGCTGTATAGACATCAAAACAAGCGAACATATAACACAGAACAAAAAAAAACGAAGTCATAATATATTAAATAAAACATTCACAAAAAATGAACGACAATTGTGTAAAGAATATTTTTTTTTATAATTTCATTTCATTCAATAATGATACATCATTAAACCTTTCATATGCATATATATCTATTGAGTTAACATCAATATCATAATGATCAAAATTTGTAGTAAGATGTAGAAAATTTCTTATCTTTTGTTTCGTTCTTTCTTTTAAAAAAAAATCATTTGCAATCCGCATCTGACAACTAATAATGAGTTGTTATTCTATTGAATTGCATAACAAAAGAACAAATATTTTATGTATATCCTAGCATACGAATCACTACGACCTTCCAAACAGAAGAACAAACAAAAACAAATCAGATCAATATAATAGAAAGTATAATAAATCAAGAAAAAGTAAACAACAACAAACCATTGAGCAATACAAAGAGAGTCAGTAGGAAAATATAAAAAAACAAAAAAAGCAACCAAACAAGATAGAGGAAAATGTAAAACACACACAATATACAATGTTGATGAAATTTTAATTACAGAATGAGTACACACTCACTGTTTATAGAAACAAAAATAAAAAGCCACCGGGCTTATTAAATTAAAATTTTCATCCAGATTTATTTAGACTGCTGTTACTTGTTCATGATCATCATAATCGACAGTTGATTCTTCTATAAATTAGAATAAGTATAATTTTTAAAATGGTTTAACTGGAACAAAGGAGAATATTAAATTTAATACAAACCTTGTTTAGTATTTATTTCACTTTGAGATTTTGAACGTTGCTTCCAAGGACGTAGTACTATTGGTCTTTGATCATTATCATGGTGCATTTCTAACAATAAAATAATGTTAATTTTGAAATTAAATTAATTGGCTTTTTTACCTATTGGTATTATAGATCGTGTTGGAGTTTTATTTGATGAATATTCATCATCAATTATATTATTCGTAGATTTTTCATTTAGATCAGTATTAAAATCTATATATATATAATAGAATTATTTCAATATAATAAAAATATATACATGTATCTGTTGAATTAATACTTCCAATTCCTGAATCAGAATTTTTTTGATTTGATTCTTTAAAAAAAACCATTTAAACATTATTTACTATTTTTTTAAAATAAACTTACGAATATGAGATCGAACATATAATGGTGATTTAAAATTTAAACTTGAACTTTCACTTGTTAATTTATTTGTATCACGAATTTTATTTATTTGATGATGATAACGACGGTGATGAGTTAATTCATTAACAGATGTAAGTCCTGTTGATGTTATAGGATTATTTATTAATGGTGATGGAACTCGAAGAACAGATATTGCTGAATTATGATTAGATTTTTGTGGTATTCGAGATTTTATTTGATGACTACTATCTGATAAACGAAGTAATTTATTAACAGCATCCGGTGATTGTGTACCTTAAAAAAAAGAAAATAAGGATATTTTATTAAAAAAAAATATTGAGTAAAAATCAAATAATATTTAAAATTAGACAAAAGAAAAAAAACACAAATTCAACAACATTTTTATTTATATTTACCAGAATAAACTTCTAAATATAATGATAGATGATTTTTAGGAATAAAAACTAATTAAAAGTAGGAAGAAAAAAAAGTATTGACATACCAAATTTAGTTAATTGTATAGAACCTCCACGACGATCACATGAAGAATTAGATGATAAACTTGATGTTGAAGGAGATGGACGTCGTTTAAGTGTACTTACTGAAATATACAAATAAATTTTTAGATAGATAATCTCATAATTGAATAAATAAATAATAAAAGCAGCAAACCAAATTTAATATCTAATTTGTTTGATGTTGTATAGATTCTTTTTATATTTCTATGCTTATAAGTCGAGAAAATTCTAACAACAACATAAAATAGTTGATCACAATAAAAGCTTAATAAACTTTTATTTACTTTACAAAATAAAACATTTGAACAACATTTTTACTTACATATAAAAATTTATTGTTACAAATATCATGGAGTATTATTGTTCATGATCAATGAATTTTTTACTACTGTTGCTTCTATATTTGTATACAGACAAAATCATTTAGAATATTTATCTCATATAAAGATCTCTATTGAAAAACAACTTTTTTTAGTACGAAAGTTCTCATACAAAAATATATGTATCTGAAGATCAGTACTCTCTGATAAATTTCCACAAAATTTTAGTCATTAATTCTTACTAGGTTCACATTGATTAGCTAATTCAAGTAGACGATCTTCATCTTCAATTATTTCAGCATTGTTTAAATATGTTTTAACTTTTTTAACCATTAATGCCTAAATAATAAATTTATCTTTAAAAAGAAAAGAAAAAAGAATATTTTATTTTATTTTACTTCTTCATAAATTCGTTTAGCATTCGACATAACAGATAAACGCATTCCAGTTTGATTTCTTCGTATTGTTCCATATGAATCTGTTGTTAATTGATGAGCAAAACCAGCAAAAATCTGAGAATAAGATGTTAGAGAATCAAACATAGTTGAAATATCCTTAATAAAATTAATTTTAAAGAAAAAAAAAACCATCCATTATAATAATTCATTTTTTTTCACTTACATAAGGTGTTGAAGACATATTGATTATATAACGAATTTCTTTTGCAATCATTCGAAGTTTTTCAAAATTTATCTATAATTATAAATATATATTACAAATATTGATTGGTTTTTTTTTATTATTACTAAATCATCATCTTGTGTTGGATTTCCCAAATGAATAAATGTTAAATCTTTCATACACACCGGAAACATGGGGATCTATATATGTTAATAAAAATTTATTTCTTATTATTTATCTTCATAACTTACAATAGGTGGAATTATTAATTCATTCTTTAATAAATTTCGATAAACAGACATATTTCGAGACAAATCAAGTATTAATTTCAATTCCTAAATAAAGATAAAAAAAAAATTGTAATCAATTGAGATAGAGTTTGTATATGAAAAATATTGAATCCAATGGATTCTTATTAAAGTTACTGTCAGAACTAATGATAGAAGATATTGTTTAACTATCTATGTTGATTTCATAAATCACGTTTTTTAAAAAGATTTACTTCAAATAGTTTTTTATATTTGTCTGATACACGTTCCCAAGTAGCTTGTAAACGTTGAACAGTTTTATGATCAAGTCCACTAATAATTGCAAACATTGAATTAAAATTTTTCATATCTTTACAACATTCTAAATTTATTAAAAAAAAAGATAATAATAAATTGTATAATTTTTAAATAAATCTTCTTACTTGCTATTTTAATAAAATGTTTAATTATTTTTGATCTTTGTATTAAATTTGTTTCACGTAAAATTTCTGTTATAGTCCAATACATTTCTTGATTAGGTAATCGAAGAAATTTTTCAAGATGTGGTATACCATATGATGATTGTAATTTAAATATATGATCAATATATTCTGTTGGTTGAATTGATTTAAATATTGAAAAATCTCTTAATGTTAATTGTGCACAAATTTCAAGTGAATCTAATTGAAGAAAATGTATACGTGCTTCACGTATTAAATCATTTGATAAATGATCTGGCACAAGTGTTTCAGTTGAATGATTATTTTTTAAATAATAACGAGCATTTATTGGAAGACGTTCAGGTAAATTATCAATATGATCAGGTAAACGTTTTTGTTTAATAACACCATTTTCAACAGATACTTCACATAATGAATAATACCTAAAAAAAAACAAAATTTTATTTGTATTCTGTTTGAGATAAATTTACTTATCCTTATCGTATTCTATGATGTTTATTTCTCATGATTTCTTGATTCTACTCTAATCGAATATTAAAAAAATGCCTTTATACATTATCTTTTTCAATAGATTGTTTGGAATTTGAGTCTATATTTTTATCTTACACATCTCTATCTGAGAAATACAACCGATAATCTTTGTACAGGATCATATAACTAGTCGAATGAAACCTATATTGTCTAACTATCTGAAGATCTCATATTCTCAACGAAAAATGCACTCGAAAAGCTCCGAGTGAGATCCTACAGATTTATAAAAACATTCGAGGTCGAAATAGACAAAATGACCGAAGCCACTGGATCAAAAACAGCCTTATCCTGCTTTATTATTTACACAAAGTCCAATAATATGCTTGTCCTTGCATCTATCACAATCAATTTAAAATACTATATGACAGCAATATGTTGATTTGAATTTTGATTTTAGCGTATTATCGTAGAAATACCTATAGAACTGTCGTAGATCAATAAATTACTGCAGAAGATCGATGCAAAAGTGCAAACAAAGCAGATTATTTAAGGCCTACACATTATCATAGCTAATGAATGGACAACTTTTATATTACCTAATACAATTTATTTAAATATAAAAATATTTCAGAATATAATGAAATTTCGTCGGGAAAAAACAGATCAGCTAGAGGTCTTATAAAAGTGATGTACTCTATATGCATATGTGTATTTATGACGATGAGAGAGGCCGAAAACTTCAAAAGGACGAAAAAATTGATGGCATCATTTATGTGATTTTGCATCTTATGATCTTTTCTTTATCGTTAGATATGCACCAATAGCAGTATTATAGTGATAGTTTACTGTTACGTTTATATATGCCATAAAATTTAAGGAAAGCTTTTCGAAGTCAAGGGATCAATTGACGCCATTAATTGTCAAAACTTTTAAAATCTATTTTCTCACGGAAGGATTTTTATTCGGTTTTCTCTGGACCTTCACCACCAATGTTAAGATGACGATAGCCAAGTCAAACTTCGAATAGAATAATTTCATCTACATTTCCTCCTTGTAGTTTGCAAAGACTCGAATTAAAATTCAAAACAAGTAAATGGACAAATTCTTATAACATTGATAACTCCTATACTACGGGTAATAACAATAAATCTACTAGTTACTATTCATTCAACAATTAATTTTTTTTTCAGAGTCACAGACTTTTTATCCATGATCAAAAAGTTTCAGAGAATGATCAATAATTGAAACCATTAATACACATGATAATAATTATACAAAAACGACACTTTCCTATAAATTCAGCACATAGAGCAGAAAAAGTATGTTTTTCGTATTGACCTTAATTAACATATTCGTTTCTACATATTTAGATCGCAAAAATTGCACCTCTAGTGCAAATCAATGAAAAACAGATGATTATTAGTTGATAAATCAAAAACTAAGTACACTTTGTGAAACTTGATCACATAAAAAATCGTTTTGCGGTTATTCATGCACATGTGCAACATAAAGATAAAGGATCGATAGGTGATGATTTCATCTATTAAAAAAAACCGTTGCATTATCGACAATCAATCAAACAAAAACTATTCTTTCCTGCATTCTGTGAGATACCTTATATAACTCAATGAGAATTTTCACACATCATGTGAATATTGTTCAAGGGAAAAAATCCATACCTGCTCTGATCAACAATATTAAATTCAGTTATAGCTAACATAACAACTTGTTTAGCCGTTGTATCCTTTAAAAAAATTTAATATAAAAAATATTTTATCTATCAGAATTTTTTTTCTCTTACTTTAAGTACAGGAAAATATTTAAATGATTGATCACTACGATAAACTTTAACAACAAATGTTGAATGATGTTCATCATTATTTGTCTCATTAAATGCTGATGATGAAGATAAATCTGGATTACTTGAACTTCGATTAAGACTTTTATTAGGATTTTGTATTGATAATAAATTTGAATCAAGGACATTGTCTGTTTGATTGGTATCTGCATCACTAGGAAGAAAAAGAAAAAATAATTAAATTCAAATAAACTTATAAGTATTCGATACAAATAAAAAAAAAACAAGAAATTATTTCATGATAAATGCGAAATGTCATCATAACATCGTAATAATCGAATATAAGAAAATAAATTCAGCATAAAAACATGTCTGTATTGAAAAGATAACCGAAAAATTAATTCATTTTTTTGTTGCACTTTAGATTCTATTCAAGCGATAAATTTCAAAGATTATCTTTTTGCACTATTTAATGCAGTGCAATGCATAGCATTTATGTAGTCATTTGCGAGTTTACTTTTTTTTTACTTCTCGATGTATGGTATACAAAATTATCATTTTCTATCGTGATAATCTTACGAACAGAAAAATTCCCTTGAAACATGTTCATAGGCCTATAATGTAGTAATGTATGCGCTAGTCGATATTCGACATACATTCACACCGCATTTCGTAGTGGAATGAAACTCGAATACCCTTTAGTATAAATTTCATTTTCTTTTTTTTACATCTTATCAAAAGTAAGTAAAAGCATCAAAGATAGAAATATACACAATTTTCTTTTGATTTCACACTTTAAAATGCGTGTAATGCAAAATATTTCGATATTTCTTCTGATATCGTTAAATGAGCATACTGAATTACCTATGAAAAAAAATTATCTCTTCAAATTTTCAAATATTGCTTACTCAGAAATATTTTTTCTATTCAATAATAACTGCTGATTTTTCGTACATATG
>JAJEKB010020618.1:159825-170721 GCA_022393335.1 Macrotrachela quadricornifera | reverse complement strand
AAAAAATATTTTACATGATACACATTTTACATATACCACGGAAGATCGTAGTATTTTTATTCATTCATAAATAGTCTTCCATATGATTTCTTGTTTACAATTCTTTTATTCTGTATATTTCAGCCAATACTATTCCTTTTTATTCCTAACACGTAATTCTCATGCTAGAGAATAAGAAAAAACAGAAAAGCAGAATAGAAGAAAAAAAATCAAGAGGGAAGTTAACCAGTAATATATGATGTAGGCTTGTTTTTGTTGATATAACTTTAGCTATAAATAAATTTAACCAACATAATTATGGCTTTTTTCGTATTTTATATAAAATGAATAATCAATAATAAATAATAATTATTCGATATTATTCAAACGTATACATTATCTCAGATGAGTACTGGAACATTAGAATTAACAGATACAAGTGGAAATGAAATTTTAACAAATAAAAAATTACGAAATAGTCTATCAGATGATAGCGAAGATGAAAGTATTGAAAGTAATATAATTAATAGAGAAAATTCATCATCAAAATTATATTTATTTATTAAACGTTATATAAAACAATTAAAATTTGTATTTCAATCAATAATACCTGATATAAGATCTTTAAAAAGATGGCAGATTATAGTTCTTATTATTTTTGCTACATTCAATGTTGTATTTTCTATATTGGTAAAAAAAATTAATAACTTTTCTTTGTATTCGTACAAACGGAAATCTTTCTTTTTTTTCTATTTAAAAGGATTTTAATTCATTTTTTTCTCAAAAACAAAACCGTTCTCTATTAAAATGGGTTAATGATTTGAATGATGGTGTACCATTATGGCGTCGTAGTTTATTATGTTTATCTGGTATATCTGCATTTACAACTGTTTTAAATGTTGTACTTGTTATACATGGTAAAATTTCGTCTTATTTCTGGGGTATAATTGGTGCAATTTTATATGGTTGTTATGCATTTGCATATGGTTATGTTGGTGATGCACAATTATTTGTTTTCTTTTTTTTACCAATGCAATTTATTGGTATATATATATGGTCAAAAGAATTAGATAATAAATCGACAACACGTGTTAAATCATTAAAATGTATTCATTGGTTATTAATTATATTTTTATGTTTTATATTTGCTTTTTTATTTTATCATGAAATTCCAATGTTTTCAAAATATTTAACATCAACATATGTTTTTGAAAAAACACTTATACCACATATACTTGATGCATTAACAAATTCATTAAGTGTTATTGGACAAATTTTACTTATTGCTTGTTATTGGGAACAATATATTATGTGGACAATTGTTAATTTAATGTTAATTATTATGTATAGTGGTAAATTATTATTATTAAAATTTTTTTTTATATTAAAGATTAGAGGAGAAAATTTTTATTTATTTCTTTAGGTTTTCTTGGAACCACTCTTGATATTAATTTATTAGTTGTATGGATTATGTTAACAATTAATTCTACATGTGGTTTATGTACATGGTATAATCGTTGGAAAAATTCTAGACGTTCATCCTTAATTTTCAATATAAAAGTTTAGTTACCTGGTATTTTTTGTAATTTTTAATTTTTGCATAACGGCACGTTTTAAAGCCATACGTTTTTTTAATGGACCTGGTTTTATTTTATCAGAATTTGTTTGAATATTTTTTATTGGAGTTATTGTAGTTAAGGGTAATCGTGATTGTTGATAAGAATCAGTTGGACTATTTGTTAGAATAGGTGATGTTGTTGGTGTTGTTGATTGAGAACGTATTGGTGATGAACTATTTAATTTATTTCGAATTTCTTGTTCATATAATGATATATCATGACGTTTTTTTCGACCAGTTGATTTTTCTGGATTAACAATTTCATTAAAACCTAAAAATGTAATTTGTTTAGTTATTTAATATATAAAATCATTGTTTTTCTTACCCAAAAGATTATTTTTTACTGTTAATGATAAATGAGTTGTACTACGAAGAATTTCAAGTGCACGATTATGAGTAATATAATCAAACGATTGTCCATTTACACTAAGAATCTATATAAAATATAATTAATTAGACGAGGATAGAGGATAATTTTCTTGGCGAAATATATTAAATTTAAATTACCTGATCACCTCTTCGTAATCCAGCTTCATAAGGTTTAGAATTTCGTTCAACTTTTGATACAAATATTCCATTATTAATTGATGTATCATTTCCTCCAAGTATATTAAAATTTAATATATCATCACGTGTTGATCGTGTTATAGTAATTGTACGTATACTAGCTTTTGTATAACAAGCTAAATTAAGTAAATATCTCCATGATCGCATAAACTAAAAAACATAATTTATTTAAAAAGAAAACTTTTTGTTTTTTTTTACTTCTGTTTCATGATGTTGTAAATCTTCATCAAATTTTTCTAAAACTTCATTTAATTTTGAATTCGATTCAAAATCATTATAATGATTATTAACCCATGATAATATTACACGTGCTATATGTTCACATGATATTAAATCATTATTTTTATTAAAATATTCAAGTAATTTATTTGCTATTATTAATGGATCATCAATAAATGTTCGATAAGTAAGAAGAATATCTTCAATAAAACTTGGATCATCAATTATTTCATGTTCATCAACAAGTAAATCAAGTAATTTTTCTATTGTTCCCTTTAAAAAAAACAATAATATAGCAAAATGAATGCAATTTTTTATTTATAGATATGTAACTTAATATTTTATATCCTTCTCGATACTATTCAAGGTCAAAAGAAAACATGACATTTTTCATATAAAATTATTCACCTAAATTTTCTCAATATGAAAATATGATCTTAATTAATCAATTTTATTCATTCTTCCAAATGAGTTATTATTTACTACAAAATCATTCAAACATTTAATATTTCATACAACAAGAAGAGAAATGAGTACATTCTATTTTGATCTAATGGTTTCTTAGTACTTCGAAGAAAAAACCAAATGAAGGTGTTACAGTGTAATTCCAGTCTAATAAAACTTCTCATTTCAATCAATGTTCAAAATCATAGTTTTTCACGAAGAACAAAAATAGGACTTATCATTTAATAACTTTATGGCAAATCCTCAGACAAGCTCATTTAGAAATAAAATGTCAAATTAATCTTCTTCAACAATATTTAAATTAAATATTAAACTATTTATAGATAAATATCTTATAAAAGAAAAAAAATTCAATTTACTTTAATAACAATTTCTCTTGGAATTCTTTGGTCATCATTATTATCAATACGTATTTCTTTAATCAATACAATTTTTCCATTTTCTTCAATTTTTCGAATATTTTTTTCACCCTAAAAAGAAAAATTAATATATTTTTGTTTTCTAATTTATTAAAAAAAGAAATACTTGATTTAATATTGCATAATAATCATTTTGTGCCACAACAACAAATTGACAATCATCTACACGTGTTTTCATAATACCTTTATGACAATATTGATCAAGTGTTGGACCACAACCAAAACTTTGTCCAACAGTTAATGTACGTATTAATTGTCCATCAATTGTTTCATCATCAATAATACCATTTATAATAACTGACCAAGAATCATATCTTTCACCATCATTCATAACAATTGTTTGAGCTTTTTCAACTTGAGCATAAACAAGTACTTTACATAATTCACGTCGAACATGTAAAGTTAAATCAGCAAATGCCTTTTGTTTTTTTTTTTGAATAAAAATTATAAATTTAAAGATTTTTTTTTAAAATTAAATTCTTACAGGAAAATGAAGTAGAAATTCTAATATAGCTTCAATATCATCATCAGTTCTTTCATTTGGTTCTTTTATTAATGCTTCTCGTATATGATCATGAATAGAAAATAAATGCTAAATAAATACAAAAAAATTTAAAAAAAAAAACTCTTTATTTTCAAATATTATTTACTTCAGATGATTCTTCAGATTCATCATCAGTTTCATTTGTATCACCATGATTTAATATTAAACAATCATCACCATTTGTTGATGATTGCATGATATCTGATCCAGAATATGCACTTGATGTATCACTAGCACGTGAATGTGAACTACGTATCATTGGAGAATGAATATCATTTGTATTACTAACTGTTATAGAACGCTTTAAAAAATAAAAAAAAAACAAACAACAAAGATAATATTTTATCTATACAATAATATGATTATATTACTTGTCTAATACGTGAACTTTTTTTTCGATTAAGTGCCATTATTGTTTGTTCTTCGTCATTAACTATAGTAGTTATTGTTTGTTCTTGTTCTTGATTATATTTACTATCAGTTTGAATTGATGATTCTTTATTTTCTAATGGATAATCAATCTGTAATAAACGTGAAAATTTCTTTATAAAAAACAAAAAGAATTTTCTTACTACAAGTAATTCCGATGGTTCTAATACAACACATTCATTAACTCGATATTGATTAGTGGCAGTTCGTTTACCAAAACTATGTAATAAGAACAAAAAAGTGACGAACGATTATGTCATATGAATACAAATGTCGTTTGAACTATTCAAGGCTACTAATAGATGTATAGTACTGAGAGAGAGAGAGAGAACAAAAAAAGTGTTGGTATAGTAGTGGTACTTGTAGTATGCAAGTAGCAAAGAAAAAAAAAGAACGAACAAGGTTAACAAATAAAAATGAAACATGAAGAAAAAAAAATCTTGTTTAGCTAATTTGCTTTTTTTTCCTATTCTTGTCTCAAGAGACGTAAAAATATTGAAGATCATGATTAAAAAAAAAATTAAGATTAATCGAACAAGTCATTTTCTTCTTTTTTTTTTTTCTTACCTGGCTCGTGGTAAATACATTGTAGACTCGCTAAAGACAGAGCCGGATAAAAGTATATACCAACAGGTATTCAATTCACCACGACTAAAAAAGAAATAGAAATGAAATATAGATGTATGCCAAACGTGCGTATTATCTCGCCATTGTCCTCTTATATTATATGTTTGCATATACCTTTTTGTCGCCTTTCACCCGTCGAAATACGCCTATGAGTATATGCACGTGTGCATTACAATAAACAGTAACACTTTTCTTCTCGTATAAATAAGAAAAAAAAATGAATAAAAGCTGAGACCAAGTATCAAGTCCAAAACAGTAAATAACTAAAATTTACTTGATAAAACATTAAAAAAAGCTACTATATTACTTTCATTATCTAAGATGCTATCTATATGTTTTTATCTCATATATATATATATGACGTAATATTTCAGTTTCGACATTGAATATATAATAGAACATCTATCAGTAAAAATAGATAATTGACCATGATCATATACCAAGAAAAGAATACTAGCTGTACAAATAGACAATCATAATGATAAATGTATATAGTAGACATAACAACTTAAAAGAATGATGTCAGTTAATGTATAAAACAGATGAATAGAAAATAAATATAAATATTTAAGAAACATACCTAAATAGAATATGATGAGTATCATATATTTCATAACGAATTGTTTTACACAAATTGCGAATATGTGATTCAAGAAATGTTGATAATGTTTCCAAATGTTTTAAATAACTATTAATAATAGTTAAATCCTATAGAAAAAAGAAAAGAAACGAGACAAATGGTTATTTCCTATCTGACACATCAAAAAACTACGACGAGGTGAAAATGACTCTGTTTTTTCTTTTTCTTCCTTTAAGATAATGTGTTTTTTTTTCAAATTGAACTTATAAAGCCGGACAATAAGGGTGACTGACCTCTAAGAAAAGAGGAAAAAGTGAAGTAGAAAGAAAAAAAAAAAAAGAGAAATCTCTACCTTAACATATAGTTGTATGGACAACGGATGAAAAAATATGTATACATATATATACTCATGCGGGCAACTTGATTTCACCCTTACTTCTCTTTTCTTTCTTTCCTTTCTCTCTCTCTCTTTCTTCAATATATATAAACGTATGTCTCAACCTCCATGATTAACAATATATTTCTCTATATTCATTGAAAGTTGGCAATCATCTCGGATGGTGGTGTTGACGTCAATCATATAGAAAGAATAAAAACCAACAAGTAATAATCCTAATTTCTTGCATATCTTCTATGATAAATGAACAGTTGTTAATTCTCGTTTTTTAATATTCATTTAAGATAACGATGAAGAAGATAGACAATTATTCTTGAGATACGATTACATCAGAAATATATATATATAGCTAAAACTCTCTAATCGAATGTGGCAACTTTCAAGTAAGAATAACAATATATAAAAATGAAGCATTGATTATAGTATAATTATTGACGATAAATTATTCTATGTTTTCTTTGATCAAATAAATAATTATAAGAAAGGGAGAAAAAAGAAGCGGTTTCTTTTCTTTTTTTTTTATTAAACAAACCTGAGCTGTTCGTTTTGATGGATTTTTTGCAACACTTTGACGAAATGATAATTCGATATTATAAATTATCGATGACATCTTATTTGAATATACTATTTAAAATTCTATTATATTGAAATATCATTCTTTTTTATCACAATTTATTTAACATAATATTTTATCTAGAAAACAAAAATATAAAAGAAAAAAAAAGAACATAACAAATAATCTGTATTTTCAAAACTCAAATAATCATTTCGAAAGAAAATAGTTTAAATCAACAAAGTAAATGAGACATTTTGAATCCTTTTAAAAATGCAAGAAATCTTTCATGTTACTATTTCAAGTTTAATGAATCGAAAATAGAGAATGCCTAAAAATAATCTCAAATATTTTTACATACAATAAATATGTAAACTCTTCTCCACGATTCGATCATATCCTTCACAAGAAACTAATCTATTTCATATAAGAACAACAGTTTTGAAACGTTTGATTTTTTTTTCATTTGATATAAACATACATTAATCTATATTTTTCTATTTGCATTTATTATAGCCAATAATAATGACAAATGATTTTCTTTTCATACAGTAAATAAATATTTTAATCTTATTAAGATAGTTAATAAGAATGGTATAATAAATCGATTTTAAATAAAATTGAACTACATTCTAAAACTGTGTTCAGGAGAAGAACCTTTTTGATTGCATACGAAAAGCTTGGTAACTATCGTATAGAACAAAAAAAATTCCTTCACCGATTATATGTTTCATAAAATAATTTGTTTTTGAGTGCATCTATAGATTGTCCTTCGAAATAGAAAGACTACTGTTGTTAGTGATGGAAATAATATACAGGAAATTGAAACATTCACTTGTTTGATGTCATCAGATGATTTTAATTTAACATGTTTAATCCAATGGAAAATTCAACATTTGACTCATCTTCTCTAAGATATGTTTGAATAAGTGTTGTATCCATTTCACTTGTTAATAACAATTAGAATTTCGGAGTATATAGACATGACCTAATACATAAAAGGATTTATTTGATTTATTTTTAATTAATTCGATTTTCTTACCAGTTCTAGAAGTAACAAAAAGCATAACATTTGTATTTATATGTTTGTCATTTTAAAATTATTGATATAAGTCATTTGGTTATCTACATGATATAATGTTTTTGTTATTCTATTCACTAAATTATCAAAAGATACATTGTCATCATTATCAGATATAATTAAATTAAACGATGTATACTTAATGTCATTGTTTGTTTCTGCATAATATGATAACGATGACATCATTATTTTTCATACACGTATGACTTAGTGTGAAAGAAAAAAATCTGACGATTATACTTGAGTTTTTTGGCATAATGAGTCATACAACCACAAAGATATTGAGTGACTATTGATGGATTGGTTATAAAACGATTCGAAAAAGTCAAAATTTTCTGATAAATAATGACATCTATTGAATTATACCTGGAGAAAAATCCTATTATTTCGATCTTTACAAGTGCACTACTTAAGTATAATGTTAAAATGCTTTCTATAATTTGAAATAAAAAATATAGTAAGATAAAAATCTGCCATTATTCGTACTATATCAACTGAGAATGCGGTGATGTTAAAAAAAAATACGAGAAGCATTATTTTCTGAATTTCGAAATTGTTCTAAGATAGGTCATTTTAGCGACTGATTCCAATGATTCTTCGGCAAGAACCGATCAAAAAGTCATCAATTTCAACCGAAAACTTTCAGAAAATAATCGAATATGAAAGCAGAAGTATGACTGTTTGATTGTATTCAATTTCAATCGATTCTCTTGGGAAACGGAAAAAAACTATCGGAACCGGATAGTCGTAGTTCCACTTCCGGTTTCCGACCTTTTTCCGAGTGTTTTGATTGAAATTGATTCGTACGCTTTGATCTGAATTTCTGCACAACAAGTTTCATGTGAATTTACTCAAAGAAATATACAGATCAAGTTAGTTATACATTTTTTTACAGTAAGCTATTCTCTTAGTCTTCATATAAACTCGATAATATAATTTCAATTTTTTCTGTCTAGTTGAGTCAACAAGATCGAGATTATTTTACATAGTTTCTTTATTAAATAAATTCTTGTAAATCTGTACTTATAATTGTTTTGTATCATCTTAACCATTCTGAAACTCACACGAATAGATAATTCAAAGAATCTGATTGATCATTATGTCGACCAATTATGTTGTATTTCATCTGTCAGTCAGACGAAGGAGCCATGAGTCATCTTGACAGCCATGTCATCAACTCAACAATATTCACAATAAACCTTTAGTATATTTATTTCAAATATTCAACAATGGTATTGAAATTACGTGAATTATTAATAAAACAAGTTGCTATTCATCTTCCAAATCTTCCTAATGAATTATGTCAATGTCTTACAGCTGAACAACGTGAACGTATACTTCATTGGCTTGTTTCACATGATTGTCTTTCACGTAATATTATACCATATATAACAAAAAATCTTCTTTCAGTTCCATTATATTCTCTTGAGTTTTATAAATGTAATCAACTAACAAATGATATGCTTATTGAATTTGCTAAAGCAAGTCCTTTTAGTCGATTAAAATCTCTTATTATTCATCAATGTAATCAAGTACAAGGTAAATTTAATTATTAAATTATTTAAATATATGTATATATATGTATATATAGATTCTGGTATACGTGCTATAACAAAAGGACAATTATCACTTGAATATATAGCATTAAGAAAATTAAATAATCTAACAAATGCTGGTCTTGATGGTATACATTCAGCATTTTTAAAAGAAATTGATTTTCGATTGAATGAAAAAATACAAGATCAAGATATTTTAACGATTGTTTCAAATAATCTCAATTTACGTTCGATTCATCTTGTTAATTGTCATTCATTAACGGGTCAATGTGTTGTGTATATTGCACAGAATTTAGCTGAAAAATTGGTTAGTTACTTATTTTTATTTTGACTTGAAGAATATTCAAATGAGATTATTTTTTTTTTATAGGAAATATTGGATATTGAAGGTTTTAGACGTTTAGATGCAGAAGTCTTTGTACATTTAGTTGATTATTGTCCAAATATTCGATGGTTAGAATTATTTAAAATATCTAAACAAATAAAAAAATATATGCTTTCTCTAATAGCTTGAATTTATTTGGTATTATTAATATCGATGCTGATGGTTTATTTACTGTAAAAAAAAATTTTAATTCAGTTTTTTTTTAAAAATATCATTTGTTCTATTTTATTAGTTATTTGTTCGTTCAACACATATGTTACAATTAAATTTATCTTATACAACTTGCTTTTTACATGAACCTGTTGCTGATTATATATGTTGTATGCCATTATCTCTTGTTGATATATGTTTATCAGGTACACAAATTTATAATTCACATATTTTAATACGTGCATTAACAAGACTTACACATTTGGAACATCTTCGATTAAATGGACTTTCAACTATAACTGATAATACACTTGAAAAAGTTTGTTTTATTTAATATTATTTATTAAAAATATATATATTCTTTTTATTTTTTGTTTTAGATACTTTGTATTATTGGATATCGACTTAAAACAATTGAAATGAATGGTTATATAACTGTTGGATCATTAACTGATCGTAGTGTTGAACATATTGTTCGTTATTGTCCATTGTTAGAACATCTTTCACTTAATTTACTTAGTTTTACATCAACACTTGATTCTTTACTTGAATTGTTTAATTCACCAAAACGTGCTTTACAATTACAAACAATTTCATTAAGTTCATTTCGAAATGTAAAAAAAAAAAGAAACAAAAAAAAAATTAATTTTATATGAAATTTTTCTTATTCTATTTAGATTAATCAAAGTGTATTATGGAGTTTAGTAACAAATTGTTTAAATTTAAAACAATTAGAACTTTCTGGTATACCTTATGTTAATGATGCACTTATTTCATCATTAAAATATTGTAAAAATTTATCACATTTAAATATAAAAGGATGTAAACAAGTAAGAATTTTTTTTTTCTATTTTTAATCAATTAATTAATAATTTTTTAGATAACTGATTCATCTATCTGTGATCTTCTTGGTGTATGTAAATTTATTTCACTTGTTCTTTCAGGTTGCTTTCATTTAACTGACAAATCTATTCTTGCTATGGCTCATACACAACCATTTCTCGAAGAAATTTATATATCTGGTTGTGTACGTATATCACCTGTAGCTGTACGTTATCTTCAAGATAGTACTATTCGACGTTTATATATTGATCATAAAATACCTAATGCATCACCTGATGCATTAATGGCACGTAATCTTGATACAGGTTTGTTTGAACAAGTCAAATAAATGTGATTGATTATTATTATTTTTTTTTTATAATTGTTTTTTTTTATTTGTATGTACTACCGAGTGAACCTATTTTCAATGACATATGATTCGTCCTTTTCTTTCTTTTTTTTTTATAAATATATATCTTTTGATTGTTGTATTTTTTTTGTTTTT
>JAJEKB010020618.1:141257-159815 GCA_022393335.1 Macrotrachela quadricornifera | reverse complement strand
TCCATCTAATATTGCACCTTATCGTTCATCAACTTTCACACCATCTACTCCAATAAATAATGCGACTTATCGTCCTACCAATACTACACTTTCGAATATATCAGATATTAATCCATATCCTGCAGCAAATATTAGACCCTATACTAGTATAGCTAATCGATCTAACAATAATCCTTTGTCACAACCTTTTCCATCATCTGGACAAACTCCTTACGCTTCAGCACCATCAATAACATCCACTAGTTCTTTTCCAGCTTATCCTCTTTCATCTTCTCTTCCTTTTAGCAATGGTAATAACTCTCTAAATCCTCCATCTTCACCACTGCCTGTAATATCAATTCCTTCTCAAGTAACTAATTCAATGCCAAAATCAATTCTTCGTAATGCAAAACCATCTAATATCACACCCACAACTTATACCAATTAAAAAACATCTAACGTTTTATCTTCAAATAAATCTAATTCATAAGATGACAAATTTTACATGAATTTTAATTCTTTGAAAACGACCACATATTTTTTAACATAGACATGTGATGTTTTGATATAATACAGAAACAGCCATCGTTTATTTTTCTTTTCTTTTTCTTAAAAGAAAAAATCAAAACCATCTCAATAACGTACATAAACATTTACAACGAAATTATTAAAAGAAATAAAGACTTTTCATATATTTATAGTTGTTCTGTTGTTGTCACCATTCGTTCTAGTTACACATAAACATATAAATAATAAAAGAAAAATCAATCGTCTACCATAATAAAGTGAAGGATTTCTTTTTTTCTAAATATATATGTCAATTCAAATCAATCGATGAGATATTGATATTAATTACATGGCTGTTAGAAGAAGTGTTTCGCCAACGTTTAGAATTCAAACATATTATTCAAATGGAAATATTCGAAAGGATTCTACTAGTTATAAATTTCGTGTTCAAAGTGCTCCACCACTTTCACTTCAACAATATGCTCGTTCAATTGCTGTTATTCCTGGTACTAAAACATGGCAACCATCTGGTGTCTACCATCAACCTTCTTTTCATGATTATTTATCACCTGCAATACGAAAAAAACCAGAATTACCTCAAGTTAAACCATGGATTTATTCTTATAGACGAAAATATTCACTACCTACTTATACCCTTAAAAATTATAAAGATTCAAAACCTAAACCATCTGAACCTATTTGGCATCCTCCAGGTCGTTATATAGATAAACGGCCAACATCACTTAGTCCAGAGAAAAGATGGCAAAAACCTATTCATGAACCTATCTGGCAACCAGCGGGAAGAGCACATTATAAACCTATTCCTTATTTTGATCCACCTAATTTACGATGGACACTTCAACAACTTTTAAGATCTATGCCAGATTTAAAAAGAAAAACTCTTTATGCATCTAGAAGCACATTAGGAAGGAAAAGTCTATATATATGAAAGATTTTTTTATTAAAATATATTTTTTTCTGTAGATTTTGATATTAAATAAACATGTTTATGCTTTTGAATTTTATTTATTAGTAAAAAAGAAAAGTCATTCAAAAATTATCCAGATTGATTTTATTAAACTAATCAATTACCTATCTCTTGCTAATGAAATCATTTTTGTCAAGACTGATTATCATACATAAATAACATAACTGTTGCAACTTTTAAAATTCGAATGATCGAAGATAGTGGAATCGTATTTGATATGATTAATTATATTTTATTAAAGTTTTAGAACATAAAACCTTCTTGCAGTTTAAGTTTATGATGTTTATAGGTAGATGATACATTGAATTAAATATTAATTAATCAATATTTTAAAGATTAACATACAGCAATAACTAATACAAATGAAAATTAGCCTCTAAAATTTCATATATTTATTATGAATAGGTATGTTTTATTAACATTACACTTGAGAATTATGTCCAATGAGAATAACATTCTTTTTTTTTTTCGTTTAATCATTTATTTAGTTGTCACAAAACTGTTAATGCACGTTTAATAAAATTATATTATTAGAAATTCCATTGCGATTATCTAATTTCGAACGATGTTATCATTATTTCCATAACTAAAATAGTCAATCGACTTATTATTATTCCTATAGAAAATTCAATAATAAAAAATATGAACAAATTTATATTTCAAAAAAAAAACAATTTTTTTATTTGTTATAATTTCATACAAAATATTAAAATAAATATAACATCGTAAAAATATACTTATTTAAATTTTTTTTTTATGCAATCATCTTTTAGTCTCATGTGAATATGACTGTCATGATAAGTATGCCTGTCTGTCTGTCTATGTCTATACTAGAAAAAAAAACAACATTGACCGTTTGAAACAATACTAAGCAAACAATTGAATATGCTATTGTTATCTTTTCATCTAGTTGTCATTGTCAATGCTTAAAGAGTCTTGTTTCGATTTAGAACCAGGGACATTATTCGTCTTTTTCTTTTATTTGATTAACAGAAGAGTTCATAATATAAAAGAGTACATTTGAAAGTCTTCCTGTCTCTTTAAATGAAAAACTCTTCAACTCTCTTTTGATAATTATATATTATAATTTTACATTTACTTTCTTAATTTACAATAAGATAATCATCATTTTAATAGTGTTAATTGGTTTTTTTTTCTATTCAAGTGTGAATTGTAATCTAAGAGAAAAAAAAAATGATGACTAGTGGCAATTTTTATTTCACTTTTAATCGCGTGTGACTTGTTCGTTTCACCTGTTTCACTTGAGTTATATTAATTATTAATATACAAATATGAATCTTTTTCTTTTTTTTTTTCTCTTTCTTCATAACAAATAATGATAATGCTGATATATATATATATAAAAGTACGTTTGTATTAAGTAAAAAACAAAAGAAGATAATGAACATATGTACACAAATATAAAAGAAAAGATACTTTATATATTTATCTCTGTATATTATCAAATTTTTTTGATAGAAAAGTAAATTCAATGATAGTGACTACAATTGATTGACATCCGGTTTACTCTATGCATGAACACTTCACTTCCACATGGTTGCATTCAATCTATTGTGACTTAAAACGATAGGAAAAAGGAAATGCACTATGTCATAAAATATGCTTGCATTTTAAACATATTTTCTTCTTTTTTATTCGATTAATAATGTATATTTGTTCATCATCCTAACATGCGCACTTGCTTGATTGCTGTTTGTCCTTGTATAAACAAATCAACATAGTATGTATTTTAAAATAGTAACACCAATGTGTCTAGCAAACATTTACATATCTTTCAGTATTTGTCTAAAAATATGAAGAAAAAAATAATAATAACACGAAACATTAAGCTTCATTCAATTTTTATACTTCATTAGAAAAAAGCAATATTATTATTAAATCAATTTAAAAAATATCCTTTAGTTTATCAAAACAGATGTATACTTATATCACTATATATTAAAGAAAACGGTTGTGTAATCATCAATCATTAACAATGATGACAACAATTAAACATCATACATGACAATTGTTTGTTCATTCACATCCTTTAACGAAGGTAATTGTTGTCATATATTATAAAACTTAATCGAGCGTATTGAAAAAGAACTTTATTGATGATCATACACTTCATTGATCATCTTTTCGTCTTTATTTCTATTATTATTCATTCATTTTCTCATTTATACATATAAAAAAATTGATTTTCTCTTGAGAATGATCATGCTGTAATCGTCTATTGCATTATTATTGATAATAAAACAAGAAGAAGCAAATGGAGAAAGAAAAGGATCTGTCTTCATATTCTTATATCATAAAATCGATGAGTTAGATCATTTGACATATAAAATTTTCTTTGAGAAAAACAACAAGCTATCATCACAATCGGAAGTTGTAATAAAAAAAAAGAAAGAACTCTTATAATCGACAATACTAATTATGCAATAAATGATCATCTTATGTGTACGAGAAATCGTCAAAAGCCTTAAGCCTAATTGATAAACGTACACCAAAAAAAAAAAAAAAAAAAGAAGGCGGGGGAATAGCGTAAATGACCTCGAGATTTGCCGAGTGTATAAAATAAAATTACCCTAAACGTCATCATTATTTTTATTAAAATTGTGCAATACTACTATATGAATAGATTGATAAATGTTATTCTTTTATATTTAGCACACTTATGTGTTGAAATCATTGTCTAAGAATTGACATAAAAGGTTAATATATCATTGGATATGATTTTCTAAACTAAAAATCATTTTAAATACATTTGACATTTGAGTCATTGTGTCTATGCATATATTCGAGTTGTATATGTTTGTGCGCGCTGGGCCGTCGGTCAGCTTCTGTCTGTCTTTTCTTTTCTATTCTTTTTCTTTTTTTTTTTTTTTTTTTTTTGTATTTCTCTAGATGCTATTGCTCAGAGCGGTATTATGAGAGAGCGAGAGAGAAAGGAAATTCGATGATGCTGTCTATTCTATGGCATCGTATATGCATAGAAAGAAGAAGAAAGCTCAAAAATCAGTATAAGGAGAAAGAACGTAGCAAATACAACGAACATTATCGTTTCTTTCTTTTTCTTTTTTTTTTTTTTCTAGTCTGTAACAATAGATAATGATTGATAAGTTATTATTTATTTTAATTTGTTTGATTTATACAACAGTTCAAGCAACAAAAGAAGGTAAAAAAAAGAAGGCGAAAATTTTTGATTAAATTATATAATTATTATTTTTTTTTCTTGTTTGATTAGTTGTTTTATTAGATACACGTGAAGCACGTGATTATTTAAATTGGTATAAAATGTCAACAAATGGAAATTTTAATGATGGTTGGGGGGAATTAAGTTTTGAAGCTAAAATGTTTCCAACACTTTTATTATCATCATCAACATCAACATTATGGCGTACACAATATGTTTGTGATATAACATCTGAACGTCGTGTTGATAATTGGTTACGTTCACCATATTTTAAACGTCAACAAGCTCAACGTATTGAAATCGAACTTGGATTTTCAATACGTGATTGTTCAACATTTCAAACACCAAATGAAATACGTTCATGTCGAGAAACATTTGAACTTTATATACATGAAAATGATTATGAAGATAATGATCATTTATGGTCATCATATAAATTAATTGATATTATTGCTGGAAATCGTTTTACATCAAATAATTATGGTAGTCAAACATCATCAAATGGAAATAATTTAACAGTTAATGTTAAAACTCGTGGAATATCTGTAAATAAAAATGGATTTTATATTGCATTTCGTGATCAAGGTGCTTGTATATCATTATTATATGTTAAAATTTTTTATCGTTTATGTCAAGATATATCAATTGGTCTTATACATTTTCCTGAAACATCAACTGGTTCACATTTAACAGATATTATTGAACGTTATGGAATATGTACAATGAATTCTAAAACAATTCGAAAACCTTTAGGATTTTGTAAAGGAAATGGTGAATGGACATTTCAAGAAATATCTTTACATGATAGTTGTCATTGTCAACAGGGTTATGAATTACTTATTGATAAAAATTATAAGAATAATAGTTTTTTATCACGTGCTATTTGCAAAGGTATGTAAGAATTAAATTTAAACCAAAAAAAAAAACTAAATTGTTCAATTAGAAATAATTAATTTTATTCAGATAATCCTTTTTTATTGAATTGTTTGATATATAATAGGTAGTTATAACTTGTCAAAATGATTTATCTTTTTTACCCTTGAGAAAAGCATCTATGTTATTGTATAAATGACCTTGTACGCTTTCTAATACAATGCATGTCATTGTATTTCAATCCCTATAATTAACTTATACTATCCCCTTATTCATTTTACAGAAGAATAGAATCAATCGTTTTCTTTTTTTTTTTTTTGCCTGTCGTTCATTCGCTTGTCACATACTTTTTTTTTTCTTCTTTATACATCATTATGTATGGTCTAATAAGTTTAACATATCAGTTGCATTTATTCAAACATAAATATTTAATTTGGATTTTGTTTAGTTTGTCCAATTGGAACATTTAAATCAACTATAAGTAATGATCATAAATGTGAACCATGTCCATTGAATAGTCATACAATAAATAAAGGTTCATCAATATGTATATGTAATGATGGTTTTTTTCGTTTAAATTCATCAATATTTAATTCACCTTGTATTGGTAAAAATGAAAAAGAAATTTTTTTTAATATTAAATTTTAATTGATTTTATTTAATGAATAGGAAATCCAAGTGAACCAGAAAATGTAACAATAGATGATATTGATCAAGTTTCAGTTGAAATCTCTTGGAAACAATTATATGATAATGTATATCATATTGAATGTTATCATTCAGTACCTTGTGAATCATATATAACCTATCAACCAAATCGAACATTTATTAATGGTTCAAAGTATTGATAATACAAAAAAAAAAAAAAATTTTTTTTTCATGTTTTTTATTTATTTAAGTGTAAAAATTTTTGGTCTGGATGATGATACAAATTATAAAATAAAAATATATGCTGAACAATTATCAACACATAGATTAAGTAAATCTATTGATTTATCATTTATAACAAAACGATCAAGTATAATAAAAAAAAAAAGATATTTAATAAAATTTTATCTATTTATTTTTTTCTTAGCACATCAACAAATTCGTAATATAAATGTTCAACGAATAGCATTTAATAAAATTCTTATTACATGGTTATCTGATGATTTTGATCAATATGAAATACGTTATTGGTCATTAATAGATGAAAATAATAAAAAAATTTTTAGAATTTTAAATAATAATTTTACATTAATAACAACATCTGATATATATAAATTTCAAATACGTGCACATACAATATTTGGTTGGACATCATATACAGATGAAAGATTAATATCATTAAATTTAATATCTATTAATAAAACAATACCAACAGATTTAACAAAAAAATTTGTAGATAATAAAAATATGTTTTTTATTGGTCCTCTTATTATACTTGGATTAATATTAACAGTTATTATTTTAGCATTTATTTATACAAAAAAGTAAGATTTTAATAAATAAATATTTAAAGAGTTTTCGTATATTTTTTTTTTTTATAGAAAACGATTATGCCATATAAAAACAGCAAGTGATTGTGAATCATTAGATTATCAAAAACGGCAAGGTTAGTTATATAAAATATCTCAAGAATTTATTTAATTTTATGGTTTTCATTTGTTTGTTTCTAGTTAGTGGTCATTATGGACCAGATACATTCTTCAATTCAGGTTGTAAGTATTCTTATTAATCTTGATATTTTTTTTCATTTTCTCGAAATCAAAGAGAAAAATAACCATTTTTAACTTAATACATAAATACTATTTATATATATATAAGGGACAGCACCATTATGGCCTTCAATTGCGGCAACTGCCAAGACTTATATTGATCCTCATACAGTCAGTATCATAATTAAATATAGATATAATTCTATTTCATATATAATTTAGTATGAAGATCCAACAAAAGCAGTTCAAGATTTTGCACGTGAACTTGATCCAAATTTGATTGTGATTGAATCTGTCATTGGTGGAGGTATTAAATTATATATATATACATATATGCGTGTTAATTTATATCTTACGTAATTTTCCTATTTAAAAGATTTCTTTTAATACTAATACGAAATGATTGTTTATAATGAGATTGTCATCACATCATAGATCATTAGAAAAAAAGAAAAAAAAACTAGATAGTATATGTCAATTACATGATTATCATTAGTTTGTTTTTTTTTTCTTCTTTATCAAAGGCGAATTTGGTGATGTATGTCGTGGTAAATTATGTAAATCAAATGTATTAAAAGATATTTCAGTTGCAATAAAAACATTAAAACAAGGTGCAACAGAAAAAACTCGTCTAGATTTTTTATCTGAAGCTAGTATTATGGGACAATTTAGTGATGAAAATGTTATTTATTTGGAAGGTGTTGTTACAAAATATCATCCAATTATGATTGTAACTGAATATATGGAAAATGGTTCATTAGATAGTTATCTTCGAGTAAAACAAAAAAAAAGCTTTTTTTTTATTTTTATGTTTATTTTTGTTTTAGTTAAATGAAGGAAATAAATGTCTTGATGCATTACAATTAACACGTATGTTATGTGGTATTGCATCGGGAATGAAATATTTATCTGATATGAAATATGTTCATCGAGTAAATAAAATAAAGATTTAAATTTTATTATTATTTTTTGTTTTCTCATAGGATTTAGCAGCACGAAATATTCTTGTTAATAAAAATCTTGTATGTAAAGTAGCTGATTTTGGTTTAAGTCGAGAAATAGATGAAGATAATAGTTATACAACAAAAGGTGGAAAAATTCCTATACGTTGGACAGCTATTGAAGCAATTGATTATCGAAAATTTACATCAGCATCTGATGTATGGAGTTTTGGTGTATTAATGTGGGAAGTTATTTCATTTGGTGAAAGACCTTATTGGAATTGGTCAAATCAAGATGTAATTAAAACAATAAAAAATTCTTTTCGTCTACCACCACCTATGGTTAATAATAATAATAATAAATTAATTAATTAAAAAAAAATAAATATATTTATTAATTTTTTAGAATTGTTCTGATGTACTTTATAAATTAATGCTTACATGTTGGAATGAAGAATATTTAGAAAGACCAAAATTTAGTGATATTGTTCAACAATTAACACAATTTATTCAATTTTCAAGTAGACTTATTCCATTAGCAAAACAAAAGTAAAAAAGAATAGTAGAATTTTATATGTAAAAATTTTCTTTTTTTTAAAGATTTATATTTGTTAATAATCCTGATCAACCAAATATTGCTCAATTAACATCAATTATTGATTGGTTACATAATCTTCATTATGATCATTTAATACATTTATTTATAAATAATAATTATAAAAATCTTTCACAAATATGTCATTTTAATATATCAGATATTCATGATCTTATTGGTAATCATATAAATCTTGATGAACAAAATTGTTTATTAAATAATTTAAATCATATACGATCACAACTTGTATTAATATCAACAAATTCTATATTGACTACTGAAGGTTATCTTGTATAATTTGTTTTTTTTTTATATGAATAACAGTGATTTTTTAGTTGAGCTAAGATATGATCGATGATTAGTCTAGTCAAAAGCTCATATGTGTATGTCATTTATAAAAGAAAGAAAAAAATGTTTATTATTATTGTTGTTGTTGTTGTTGTTGTTTTCTCTGGTGATCTCAGATTATGTATAGATAAAAAATAATAACTTTATGTTTGTGTTTCATTTGTTGTTGGTTTTTTTTTAGGAATTTTCTTTTTTTGATTATTTTTTCTGTTCAATTAAAATTATGCGTTTTATAAAAGATAACGAGAAAAAAGGGATTAATTCTGAGATTTTATAAGATATAATAACGTTTTGGATGATATTCGAGTTTTTAAATGTAACAAAAATATTTTCGGAATGTATATGTAGGAAGAAGTAAGAAGTTCGAAAAATTTAAATAAATTTTATCTTTATTAACAAAAAACGAACAGAATAATTGAATATATATATATATATAGATGAACAAATATGATTATATACAAAATAAGAGATAAAAAGAGCAAGAAAATAATCAGAACAATTGCTACTAAATATAAGAATAATAGAATATATATATTTATAACAAATAATCATTCATTCTTCTGTTTTTTTTTTTATGTTACATTAATAGTTCATTATTTAGATGATACGACTTTTGCGATTACGAGCTAATGCTTCAGCAATATAAACTATCATACCAACAAAAGCAATAACAGCAGCAATAACTGCACCTAATAGAAAATAAAATAATAATTTTTTTTTTCATAATTAATTAAAAAAATTTTACTTTGATGATCAGCACTATGAGGCGAAGGACCATACCAACGACTAGCTACAATTGCAGCACCGATTCCAAATATAAAAAGTGCAATAGCACCAGCAAATGCATAAACAGTGCGAAGACGATTAAGTGGTGCAACTGTTCCATCTGTAATCAACAATTGTTCGATTAGAAGAAAACTACTGAGACATAATACTACATTTATCATAAACAAAATATAATAGAAATAGTACATTTTATTAATTAATATTTTATTTAACTTACATATAGGAAAGACAATTGAATAACCCATACGATAGGGTGATAATGTTGGATTATATGGATAATTAACATGACAATGAATAATACCAATTATATTCACTACACAAGCTAATGCCATAAGAATTATAATTATACGTCTAAGATCCATTCTAAAATGAAATGTATTAGATTTATTTAAACTATCATCTTTTCTTATATTTCTAACGAAAGATCTCTCTAGGCATGTTCTTTATGAATATACCACTTGAACATCAGTTCATTTGCTCGAATAGTAGTAGATATATTTAATTTTTATCTTTTACAGAACTCTCTCTAAGCTTATCAGTATTGATTTAAAGTCTAACTATACCTCTATTATAGGTAAAATAATCAGCTCGTTTGTTCGATTTGTAATGAAGATATTCAATTTTTTTCTGTCTCTAATAACTTTCTAAACATCCTATATATATTTATATCGATATGTCATTAATAATCAAGTTATACAATACTTACCTAAATGAACTAACTATGGTTTTCAAATTAAATATATATACACAATCTAATGATGAATGTCTATATAAGAGTCACTTGTCTTTTGTATATATATATATGCTTTATTTTCTTGTTGTACTGTTTAATATTCGTAGCACACAACTGATGATTGTTAGAATTACTCTAGTAATAAAATATAGTATACTCTCTATTTCTCCGATGTATATACAAATAGATAAAAAAAAACTCGTCCGATATAAACCTCGTTTTTGTTCTATTTCTTCTTTTATTATTGCATCGTTTTTCTGTTGACATCAAAAATAGATATATTTATTCGGTTATAGGATTAATTAAACACACAAGAAGCTAATATATTCCGATAGTAGAGAATATAAAATTGATAATTACTCTACAACGAATAAAATCGTTTACATATGTATCACGAAATAGAATAACATGTTCAATATTGGTATTTGTATTATGAAGAGAACTTCTTTTTTTCTTATGTTGTTGATCAGACAGGTTGAATAATATACGTGATCGTCATCGTAGAGTCAGTAAATAATCGGTATTAATGAGACGAGACAATTCGAATAAAACAATAATGACGTTTGTAAATAGACAAAATAAACTAAATCATGTTCTTAACATACTGTACTCATTCACCTTATATGTATTTTATATTTGTCATGATAAAAACTGATTATACTTCTTTTTTTAGTTCTTAACTAATGCATGATTCAGAAAAACAAAACAATTCCATTAATGATTGTACAAAGTCAAGACAAGTGGTATGGCCATACTACATCAATAATACTTAGTATTCTATGCACTAGCATATAATATCCATATGTTGCTAATTATCAAAGAAAGGATGTTAAATACATCTAGCACAAGAAATAAATTTTGGAAACATATGCTATTACTTTCGTATTCTATGCACATATGAATAATGTCTATATATTTGCATTTCACTCCTTTTAATCTTGTTATTAGTTTTTTTATTATTATAGAATAGATAGAAATAAATGTGATTCTAAAGAAGACAGAACGTTTATATCATATGTTACTGTCAGTTTCTTCATAGTTTACCTTCAAAAAGATCCTTGAAAGATGCTAACGAATCTATGTCAACTTTTTAGCACAATGGAACGAAGGATAAACATTTGATAGTAATAATAAAGAATGTTTTGACAGATATCCTTATAAGTAATGTAATTAATCTTTTTTTAGGTTTCTGGAAGAAAACGACGTTTTTTCTTATTATTTCGTCTAATTATTATAATACTATGGAAAATGTATCTCAATTGTCTAAAAAGTCAAAAGAAAATTAATAGCTTGTTTCACTCTATTTTTTTTGTAAGTATCTAGTCAACATTTTCAATACAAATGCAATGATTTTTTAATCTATAAAATATTTTATTCGATAGATATGTTAATAAAAATAAAATTACAAAATTATTTTTTAAAAAAAAATATATTTTGTTCGTAATAATAATTCACAAACTACATAAATATATAGAGAAAGAGAAAAATGTTACATATGAAGAAAATGGAAGAAGATGCCACATCTTAGAGCTTATATCTACAGAAGTTAAAATGATCATATTCATTCTTACAATTTTTTTTTTATTGTGCTTTCAATTGTTACATTCAGAAGTGCTTACAAGATAATAAGGCATAATGAAGAGATAGTAAGAATGGGAGAACATGTTGGTATTAAAGCTTGAAGCGATGTCATTTGCAAAGCATAACTTAATTTATCATTTTATAAGAATAATTTTTTTTTACATTCTTATATGGGTCAGAACAGAATAAGACAGTAAAGCAGAAAAAAAGAAAGAAAAATAAAGGAGTGAATAGGAAGAACAGAATGCATCACGTTGTACCATTTTATTTTCCTTTCTGCTATTAGGCTGCAACAAACCACGACTATTTCAAGAAAAAGGATTCTAATCTAATAGGGGTGTCAATTTATATTAATCTTCTATTTAATTTATGCGTAAATTAAATTAAACTTTTTTTATCCGTAAGTTATATTTATAAATAAATTAAATCAAATTATTATATATCTTTAAGTATTTAGAATTTTCTAACATTACTGCAGATAGTCCCATACTTTTCAAGAATTATATGTGAGTGGTCCTTATATAACTTTTCAAAACTTAGGTAGGAGTAATTCCTACAACTTCTCAAGAGTTATCTAAGGAATTTCCTGGTGACATGCTTAGCGCTATTTGAAGATAGTTATTAGGATGATTCTGGTACTTTTAAATAGTTATCTGAAGGTGACTCAAAATACCTTGAGGATCCTCTATTACTGTCATCAATGGAGTTTCCAACGTTTAAGTCCCAATTGAATGGAATAATACAAAACTATTATCGTTTTTAAACAGCAGTTTTTGTCAGCTGTGTATATCAGTATGTGATACATTCAGAAGGTATTTACGATAACGAAACAAAAGTTATATATATTGTTTATTATATGAGATACAATCAAAGCTCCTCGAAAATTATAGTAATCTATAATAGCTCTATTCTTACAAGGAAATCACCCGAGGTGTTCGACGCTGATTTTCTTTATTTATGCGTCGTTTGATAGAAGGTATTGAGATAGTAAAAAGCTCAAAAGAATTTGGGCTGATAGCTTTTCCTTGAAAAACTATGATCGTTTTACTGATTTTTCGACCGATACTTATACATTTACCGAAAAAATCAAGATGTAAAATTTTGATCTCAAATTTTACCCATAGACAGGACTAATAATCCTTCAAATATTCTGAAAATTTCAGCCAAAAAAGATTGGTTCTTTCTTGAGATATTGAATTTTTAAAAAATAGGCATTGGCTTCAAATAGGTCAGAAAAACCGAGTTTAATGGAAAACTCAATATCTTGAGAAAGAAACAATCTTTTTTTGGTTGGAACTTTCAGAATATGCGAAGTATCATTAGTCCTATCTGTGGGTAAAATTTGAGGTCAAAATTCTACAACTTGATTTTTTCGTTAAATGTAAAGGTGTAGGACGAAAAGTTAGTAAAACGGTCCTAATTTTTCAAGGAAGAGCTGTCAATCCTAATTCTTTTGAGCTTTTTACTATCTCAATATTCTCTATCAAACGACTTATGAATAAAGAAAATCAGCGTTGGGCACCTCGGACGTTTCTCTCAATAGTATCAAATGTAGAAGTAGAGATAGAATCAGTTTGGGTTTTTTGGAAATTTAAACCGAACCGAACTGAGCCGAACCTATTCGAACTTATAAAAAAAATTGAAAATTTATTTAAAAAAACATTGGTCATTGAGATCGGTTTGAATTTTTTTCAAACTGAAACGATCCCATCTCTGTATAGAAGAGCTAATTGACTTTTTCCTGTTCTTGATTATTAAAATATCGATTACTTTGAATAACCTGCACAGTTATTGTTTTTGAGTATTTTGTTCGTTTGGACGATACTGATGGAGCTATGAGAGTTCAAATAATAAATACTTATTTTTAGTTAGAACTATGAACTTTATTTAAAGAAAACGGTACTAACAATTTTAACGAAAGAAAATATAAAAGAACATACAATATATAAATACCTATATTTTTCGTCCGTATAGAGATAGAAAAGAGAAAAATATTTAATATATTACATAATTTTTTTTTATATTTAGTGAAGAGAGTACTATCTTATTATTTTCTGTGTTCAGCGCCAATCAGTCGAAATTCAATTCATTCAAAAATAGTTTAAAAAAAGGGAGGAATAGTGATTCTTTTATTTGTAATAATTAAGTGCATTTTTCTCTAATTTCTTACTTGTTATTGAACATCCGTTGCACTGTAAACGGCGTCATTTACATGCAGTACAATAAAGCGAATTTTTCTTGCATTTATTCAGTGCTATATATTTCTCTTCATCAGCCTACGATTTTTGTTTTTTCACAGTAAAATAAAACCAGAAAATTATAACAATTTTCATCATTATGAAATTCACTAAAAGGTTAACATAACTAGTATATAATTTAAACAATGATTTCTTCTTTCTGTTGCACTCAGATCAGTCAACCAAGATTTATTTACTTGGTTGGAAATAAATGGACAAAAATTATTTTAGATTTTTTAGTTAAATGAAATTGAAACCACAGGATTATTAAAAAAAGCCAATGAATAAAATGTAGAGAAATTATTGCTCAAATTTATGTCAATGTGCAACGAAAAGCCTGAACCACATTTTTAAATTAAGTTAAAGTAACTTAAAAAGGTTCAAGAAGATCTATGAGAATCAGAAAATTAGAATTGAAATGATAGTTATATCTTTTCTTGTATGAGTTCGTAGAGAAGAGTCTTACAAACATAAATTGCTTGCTTGCTTGTATATCCATAAAGGGTCAAAAAGATATCTGGATTGATCGAAGGGTAATCGAGGCTGAAGAATTCAAATCTGCAGTCAATTTTTTAAACAAACAACCAGTTTAAAAAAAAAACACATTTAGTTTTATAAAGTTTGATCGAAAGCAGTTGAAGTCGAGGAACTTAAATCTGACTTCGACTTTTTCTAATTATGAAAATGAATAGCTTGATGGTAGTTTAAAAACATGTTTTCTACAGGAAAGAGCTGAGTTAAGCTTTAGATGAGCGCTATTTGTTCAGATTAAACGATTACAAAAATGTTTCCTTCGAATATTTAATTTATTTACCAATGAGAAGAATCTGATAAGAAATATTCAGTTTTCTCTTAAGATAGATTAATGAGACAATTTTTTTATGTTAACTAAGAAAGTGGAAGTTTGGTCATGCCAGAAGAATTCGATTATTACCAGTTTCAAAATAAGATAATGGAAGTAGTTAATTATTGACACTGATGTATCAAATAATCAATCGAAAATCATGTATCACAGTATCAAAAATAAGCACATTGCTACCAGTTCTATCTTTATATTGTTGGCATAAGTAGATAACTTGATATTTCTATTAAAAAAAAATACTAGCTTGCAGAAAATCTTTCGACCATTCAAATAAAAGCTTGAAGTGTCTATTTTAAATTTAAAATATTGATAATTTATATTTATTTAACTTTAACAGGTAAATGACACTTCTAGTACATGTTGAGAATGATTTTAAAATCTTTTGTGTCTGTTTTGAAAAGCACCTTCGCATATTTATGTGACAAGAAATATGTCCTCAGACATAAAAGGAATAACTGATAAAGCGTGTCTCATTAAACACGTTCAGAAATATGTTTTTCCGATTATGAATGCGATATTCCATGATAAAAACGTGCAAAAATTTCTAGAAAAAGTGTACAAACGAAGCCAGGTATTAAGTAATAGAGGCCATATTTTTACTGAAAATGTTCTTATCTCAGAAAGAGCTCTTCATATACAATGGTTTTGAATGTGTATCACATTAATTAGGTTGTATGACTGTTGAAACGAATACTTTCAGAAAGAAAATCTATCAGGCTCTTCACAACACGCTTCGAAAAAGCATTTAAGTGACATCAAGACACACTTTATAAGACAGAAAACATGTTCATTTATTAACTGCTCTTTCATATAAGCTTTTCTTTATAGCTTGTGCAACTCTAGGTTGACATGCTGCTAAGACGATGGAAGTAAAATAATGTCTATAATAAAAAAAACGTATATATGTTAATAAGTACATAAATGCTAAAAGGATCAAAAAGTTCCAAAAGTCATTAAAAAAAATCAATTTTCAAAGGAAGATCTTTTAAACTATACTTTGTTTCGTTTGTTTAAGGAAATTTTTCTATAATGGAGGATTCCTCTAATGTGTCGAGGGCTTTAATGAATTGTCGTGATTGCGCAGAAAAATGCAAAAATAAGATGGAAAGTGAAGATTTTTATTCGATTCTTCGAATGTTATCGATGAATTCTTTTTTGATTTCTACTCTTCCCAATCACATTTTCGAAAAAAAACAGGTGTGATTTGTTCTTAAATGGTATCAAAAAAGTATTTTGCATAGCAGAAAAATCGGGACAAAGTGAGATATCAAGTATATAAATAAATGATGTGGACTCTCTCTCTGTTTAGACAATAATTAACTACTCATAATTTTACATTGGTAATTAAGGAATCATTCAGCAGATTATGGATGGACAAAAATCAAAAGAAGACATTCCTGCAACAGCAAAAATTTCTGGTTTAACTACAACCATAGCAGGCAGTACTATTAATCCTCGTAAACGAATTGCTCAAAATTATTTATTAATTTGGCTCGATGCTGACATTGATCAATCAAAGAAAGATTTCCAATATGCCTTCAGACAATTAACAAACGTTGTAAACGACGCTAATATTTTCACTGAAAGAGATGAATGCATCGATTTTCTTACTGATGTTGATGATATCAGAGTCTTTCTGATAGTAAATGGTACAATTGGTCAACAAATATTACCTTTTATCCATAATATTCCTCAATTAGATAGTGTTTACGTATCCTGTAGCAATCAAAATCTACATGAACAATGGGTCAAACAATGGATTAAGGTTAAAGGTATATATACATCAATTACATATATTAGTGCAGCATTGGAAATAGCTGTTAAACAACGTGAACAAGATTTCATTCCTGTAAGTTTTGTCACAGTGAATGAAGGAGCTTCCAATCAAGATTTAAATCAACTGGAGCCCACCTTTATGTACACCCAAATACTCAAAGATATTCTCCTTGAAATGGAATATGATCAACAATCCATTAAGGAATTCGTCGCTTACTGTCGAAAAAGTGATTTCGGATCATCAACCAATATTACGTTATTCGAGAACGAATATCATGCACATTCACCAATCTGGTGGTATACTTTCCCATCTTTCATCTATTCTTTGCTCAACGGTGCTCTACGTCTGTTGGAAACAGACACCATCATTAATATCGGCTTCTTTATTCGTGATCTTCATCAACAAATCAAACAATTACATCAACAACAGATGAGTGGTAACAATGGACAACCTCTTATAGTTTACCGAGGACAGAGTCTATCGAACAATGATTTTGAGAAACTTTCTAAAACAAAAGGTAACTTGATATCTTTTAATAACTTTCTATCCACCAGTACAAATCGAGAAGTTTCCCTTGGATTTGCCGATATTGCCATAACAAAGGTTGATATGGTGGGCATTCTGTTTCAAATGTCTGTTGATCCTTCTATCTCATCCGCTCCTTTCGCCGCCATCCAAGACTTTAGTTACTTTAGGACGGAAGAAGAAATCCTTTTTTCTATGCATGCCGTCTTCCGTATTGGTGAAATTAAACAAATCGACAAAAATCAGCCACTTTATCAGGTGAAACTTACACTAACATCCGATGATGATCAACAACTTCGAACACTCACGAAACATATGAAAGAAGCAACACCTGGAACAGGATTGGAACGAATAGGCAGCTTGTTGCTTCGTTTGCACAAGCTCGATAAAGCTGAAGAGCTCTATACATTATTACTACAAGAAACATCCGAAGAGAGTCAAAAAGAAATTTATTATAGTAAACTTGGATATGTTAAAAATAACCAAGGTATTTATGACAAGGCCATCTGGTACTATGAGAGAGAACTTGAAATTGTTAAAAAAAATCTTTCTGCAAATAATTCTGCACTGGCTACTTCTTACAACAACATCGGTTCGGTGTATCAAAACATGGGAGAGTATTCTAATGCACTTTCCTTTTACGAAGAAGCACTTGAAATTGTTCAAAAAACTCTTCCTGCTGATCATTTTGACTTAGGTCACCTCTACAACAACATCGCTTGGACGTATCAAAACATGGGAGAGTATTCAAAAGCACTTTCGTTTTACAAAACAGCACTTGAAATCTATCAAAAAGCTCTTCCTGCAAATCATCCTGATTTGGCTGCTTTATACGACCACATTGCAGGAGTGTATGACAACATCGGAGAGTATTCTAACGCATTTTCATTTTACGAAAAAACACTTGAAATTGTTGAAAAAACTCTTCCT
>JAJEKB010020618.1:88038-137010 GCA_022393335.1 Macrotrachela quadricornifera | reverse complement strand
TTTTTTTTTTCTGTTTAACAAGCAAATACCCAAAGAATATATATAAAACATAAAATTCACAAAAAAGAACAACAATAATATAATCGATTTTTTTTTCAATATAACAAAAAAAACCAAAAAAAAAAAGAATCACAATTATAGACGAACATAAATGAAATAAATGAGAAAGAATGTTTGTATATTAATATTGTATTATTTAATGATTCTCTTCAATTCATTTTGAATAATAAACACGATAATAAAGTGTTTTTGAACGCCATAATGAATAGCTATTGTCAAATTTAAGTAAATAAACACCAGTTCCTGGATATGGATGACTACCAGCATATACTTCTTCATGACAATCACGTCGATATATTGGAACAATTTCATCTTGTGGAGGTTTTGGTGGTTTATTTGTACTTCCACTACCTTTTTCAATATCTTTTTTTTCTGTTAAAGTTTAAATAAAAATTTTTGTTTTAATTAAAATTATTTTCATATACGTACGATTATTTCCATCTTCATTTTCTTCTTCTTCATCACTTGAATCACTAACATGGACTGTAACAGTATTTGATGGTGCTTTACTCCATTCAAAATAAAGACCAAAACCAAGATCATAATAATCTGTAGAAAATTCCCAAAATATACAACGACCATCTTCATGTGTTGGAACTCGTACCTAAAATATATATGTAATTTTGTTTTTATTATCAAAATAAAATAAATTTCGTACAGTAACTGTTTCACCACTACCAATTTTAATAACAGCATCTTTTTCTTTACGTATTTGTTCTTTAAATTCTTTTACATCTTTTCTTGTCCACATATTTGCTGGTGATATATTTGGTAATTCTATTATTATATATATTTTATAAATTAATTTCTATTGATTTAAAAATACATACCACGTTTATTTTCTTCATTTATTAATGATGATTCACCAGTTGGATTTACTGTTGCATTTGTATCAATTGGTAATGGTGCTGTTGGATTACCATTGATCAATTCTTGTGTTGGATTTAATTCATTATTTATTTCTACTGATGATAATTGTTGATTTTGTGTTAGATCATTATTAATAGATGATTGTGGAATAACAGGAGGTATTGGTTCTAATGGTGTATTAACACTAAGTGTTTCAAATTGTGTTTGAAGAGGAATAATTGATTCAGCTTTTATTTCTGGTATTGCTGCATTATTATTAATTACCGATTGAAGTGGTGCTATTGGAGGAGGATGAACCAAAGGAGGAAGTTGAGCTGGTGCAGGACCAAGAGGTAGTATTTGAGACATTGTTTGTAAAGGAATATTTTGAGTAAATGGTACTGATGAAGGGTTTGTATTTGTTGGTATAGGTGGAGGGACTGTATTTAATGCTATGGGAGGAGGGACTGTATTTGTTGGTATGGGAGGAGTGATCACATTTGATGGTATAGATGGTGGAACCGTATTTGTAGGTGTTGATGATGATGGTGCTGCATTGGTTGGTATTGATGGAGGAATGACGATGTTTGGTGGTGGTACAACATTTGTTGGTACTGATGGTGATTGCACTGTGGACGGTATAGCATTCTCTGGTTGTTGTTGTTCCATATTTGTTTTCTATGAAATATAGAAATAAAACTTTTAATTTTGTAAATGAATCTTACTGTTTGAATTTGTTGTTGTTGTTGTTGATCAAGTAATTGTTGTTGATAAACTTGTTGCATATACTGTTGAAAATGTTGTTCTTGTAATTGACGAATTAATTCTTCTTGCTAAAAATAAACTAAGAAATAAATAAGATGAAAAATAAAAAAAAAAACTTTGATATAATCTTACTGCTTGTCGATTGTCTCTATATTGTTGTTCAGCGTATGCTTTAAATTGTAAATATGTTTGTTGATTAAGTACGTCTTGAATTTGTTTTCTAAGTTTTTTTTTTATATGTCAAAAACAGATTACTTATTTATATATATAATTACCGGTGAAATTCTTCTCGTTTTTTATTTTTCTTTTCTAAACGTGATATTTGTTCGAATTCGTATTTTCTTGCACGTTCAGCTTCGTTTTCTAATGTACGACGAGTTTCATCATCTTTTCTAAAAGTAAGAAAAGAAAAAAAAACTATACAATCAAAGAATATGTCATTCATATAATTAAAATTATTATTTTTACTTTGCTAGAAAATTTGATTAAATAGAAGAGAAAAAAAAAAACTAAACACGCCAGAAAAAATATAAGCTACTCTTTAAGCATAATTTTGACGAATAGAAAAGTCGACCTTCTCCGTTTGCACGAGCAACTAATGTTAAAGAGACAAAAAAAAAAAAAGATGAAGAGAAAAACTGAGAAGCAGTTCAGCGAATCCTCATTTTTTGCCGTCACTCATTTGTTTCTTTCAGTGGATCAAATCTGAATACAAGAACGATATGGGATTCTCGCGTTTAAGTGTTCTGTCCTTTTTTTTTCTCTCTTCCGTTTATGCTCATTGGGAAAGAATAGAAGAAGTCGAGAAAAACGTCCGTTTATGACAAGAATACAACATCAACTATTAGATGATAGACGAGGGAAAAAAAAAGACGGAGAAATAAAAGATGAAGTAGAACTGTTGCTGAATAACTTAGATAATAAAGATGCGCAAAAAGAAAAAATATAAGAAGAAAATGACAGTAAATATGATATTAAATATGATTACTAACACTGCTCCTGACAGGTATGAAAAAGAAAAGAGTAGAAATAGAAAACATCTAAAGTTTGTAGCAATATATATATATATATATCGAACTAACAGAGCATTTTAATATTTATAAAATGCCTCCAGATGTAAATTCTTTTTTTTTTCATTATATAAAAATGTCACATAAGAAAAAAAAAAAGACTTTTTTTTATTACCTTAATCTATCTTTATCTTGATCTCTTATATGTTGTGTTTCTAAATAAGTTCGAAATATTAAACAACGATCTAATAATAATTTGACATATTCTTCCATAGCTTTTTCTTTTGACATATCTCCTAATGCAATCCATGCTTGTCTAAAATAATAATAATATTTTAAAAATTTGATTTATTTTTATTTCTTACTTTCGATCATTACCAATAACATCAAGAAATCCAACATCTTGTGTATATGATATATTCCATTGACCAATTCTTGCTTGTTTTGATAAAGCAATTAAACGTATATTATCATCATATTTTAATTGTATTTCTTTATTCTTTTGTTTTTCTACATTTTAAATAATAAATAAAAGACATTATACATACATAATGAATTTATTTAAAAATAAACCTTTTAAAAATTGTTGAGCTAAATAAAACAATTCTTCAATAGAACATTGAAATTCATCAAAAAGTGTTAATGATTGTTTTTTATCATTAATAACAGGATTAATTGAATTAGACGATGGTGTAATATTTATTTGACCAAAACAACTTCCAGCAAGTATTTCATCATAATACAATGCCATTAGTATATGACAAATTTGACCGACCGACTATCTACGACAGTATATTGAAAGACCATTGGATGGACATATATAATAACCAATAAAAATAACTGAATACAGGAGGTTTATATTTGATTGTCATGTCGAATAATTAGTTTTGATTGGTTATTATTTTTTCTTTTTTCTTTTAAATCATTCATTTGAAAGAAGAGAAACACAAAATTTCCGTCAATAAGTAATAATATTCAAGAATATAATTATAAAACTTGAAATTTAAGCAATATGTGAAGGTTGTTTAAATATTATTAAACGAGTACTTGAATATTATACAAAAACATCCCCTGGACAAATAATAAACAATAATGTTTATCTAGTTTTAAAAGAACAATTGATTGAATTACTTGAAGAAAAAAAAGAATGAATCGAAATTTACATTTTAGAATATATAACCATATCATTTCTCACGAAATAATCCTAATATTAACAGCTTTGAATTCTGCTATAGTAATAAATCATATATATTATGAAAGAATGTATTTTTCCACTTATATTTGATTTCAATATTGAGAAAAACGAGATTTACTGGCATGCGATCAACTTCTTTTTTTTTATGCTTATCTGTTAACTTAAAATCATTCAGAATTCTCTACTTTTTTTAATGATTATGTCTCAGACATTCTCTTCACAACCATAAATAACCTGGAAGCTTATTAAAAAGCGGAAATTTTTATCAAAAGCATTTCTCATTAAGTTTATTTATCCATAAAAATTTTTATATAAAAAAAAAAAAATCTATTTTGAAGAAATAGGAGACGTTCTTAAATATAAATTATTTATCTTAACCATACAGATTATTTAAGTACAAAGATTTTGTTCTTCTATAAATAGATCAAATTTATCATCGATAAAGATGTTCAATTTAATAAAAATATTTAGACGTTTAATTGAAATCAATACAAATTAACTTTCATTTCAAGGATATTTCTTTGATATAAAAATTACAATGAATCATTTAATTTAACGGCAATATTACATTTCATGTCTATATAGACTTTCACAGAGAAACAGCAGGCTTTATTGATTTTGTAATATGATTATAAGATTTTAGTGTATATACATAATATGAAGAAAAATGATAGAAATTTGATGTAAAATATCATAGATGACCTTGATGATTAAAATTATGTTGATGATATAAATGAAATAAAAAATTTTTAAAAATTAGTTTTAATATATATAAAAAAAAAGTATTATTTGGATTTTTTAATAACAATAATCAACGTCTAAATGAATGTTTTTGTATTATTTATTTCTAAAATATTTTTTTTTCATAACAATAAAGAACAAAAAAGGAGGTTGAAAGTATTAATACCTAGAGCATAGGTATTACGTCATTGGTCATAATTAACCTTGATGACTACAGAAAAATATCATAATAACTATACAATCATTTGTTTGAGAAATGCGTAATATAGTGAAAAGTCCTTCATCAAGTTATTATAAATTTGTTTGTTTATGATTGCCTACTCGAACTATGATAGTTGGTGCGAATAAAAACAGTAATTTTTCCCTGTTTTTTGTGTGATGTTTTTCATCACCTGACATACAAAACAACAAGTTTTAATAATCACTAACCTTGAATTGATGTTTTGATTAAACGATCATATGCACTATCATTGCAGGATATATATAATACGATATCTTTCTTGTTTTTATTCAATATTGTATTTGTATAGAAGTATAACTTAAAATGTTCTCCATTGGTTTTATTCTGTTTTTTGTACAAAGTTTTTATTTTATTGAATATAGTTATGGTCATGGATATTTAACTGATCCACCAGCACGTAGTACAGCATGGAGATATGATACAGATTTTGCAAAATGTTGTAAATATTATGATGATAATCAAATGTTTTGTGGAGGAAGTCAAGTTCAATGGACTAGAAATGGTAATAGAAATATATTAACATACATATTTTTTTTTTATTATAAAAATATTTATAGGAGGCAAATGTACAATTTGTGGTGAAGCATACGATGCTAAACCTACATTATTTGGTCTAGGTGATAAATTATATTTGGGTAAAATTGTTCGAACATATACTCAAGGCTCTGTTATGCCTGTTACAGTTGAAGTATATCTTAAACAAATTCTTTTTTGTTATTAAATATTAACAAAAAAAAAATTATTTTTCTAAAATATTTTAGTTAACAGCAAATCATATGGGTGCATTTGAATTTCGTATATGTAGTATTGATGCTGATCCAACGAAAGATGCGACACAAAATTGTCTCGATTTAAATATCTTATCACTTGCTGATGGAGAAACACAATATAAAATTGAATCATCATATAGAATTATAAATGTTAACATAACATTACCAGCTGAACTTGTATGTAAACATTGTGTATTTCAATGGAAATATATAACAGGTAATAGTTGGGGAACAGCAGTAAATGGTAGACAATGTCTTGGTTGTGGAAATGTAAATGAACAATTTTATGGTTGTGCTGATATAGCAATTGTTCCTTCAGTAAAACGAAAACGAAATATTTTTGCTAAGAATGGTATTATAAAGCATCAATAAAAGATTTCTCAGTTTAAAAAATAATATAAACTTTAAGCTATTTTAACCAGGAAAAATAACCGCTCTTTTTATTTTTTTAATAAACTAACATAAGCGTTTCATGTGCCGGTGCATTTATTTTTAAATTGTATAATTATGTATTTTTTATGTTGATATGTAACATAATTTTATATTTTAATAAATAAAATATATATGGTGTTGGACATTTTTTATTTAATTAAAAATTTATTATTGATCAGTTTATCTTAAGAATATGATTATATTTTCATGAGTATTCACAAATACTTCGAATGTATAATTTACATTCATTAAATTATTCATGTTTCGTATATTAAATTACATTTAATGAATAGGAAAAGAAAAATTCTGTACAAATATTTTCCTTAATTCAATGTAATGAAATTAAAACTTGTTATATCATACCTTTAGTATTGTACATTTTACCAAGTACAAATCGAAAAAATGAGTACACATTACTAATGTATGTTAAAAACATATATGTTTTGTAATATTCTAATAATATTACCTGTCGTATTATATATCCATCAAATAGCATGAATGCAATAGAAGACACAATTTTTATTCATGTCATTAGGAGTGTAACAGTATTGTAATGAAGAGTAGGTTTATTGAGGACTTTTCATCAGATTCTGTTAAATATAATCTGCATGGAAAATCGTTCATAGATAGTCATATTGATCTATCTTAACGTGTATTGATGCATATATATTTATAGTATAGCTATCGAAAAATTATATAGAAGAGTCATAGGTAATATGATCAATGAAAAGGGCCAATCGATATTTAATATAATGTAGTGTATATGTGACTCTAACCGAGGAAAAAGAAATAGAATAAAGATCGATTTTATACGTTTATATATTAAAAAAAAATCATTGATTTAAATAGATCAGAGAGAAATTAATGAAGTCAAATGATTCGTTTAAAAAAGATTTTCATATTAATTATCTGTACATGTCATTTACTTTTTTGTTTTGATTCGTGTTTTAAAACTACACAAGATTAATTTAATTCAATTATATATTTGAATAATAGAGATTGAGTACGATATTTATTTAGACTTGTACAATTCGAAAAACTCTTGAATAGGAAATTCATTATACGGCTTTCATAGAACTTTTGACGGTGCATCTTTTGAAAGAAAAATCAACATTTTATCATTTGACTATGTAGTGATATTCGCAAAACAAAATTTTGAAACACACCGTATTTAGTATTTGTCTGATGAAATGAAAAGTTTTCCGAATACTTTCTAGTTGATTGTTCATGAAAGTATCCTATAACAACCATATCATTTTGTAGTTGCTTTTATGACATTTTTTCGTGCGACTGAAGTTTGTTTTTCTTATTGTATTTCATATTCAAGAAGTTCATCAAATTTCACAGGTCTAAATATTGTGCTCAATCTCTATTATCCAAGCATATAATCGAATTAAATTAATCTTATGTAGTTTTAATACACGAATCAAAACAAAAAAGTGCGATCAGATTTTTGATATTCGCTATAGTGTAATATTGGAAACTTAAATTCAATAAATGAAATCATTTCAAGTCTTGTCTTTCTTACCTTCCAATGCCTCTGTGAGATTTTGCAGAAAGAATTTAGCCCTCATCCTCACTATGAAAGTGTACGAACATATCCTAAATATGAATAGATACGAGTAAATATTATTGTAAGGTGCCTGCAATGCAATCTCTCGATAAAATTTTCTTTCGGATGTTTTCCACATCATTTGATAGAGCGTGAGTCGCTGATCATGAAAATCCACTTTTTACCTTTAGCAAATGCTTTCTTTCGGTTAAAAATAAACCTATAAGTAATGCGTTTCACCCGATTCGAAGCACCACTATCAATAGAGTTTTGAGTGTAGAGTTGATTTAAGAATTTGTCTCTACTCAATTTTTGATACTCAATCTAGAAAAATTAGTTTCAGAAGCTGAACAACAAAACAAAATAGAAAATTTCGCACATACATTGTCTTCGTCATTAATAGTTAATGAAAATTTATGTCGAAATTGTTCGCTTAATTCCTATATTCAGATCACATTAATGGTCCAAACATTTTTTTTTAATTATATCAAATGATAAAAACAACTCGTATTCAGCAAAAATAATTCTATTATTTGATCATTAATAATAGCATCATATTCATTTTTATTTAATAAAACAATATATTGAACAATAATCTCAGTTAATTTGAAGTTCAAAATGTAGTGTCAACTCACATGAAGGAGATAGTATAAAACTCTATTAAAATTTTCATATAACTTAAACTAAAATATTTGAAATTGTTATTGTCATCAGATAAAAAATCTGACTTTTACGTAAACAATTGATAGATTTTGTGAATGAGAAATATACACTTTAAGTAATTATTATTCACTTTTTAATGCTTTATATATTGTGATATATTCATTAAAGCTAATACAGATTTATTTGCTAATTGTTAATGAAAACCTTTTTATAACAGTTTATTGAAGACTAGTAGAATTTTTTGTTCGTGAATTTGTTGAGAAAAAATCTATTAACAAAGGTACGAGAGCTGATCGTTTAATAGTTTCAAATAGTTGTTGAAATTTTTAAATATAATAAAGATTATGTGATTTAACATTAGATGGCATACATGGGTCATTGTAAAAATGTTTTCACTAATCTTTAGGATAAATATTCAAAGGGTTATTCTAGTGCGTTTTTGCACAATAGTGTTCTCTAGCATCAATGAATTGAATTTCACTTAGTTTTGGAAACAAGAAGAAATTGCAGGCACTTCAGACATATCAGCTTGTATTTAACATTACACCAACTTCTAATCGTATCGGCTTGATTAAATCAGATTTCATAAATATGGATCAGTTTTTGATATCCTAACCTACTGACTGTTCTTTTGTTTTTTGATCATAATGACAGAAAAATTAAATATATAACTGTTTTGTTCATCGATTAACTGTTACGTCATCTATCGAACACAAACTTTCCTTGAGTTTATATAACTATGAATAATTGAATTGATTGCCGTGAAATTAATATTCAAGGTTTATAGGTTAAATGAAGATTATTTCCAACTATTTTTCATATAGTATTAATTGTTTATTTGTTAACAGATATTTGGTGATGACTAAGACAAGAGCATCATCAACACTAAAATGGTTTCGCTAGAATTTATGAATAACATAAGAGTGATCTGAAGGAAATAATAAAATACAATGATGTATAAGACATAATTCTAAAGAAACTGTAGCATTTTAATAGAATACCTGTGTTCATATTACAAATTCTAGAAAAACTTGATGAAGAAAACTTTTGTAATACCGTTTATACATATATTTGTTAAATATAAATAGATGTCGTTATATGTAAGCTTTTGTATATCATAATAAAACATTATGATCAATTAACGAATGAAAAAGAAACAAATAATTAATAATATCTACCTATGTAAATATTTTTTCGTTTTCGATTTTACAGTCATCCGAAAATACATTCTTCATAAATCTATCGAACGTAGGTCATATATTCATAGCTGATATACGATATGTTTATATTCATGGATATTATTACTGAATGCCATATAAACGATAGTCAATATACATTAGGGAATCTATTAGTTTTAAATCTATGATTTATCTATATATATATATTTATATTAATGAAAACATCATATGATAAGACCTTAGTGTATTTGTTTTTTGTTAAATAAATAAAACTTTATTTTTTGATCTTTAGTTTTTTTTAGAATTCACAAGTTATTTATAATGAACATATGAAAAGAAAAAACAAAAAAATCTATGTAAATATAGGCAAGAGATTAATGAAAAAATTCTTATAATTCTAATTAATAAATTTACATTTTAGTTTTTTAAAGACACATAAGATTTGCACATAATAATAATCATTTCTTATCACTGAAATAAATATTTTTAAAATTATCCAGGTATATAACAAAGCTAAATAGGGTTTGAAAATTTTTTAACATCAATTATAATCCAATAAAATGACAAATCCATTTTCAAATAATACAAAATCCGTATTTATTATTTTGACATTTTTAACTACTGATTTGAAACAAAAACATGATTAGAGTACTCCCATTTTTCTTTCTGCTTTTTTTTTTTTTATCATGTTTAATGTTCGATTAAAGAGAAATCATTATATACATTAGATTTATTATTCCTCTTTATTAAATATTTACTTTTTTTTTTTAAACTAAGAATTCAATCTATCTTGCTTTATTTTTATTAAACATCTGGAAAACATATTGAATTTCACATAAACAATAATTGACAGTTAAATTATATATGTGTTTGTTATTTTAGATATTTCCTTTTTTTTTCTTTATAGTAGAAAAGTGTGGAGGATTGAAAATCTCTGTAGTTAGACTGTATGGCATCATCAACAGCCGTCATTTCATCTGTATCAAATGAAAATAATAAATCATCATCATTAGAACAACCTCGAAAATTATTTCTCGGTGGTTTAACTTATACAACATCAGATGAAAAATTAAAGTAATATAAAATAAAAATTACATATGTTTTTTGTTTTTGTATTTCAACTTGCTTAGAGAATATTGTTCAACATATGGTGAAATAATTGAATGTATTATTGTACGTGATGTAGAAGGTCGATCACGTGGTTTTGCTTTTGTTACATTTAAAGATCGTATAATGATTGATAATTTTATGAAAGATCGACCACATATAATTGATGGAAAAACTGTTGAATCAAAACGTGCAATAGGTCGTGATGAAGCATCAAAATTAGAAGGACAATTAACAGTTAAAAAAATTTTTATCGGAGGTATTAAAGAATCTTTAACTGAAAATGATCTTACGTATGAATAATAAATATTTATTAAATCAATTAAATTATTAACTTTTGTTTTTTTTCTTATATAGATCATATTTTCAAAAATTTGGAAATATTATTGAGTGCAATATTATGAAAGATAAACAAGGTTTGTTTTATATTTAGATTCAAAAATATACGATAGAGAAATAAGCAGAAATATTATCCTGTACATACGTTTGTCAAAATCAATGCTTCTTTAGAGTGTTACATATTTATGAGATTATTTTTATTAATCTTATATCAGAAAAATAACTAATAAAATATTTATTTTATATTTTTTATTAGATAAATTACGTGGCTTTGCATTTATAACTTTTGATGATTATGATAGTGTTGATCGTTGTATTCTTGAAAAACCTCATTTTATTAATGAAAATGAACTTAATGTACGAAAAGCAATACCTCATGATCAAATCCCACGTATTAATTCTTCAATATCAAATAATAATATTCATCCAGAATTTTACTATCAATCACATATAATGCTCAATCATCCATCATTATCTTCTTCATCTTATGCTTATTTTCATCCAACAAAACCAATACCATTAATGAACGTAACTAGTTCTGGTTCACAATCAAATGGTTTATCTCCTCCAACATTATATGTTCCAGCAGAAGTAACAAATAATGTCTATTTACCTTCATCTTTAATACAAATGAATAATAATATGAAGAAAAAATTATCTAATAATCAAACATATCGATTACGGTAAAAATATAAATAATAAAATTGAAGAAAAAAAAAAAAAAGTTTTTTTTTCTTTCCTAATTTTAGTTCATCAAATGATGAACAAAATCGAAAATTATTTCTCGGTGGTTTATCTTTCAAGTAAATTTTAAAAAATCTTTTATTTTTAAATTTTATTTCATTTTATTTTTTTTATAGAACAACAGATGAAACATTAAAAGATTATGTTAATAAATTTGGTGAAATAACTGATTGTTTAGTAATGAAAGATCAATATGGTCAATCAAAATGTTTTGGTTTTGTAACATTTATTGATCCAAAAATAGTTGATGAATTTATGAAACAAAGACCGCATATATTAGATGGTCGACAAATCGATCCAAAACGAGCAAGTAAACATTTTATTTTATGATTTATTCATATATATAATAAAATGATTACTTTCTTTTATTTATTTAGTGCCACGTGAAGAAGCTAATAATGCTGATGTTCATTTAACAGTTAAAAAAATTTTTATTGGAGGTATTCGTGATGATATTGATGAAAATACATTAAAAAATTATTTTGAAAAATATGGAAATATTAATGATTGTCTTCTAATGCGTGATAAAAATGGCAAAACACGCGGATTTGCATTTATGGAATTTGATGGTAAAGATAATTTAATCATTTTTAAGATTAATACTTGTAATTAGAGACTTGTGAGCTCATATTTTTTTGGATCCGATCTTTTTTTCCCACCAATATCTGACACTGTTTGTGAATGTAAGCTATAAGATTTATCTAGATCCATAGATCATTACAAACCAGGTCTGAGCAGATTTGCAGGTCTCTACTTGTAATGGCTAAAAAAAGATTTAAAACTAATTCTTTTCTATGATTAGGATGACATTATTTTAGGTGTACATAAGCTATATTACATTTTTAAATTTTACGCGAATACGAAAGCACCATATGATTAAAGAAAAGGAAGTCATTTCGTAGAGCGAAGAAAAATCTCTTTAAAAAAGTATACTAATATCGTCAGTATTTTAATGGTATCTCAAATACAAAGTATATTTTTGTAGTAAAAGTACATTCACTTGACCTGAAAAGTGCATTTAGGTACAGACACTTAATATTTATGTACTTAAGTACAAATATATTGTTAGTAAATTGTCGTTAAGTATCAGTACTAAGTACACATGTACTTAAATAAAAAGTATATTTATACTTTTACTTGTCCAGTCTCTGCAATCTATATGCATATTGCACATAGATAATTTATACGATTTTGTAGAATATTGAACGAAGAATCATTCAAGAGTAAGTTTAAGTCTCTACAATGAAAATCTTTCATCCTTAAGATAGTTTTTATTAATCTTAAATAATATAATTTTAGACTATGATTCTGTTGATAAAGTTATTCTTGCACGACCTCATACAATTGGTGAGCATCATATTGATGTTAAAAAAGCTATACCAAAAGATCAACGACAATTTCAAGCTCAACAACGACAGTATGCACTTCAAATGCAAGCAGCAACAACCGCTTATTATTATTATAATAATTTACCATATCATATTTTAAACAATCCAATAACATCATCATTATCATCTTCTTTAATAAATCCAAATGCTGTTTTTATTGATGATACTTTTTCTCATATTCGAACAACGAATAATAATAATAATGATAATAATATTTTAAATTCTATTCATTATCTTCCTATACGCAATAATCATCAACAATCATCACATTAATAATCAATAAATATTTTGATTATTTATTTTTATTTTCGTTTTTCTTTTATTATTTAACAAAATAAAAATTTTTATTCATCTATATACACATATATACTAGCATATTTGTGTCTAAAACAAAAAAAAATTAAATAAACTTTTTCATTGATTATTTCGAATAATTAATGATGAAAGATAAGTGCAAATATCAATTTTTTTGTTGAATCAGTTTTAATAATTAGAAAATATTCTATACTAGCGGTGGTACCCCGCGTTACTCGGGAAATCTCCATACTGGAAACTTATCATGTCAGAAAACGACAAAAGATGTATAGAAGGTTTCATTAAGACCTTTTCATCTATTATTACTACATATCCCGCCGTGCATACACTTATATTCATTTTTAAATCGGATGGTTTAGCAAATAGTGTGGGAGTGTAACAGTCTTTCTCTTAACTCATCCGTATTTCCATACTTTATACCAATACCCAGTGCAAAAAAACTGGCACTAACATATGGATATTCTAACAATGGCAGCATCTGTCCCGAAGTTTTTGAAAAACTGGGAAAATTATAAAGTATCATAATCTGTTGTGAAATTTCAGCCCAATCCTCTCGCCAGTCATCCTGATCCCTTTTGACCTTCTTCGAGACATAAGAGTATGCCATGAAAAGTTTGGCACCCTCAACTCGTGCGATGTCCAAGTGCATAAAAAACACACAGGCAGACAAACTTTCTCCTTTATATATATAGATTCGAAACATCCGATTTTCAAATTTAAACCAAAGAATTCTCGATAAAAACCGATTAATCTTAGTATCACAACAGATTCGCGAAATTTCTGGAAAATTAACGCAAAGTTCATTGCGATAGAACTTCAGTGAAATTTCACCCAGACGCCTCCTCCCTACTCCTATTAATGGTAACAGCACTCTTTACAGCTGCCTCTGAACACAGAGAAACACCATGGAAAGTTTGGTAATGTTAGCTAATACAGCACTATCTGGGTGAGTCTTCACCCACACCCACACCCTCGGTGGGTGATCCCGCCATGACCTTCCTCTGGGTCTGGGGAGGCACCATAGAAAGTTTGGTGACGCTAGGTTTTACAGGGACTGAGTTATAAGCGAACAAACAAACAAACAGACAAACTTTCTTCTTTATATATATAGATAAAATTATGCATAAGTTAATAGTTAGTATATGCTCCTGTAACTTTCAATGCGTCACTGAAAACAGATAATATAAGAAAAAGTACGTGTTTGTATGTTTAAATTTCTCTTGTCTCTTCCAGTTTTTCATTCACAAACAATGAATGCTGATGCCGCTTCTCAATACATTAGTTCATTTTTGCTTGATTACAGCAAATATTCTCAAATCATACAATCTGAATTTAGATTATTTTGCAAAATTACTTAAATAGAATGTTCGATTTAGTTCATTGTAAGTCGAAGATGAAAACAACAACTACTGTACTCATTATTTGTACATAGTTGTGATGAATATAAATCCAATCATTAGTAAGAAACTTAGTATTGATTGAGATACTAGAATATGAAAATATAAGACTATATAAGCACTTACTATCATGAATAAGACGAAAAGCGTTTATTAATCTCTATTCTATCCAAGGATTATAAACTCTAAGAAAACTTCTTGAATTACATAATCGAGATTGAAACTAAAAAAACAAATGATTTTGAATATTACATCTATATTAATCAAATTATAATTAAAAGAAAAAAAAATGATTTAATATATATATTTCATTCCAGTCATCCATTTAGATTGAAAATTGATTGTATAATTCAAAGGTTTTGTTGAATGTATAAGTTCACATGTATAATGTTTCATATCATAATTATATGCAAAACAATCTTCAAAAATAAATTCTAAATGATTTATAGAAAAATCTGTACATTGATGAATACAATCCGTAATAGTTAAACTAGCAGATACATAAATATATTTATTATTAATATTTGATATACGACCATAATTATTGGTTAGAATACCTTTAGTATTACACAATGAATAAGAAATAAAATATTGAAAAAATATTATAAAGATTATTAATCGTCTGTAAAGAAAAAAAAAACGATTTAGGAATATAAAAATAAAATAATATATTTTAGTAATTAATCTTACTTTATTGAAAACATTAGTAATTTATTAGATCGTATTTAATGTTATTTGGAATTAGGACACTTTAATGTGAGTGTAGTTGTGCAGAAGTATTAGGAAAATGTTTTTTTTTAGATATGCCAAAAGATGATAATGAGTTCTTATTTATCAAGAATCATTCTTTTTTTTCTATTCATTAACATTTTATTTTTGAATAAATACTTAAACAAACTCTTAGAAAATAATTAAAAATATTTAATAAAAAAGGAGATATTTTTTGATTATTCTTCAACATTATTGCAATTAAGAATTCATTTCAAATGTCATTAGTTTTTACTGAATTATTTAAAAATAGATTTAATATGAACTATTATTGTCGTTTTGAATACATTAACTTTACAGTATATAACAAAAATGTATCAGATAATAAAGTAACATACAAAATGATATTAAAATGAAATAGATATAGTATAAATCGTTTTTAATTACATGTATAGGTGAGCTAAAACTCACTTTATCAAATAAAAATTGAATATTTCTATTACAGCCCGAGTAGACGTGCTGATTGTTTTATTAATAGGAATGTCATGTTCAAGCATTACTTTCATAAAGACGTGTCTATATTGTTTTTTTTTCTTTTCATGTGTTAAAAAGTAAAATTTTTTATTGCGGTCTTTGTCGGTACTTAATAAAAGGTCTTTCTAATTATGTCCATATGAATATGAAGTGTAAATATATCTCTATCATTGATAAAAAAACAAAAACTAATTCGGTTATTCAACCCGTAATAAATTCAAGATAACCTATTTTTCAATTTTTAATTAATGTTTATGTCAAATTTTGTTCTATTAAACTTCATAATATATAAAAGAAAAAAAAAAGATGCATCTATTCAAGTTATCTAACGTTTTGAAAAGAAATATTTATATGCATGACTGATTATTATCAATAATGATATGAAATGTGCATGAAAAATATTTTGACATAACTATTATATTAAATTTTCTTTAGTTTTCTAATTCTTTTTACAAGTTTGATTATGTTTATTTATCATGACAATTTGATATAATACTTATGTCAACATTTTTTTCATCAAAAATATAATATTCGCTCACCCATACAAACATATACTTTCAAAATGTTAGATAATATGATTGAAACTTGTTTGGTGTGTAATAAAAAAATGTTGCTGAAAAAGATCAATTTCTTATTATATCTTCATTTAATATATTAATAAGCTTCCCTATTAATGCAAAGCATAACCCAATAAAAATGATTATTATTTTTTACTTCAAAAAAGAAAAAAGAAAAAGAGCAACAACAATAACAGGAAAATATACATAGAAGATAGTATTATATAGATGGATATGGTCTATATAATGATGGTATTTGTATTAGATTAGCAACAAGTCGATCAATAGAATGATCTGATTCATAATCAATCATTAATGTTGATGGATAATAAAGTGATAATTGTGGAAGTAACATTTGAAGTAATGACCAAACATTTGAACGTAATGAAATAAGACTATTTTGATGTGAACATGGAATACGATTTGATTCATCTGTTGAACAACTATTATTTAAAAAAGAAAAGAAAAGAAATTCTTTTTTTTTTTGGTTTTTATAATTATTTAAATAACTATACTTACTCAAGAGATTTTTTATCATCAGTCATTAAAAGTTTATCAGTTGAAAAATTAATTTTTTCATTATTTCTATTCATATTTTCAACTCGAGCACGTTTTGTTTCTGATATTTTAGTGTTAATCACATGAGATATACTATGTTGACGTTCATGTTTCGACATATGCCTGTGATAAAACAGAATTAATTATATGAATCTATAAATACTCAATGAAGAAAAAGAAAATTCATTCTTCAGATTAAATAAAATGCTCTCATAATAATCCATTATTTTTGTAGATATTTTTATTCTTTTTTACTTTTTTTTATAAAATATCAAACCTAATATTAATTGTTGAATAATTGCATTTTTGACATCGAATAACACGATTATTTAAATGACATTTCTATTATTAAATAAAATAGAAAATATTTTGAAAAAAATTTATATAGATATATCTTACAATATGACAATCATATTTCGATTTTAATAAAGTTGCATATGAACAAAGATGACATTGTCGTACATTAACACCAATTTCACCATGTTCTTGAAATAAATGTTCACGAAAATTATTTATATCTTTAAATGTACGTGTACATTGACTACATATATGAACTAATTTCGATGATTCTGTTGAAATGGTTCTATATATATAGAGAGATATTTATTTATTTATTTTTTTTATAAAGAATTGGAAAATTAAAATAAATTTAATTGATAGAATAATTCACTTACGGAAGTTGTTTTTCTATTATAAGGGAATTCATGAATGAAATAATTATAGTATATTACAAATTATTACATCCTTCAATCGGCTTAAATTTACTACAATATAAAAAAAGGAAATGTATATATACATATATATATCTATTGCATCATGTGTATATATATATATATATTTGTGCGTGTATGTGATACAACGAACCTGATTTCTGGCATTTTGTGGACAAACATGTATCTCTCTTTCTTCGTTCTCTTTTTTTTTCAGTTTGATTAGCTTCGGTAAGTGTATCCAAACCAAGCAATATACTTATGCGGCCGAAGACGATGACGATGACGACGAATACTATTTTACATCATTTCTTGCGCATTGTTTTATGTCAATAGACATGAGGACGACAGGTAATGTAAGTGTGTGTGTGTATGTGTGTTATCATTTACGTAACCTATTAGGAAGAGCGATGGATTGTGACAATAGATAGATAGATAGATAGATAGATGTGTATGTATGTGTGTCATCGTCATTTTTCGATCCTTTTTTCTCCGCCTATTCTCGCCTATAATTGTATGTAATTTGAACAACACGTATAACAATCACAAATATGAACAATTTACGAATCGACGAGACATTGATAGAAAAAAGAAAAAAGTTTTTCTTTTTTTTTTTTTATTCATAATCATTATTAAAAGTTGTAATTATTTACAAATTTCAGAAGAAAAAAAAAAAAAACAAATTTATTTTAATATCTTTGAAAGAATAGCACTTGAAGAATATCATATACATTCTCATAGTTGATTTTGTATGTAACACTATATCGTTAGAAAATATAACGGAAAAGGATGTCGACAATCGACAAAGATATATTGATAATTTGTCATCATCAGATTGAACACAATATGATAGGAAAAAAAAGAAGAAAAAAAGTTAGTAAATGAGACTAGAAAAAGGAAACGAAGAAAAAGAAATACAAGACACAAGACGATGACAAGTCTCGTAGATTAAATCAAATTAATGATAAAACAAGCGTACACAGACAATCCATTCATGACATTTATTCAACATACTATATATTGCTATTTTTTTACTATCAACTCAAGCAGAATTTAATTTTTTGTTTATTAGTATGTTATATTTTAAGAACCAGAAAAAGGTATCTTTAATATAAATATATATATATATGATATTTTATAGTTTATTAATATATTAGATAAAAAAAAAAAACTATACAAGTCATGTCTATTTGAAGACATGAAAAATAATGAGATGAGAGAATAGTAGAATTTTGTTATTATATCTTGATGTTTTCCTTTCTTCATTATAATATACAAAAAAACTAGCGAGTTGGATGTCAATTATTTAAGAGGAAAATAGTCTGTTTTTTATCTTGATATGACTTTTTATATATTATTTTTTTCAATAAGTATTTTGTTGAATAGAAATCTAACTAGAATTAATATGTAACAGGTGAAATATATATATATATATTTATATACTTAATAAGTGATATATTGTATGAGTTTGACATAGCATAAATTTTTCTTTTTTTAATCAGTAGAAAATAAGGGTTAAGATTTACTTCATTCTCGTCTTTTTCTGCATCTTCTACTTCTTTTTCTGCGCATTACATTGATTTAATTTTATGCTATTCATGCATTAACAAACACAGAAGTTCGATGCATTTAGATATAGAAAGATACAAGTAACATTTTTCGCTTTGCACATTTAGTTTTAACTATATGGATTTATGTAGGCGTTCTTTTTTTTTTTTTGTATTGTATATAATATAAAATGATTAGTTTTGTATTCAATCATTGTTTTCTTAAAGCAATATATATATATATATCGAAGAATTGTATTTGTCAAAGTTTATTTTGTAGTTTTGATTTATGAATGCAAATAAGATAAATCAAGGATTATCTATGGAATTTATAATCATAATATAGTCTACAATTGTTCAATATTCCCATATGAATATTGACAAAATTTTTATAATATTTTCTTATTATGTGACTGTAGTTGAATGTATATGAGTAAAGGAAAAGAAAGAAGAAAAAGATATTATTTATATTTCCCGTTATTTCATGTTATTATTATTATTTGTTTTTTTTTTTTATAGTGTTAAACTCTTATCATCGGAAGACAACACTCTCTATTCTATTATTACTAAAATACCCCTTATAAAAAAAATTTCTTTTATTGTCAATATTATTCTATCCTCATGTGGCTACTCATTACTTCTTGCATTGTATGTTTAATTTCAAATATATGTTTGGCAACAATTGATCAAAATCCAAAAAATATTTTTTTTCAAAACGAACAATTAAAACAACAAGAAATTATAGGAGATAAATGTCAAAAAGATCAAGATTGTTCTTCGGGTTTAATTTGTTATACAATTCAAGGTAGAAAAAAATTTTTTTTTTCTTCTATATTTAAATGTTGACTTTTTTTCTTGTATAAAAATAGAAAATAGTTTCTGTTTACCATCAACATTCAATGAACGTTCGAAACGTATGTTAGAAGATTTTATAATTCCTCCATATTATAACCCAAATAATCAACTTTATCCATATGGAATTAGTAAACCTGCATTACCATTCTATAAAGGAGAAGAAACAAATCAAGTTTTACAAAGAAAAAAAATGGGTAATAATTATCAATATATAGATATGTATGAATAATATTTTTTTATTTTTAAGAATGGGATCATTGTCAATTTCATGAAGATTGTGGAGAAGGAAATTGTTGTTATGTTCATTTTCGATTTCGTAGTTTACCTAAATGGTTTTGTCGACCAAATCGAAATGATATAAGTGAACTTTGTGAACCTCTCACTAAATATCGTTCACTCAAAGATGCACCAGCTTGGAAACAACAACAAGGAGAAAATAAAGAAGAAGAAGAACAACAACAGCAACAACAACAACAACAACGATGAATACCGTTTATAAAATGCGTTTATAACATTATCATTACGTTGAACAAAAAAGAGAAAAAGCGAGAAAATTCTCGAATAAAAAAAATGACCAAAAATCAAACAATGTCTATTTCTCATATATAGAATGTTCATTGCTATATATATATATATGTAGACCTTTCTTCTTCTACTTTGTATTAAATTCTCCATCTTCTTTCATATTCTATTATGGTAAAAACAACAAATTAAGATCATTAAACATAAAATAAGAATGAATATTGGCGTACATCTTTGAACCATAATAAATGAGATGTGCATAGTTATAAAAAAAAGAAAAGAACGAAAAAAGCGAAAAGATACTTTTATATATGTGTCACCCTCTTATCATGTCACCACCAATGGCAAAAGAGAGTATACGGATGGACGATTAGCAACCAAATGATCGATCGATAGATAGTGAAATGAACATATTCAGTATGATATGTATATGCACATATTCACTTACTTGCTGATTGCGAGAGTAAGTCAAGCAAGACGAACACGAGAACTATAGTAAGAAGATGGAAAAAAAATGTCTATATAGTGATGGTGACCGATGAGAATCGAGTTGCGCATCAATAATCATACAAAATATATTGAAATAAAGTCTTCTTTTTTCTCTCTTTCTCTCTTTTTTTCGTTGACCATCGTTATAACTCTTTCTCACTGTTGAACGTGTGACACAAAACTACATCAATATATACATATATATAAACTTTCATTAATTTGATCAACGAAAAACGAACGAACTTTTTTTTTCTACTATGGCTGATACTGTTGCTGCAGCGTATCCATCACAAGCATCACCTGGAAATCCTGAACAACAATATGTTCAACATCAATATGCTTATCAAGCTCAAACAACAAGTCCAGGTGGTCATCAATTTTATGGTGGACCAAATGGTGTTGAACAACAAGTAGTACAAGATGGTGCTGATCAACAAGGAGTTATGCATCCAGGTCAAGAAGTTAATTATGCACAATATACTCGTAGTGGAGCTGAACTTGGTGGTGATCCAGGTGCTGGTTTTGGTGAACAAAATAACGCTGGTATTGTACAAGAATATGCAGGTGCTGCTGGTCAACTTGCACAACAACAAGGTCCAAATGGTTATAAAATCAATTTTGATCCTAATCCACAAATTATTCGTAAACATGCAAATGATGCTGTTACATATAAACAAGAAGTTGCTGTACGATATTTACGTCCACCAACACCACCACCACCTGGTCCTTTAATTATCAAGGAGGTTAGAGAAACTATAATTTAGGAATAAAGAATATAATAAAAAAAAAATTTGGTTTTTTTTCTAAAGGTACGTAAACCATCATTACCTCCTGCTCCGCCTATTGTCATTCGACAACGTCCCCCACGACCAGCTACACCACCTCCACTTATCATTCGAGAACGACCACCACAACCACCACCTCAACTTGCTCCTAAATTGGTCACTAAACCATTACCAGCTCCCCCACCACCACCACGACGTGTCATTATTGAACGAATGCCACCATTACCTCCTAAACCTCAAAGGTTAATTATTTTTCTATTTAAAAAACAAAAACAAAAATTAAAATTTTTCTCTAATATTTTTTCTTTCTAGTATTATTGTTGAACGTTGGCTTCCATATAAACAACCGAAACGACGTGTTATATATCAAAAAGCACCACCAGTGCAACCACCAGCACCTCAAAAAAATCTTATTATTCAATGGGAAGGTACACAAGCTCGTGTTGTCAAAGAATTTCGCAATTTGGGTATTATCAAAGCTGATCCAAATACTTATGTGCAACAATATGGACCGCAATTACGAACTACTCAAGGTTTACCAGATTTTGTTAAAGGATTACCTACTCCTAATCTTGGACCTGAATATGTATGAGAATTTTATTATTATTATTTTTTTATTAAAAAAAAATAAAATTATTTCTCTTTATTTATTAGGCAGTTAACGCACATCCTGATCAAGTTGATCCAGCATTATTAGGTGGTGTTGGTGGTCCTGCAGGTAGATATGAAACTGTTGGTGAACAAGGTCTTCTTGTCAGTGCATCAAATGGTTCATTAGCTACTGGTGTTGGACAAGGGGGATTTGTTCAAGAAAATGCTCCATATGCAGCATATGCTCAAAGAGTTGTAAATGTTCCTGGTCAAGTTCCTGGTGAACAACAAGGTGGATACATTTATCAACAAGCTGCATATTCAAATGGTAGTACTGTTGAAGGTCAACAATATGCCGGTATGTTATATTATATTGAATAAATGTTATTTTAAATATGAATATATTCTAGCTGAACAACAACAACAACAAGGTTTTGAACAACAAGGTGCATCAGGCAATGGTTTTGTACAAAATGTACAATATCAAACAATGCCTCAGTATGGTGTTAGTGGTTAATTGAAATTGAAATTGAAAAAACAGAAATTGAACATATATCATGAAAAATGATCAAAAATCAAACGCTTTCGATTTTTTTTTATTATTTCATCTCACTCCAAATGTCTTTCTTTCATTTACATTTTTTCTTTTATTCATTTTCTTTTGTTTTATTAATTTTTCACATTATGTGTTTCTTTTCTTTTTCTATTTATTGCGATCGAAAAAACGATGGCCTATCTATTTGTTCCTACAATGCAAAGCATTTCGTGATATACAATTTGTTTATACAGCGTCGTAGATCAATTCAAATAATAAATTCTTGTCTAGTGAAATTAAAATTTTTTTTTTATAAATGAATAACGTCAAAATAAAATTAGTTGTATAATGAGAACAACAAATCCATCGTACAGAAATATTATCTAAATTTTATTATTTTACATTATAGGTTAAGTTTTATATTTCTGATACAATTGAATTCTATTTTTCAACTAGATGAGTCAAATAGTTATAATAGTAACTAGACGAGACTTGCGAGATATTCCGAAGCTTGATTATAATTTCGATTCGATGTTTACTACAGTTGAAATTGTAACTAATCTCGATAAGGTTTTCTTTTCTATATATAAAAAAATCAGAGATAATACCTATTACATGAATTAATCATAAGCTTCTAGACAGAACAAAAAAAAACGATATTCGATATTAATTATGACATGCCAATGATTAACAAACATGAAAACAAATATTGATACTATTAGAAATACTACAGCTGTCTTTTTTATGAATACTCGAGTTTCTATATATAGTTTAAATCTTGAGGGGTGGGTGTGGGTGAGGGCTCCACGAAGATATGTGACGACAGGCAGACGGGAAACAAAAAATCATATAAACTCGAAGTTTGGCGAATGTACCTTGTTCATTAAATTGACACAAAAAATTACCAATTCAATCCTAAAATTGCAAGGACAAGCCAGTAATTCATTTAGATGCATTTAGAAGTTAAATTTAGAAAATTCTTCATACGAACTGATGATACATTCTTATACTTAGGATAAAATCTAGATTGTAGTAGTTATTATTTATACTCTCTTTTATTTTATATTTAGATGACACATTTATTCAATGGCATATTTCTATTTTCTACACGATAAAATTACTCTACAAAGGAATAATACTATCTTCAATTACATCATCATATATTTTCACGTCTTTCGCTTACAATCTAACGAAAGAACACCTATGTAATTGTTTATATTCACCATTTGTATACATTTTTCTCACTATATAAAACTGCTTAAAGTAAATTAAAATCCATTTTCTCTCTTCATCGTGTAAATACGTACTGTTTTTTCTTTTTATTGTTCTCAACTCAAACAATACATCAAGTAAGTATAAATAGAAGTTCTTTTCAGCTTATTTTCTCCATACAGCTTAACATGATTTTACTATGAATTTGTATTTTTATTACAATGATAATGATGTATTACGCGGATAAAGAATTTTTGCGAGGTATGATGCTAGATCGCAAAGATTTCATTTGATTAATTCATTTTTAAGAATAATAACTTTTTTTTTTTATTCTTGCTTGACAAAAAGAATTAAGGTATCAGAAAATGTTTTGGACGATAATTTTGGCTTCTAGAGTGTCGATCTTGTTACTCAGACACTAATTTTGAATCAAACATTTTCATAGATTTCACGAGTGTGGCGTCACATGTAAAAATTATCCACGAGAATCGACAGGACAGGTTTGTGAGGTTTACTGACCTGGTCTCACAGGACACAAAATTGCTGCTCTATTCACCTCTACTTCACATAACACTGTTTAAAAGAGTCTATAAACTAAGATAGTTCAAAAGTTTGTTTTTCAGAATAGAAAAAACGAATCATAAATAATGAAAACCTATTTGAAGTTAGTTTATTTCATTTGAATAAAATATTTTATATTTAACTTTAACAAAACCTTTTCAAATCATTTGTTTTTATTGATGATCATGTAACGTTAAACCAAAAAAAAAGAGGAAAAAGATCAATTTATACGTAACTACTTGCACATTCTCATGCGTTATTCTTTTAATTTGCACGCAAGTAAAATAAGAGGAAAAAAAAACGAGTGTATAGAATAATTAAGTAGAGAAAAAAGCGATAATATGTAGACGCGAAAAAAGAAAAAGAAATTTTAACGATCACCGGAAGAAAAAAACGTAAAACAAAACTACTATCTGACAATATAATGGTTTAGTCTTTTTTATTTTTTAAATATTCCATAATACATTATAATATGTATGTAAATATTGCACATAGATTGTCCATGTATAATGAAATATTAATGATGAATCTGCTTTTCGAACTTGATTTAAACATGTATGTACTAATTCAGCATTTGTTTCAAACTCATATGTTAAATTCATTTGTATATGTTCAAGTAATTGTTGATTATTTAATAAATGATTAATACATTTTTGTAATGATGTGCTATTATTATTTGTATCATTAGATAATTTTTCACATAATTGTTTATGTAAATCGATAAGAACATTTTCATTTAAATGAAATTGTGATCGTTTTATATGAAATGTTTGATATAATTGATCAATAAAATGAAATAAGAATTCAACAATTATTGGACGATTTGATATTGTTGATAATGATAATGATGATGATGGTATTATAGATAAACGATCATTTAAACATTTATTTATATAATCATACCATTGATTATATTGTTCATTTGTTTCGAAAAGATTTATTTCATGATTAAAATAATTTGGAAGATATTTTTCATTTATTTGTATATGAATTTCATTTAAAAAATGTAACATTATTTCAAGAATATTATCATTTTTTTGTTCACGATTACTAGAATAAAGAATTAAATATTAATAATTGTTTAGAAATCGAGAATTTTATATGATTATAATCTTATCATAATGAAATCGCATGAAATTAGTCTTCAGTTGATGATCAGAAAATACAAAATCATAAAGAGACTGATTCAGTTTATTTCAGGATGATATCGGCAAAACATTGATTTTCTGTAACTGCTTTACATTTCTATTTATGTACATAGGACGAAGATTTAATGGACTTTTTTGCACCATAGTCATTTAAAAGTATCCTGTTAGAATTTATTTTCTGAAAATCGCACAAAAAAACCACGATTATCTGGTAGATCAATTTAAACTAATTTGGACCAGTACCGATTCCATCTATTACATTATGTAAGTCCTAATAAGTTACAGATACCCTGGAAGGATTCGAGCGGCTAAGATATTTCATTTTGATAGTATGTTAAGCAGAATATCGTAATTATCCACAAGGGCATCAGAAACCGATCTCATTGGAAAAGTTTATTATTTAAGTTTCAGAACTTTTAGTTATTTTTATCTTAGAATACGACTATAGTAAAAGGGCGTTTTTACATTACTTGTGTGTATCAATACACGGCGATGTTCTTATTTTAGACTAGGAGCAATCAAGAGATTTAAATATTACAAAAATAAATTAAAACTTACTTTGAAAAAGGTAAACCATATTTCTCACAATAATTTAAAAAACAATGTTTTATACATGTACGTATTGTTAATGTTTGAGAAAATAATTGTTGACATAATGCATAAAAATATAATGTAGATTCATTCATTAATTCAAATAAATTTTGTTCAATTAAATCAAAATTTATTTCCCATTTATGATCATTTAAAATTGGTATTAATAAAAGTGGCTTTTTTATTATTATATTTAAATGATATTTTGATGGCCATTTACGTTTTGAATTACGAATTGATTGTATAGAATAATTATCAAGTATTGATTTTGGCCAACGATCAAGTAAAAAAGCAAATGAATATTGTTCATAATCAATATGAATTGTATTATTAGAAGTTTTTGTATTATCAGATAAAAATGTGGAAGAAAATGCATCAATCATATTGAAATTTTCTTCTTGAAGATTTATTTGTGATGAGTCATTTAAATACATATATGGAGGAAGACGTAAAGCGGCGAAAGTTAAATTATTCTCCAATGAAGACGAACTATAAAAAAAATAAATACTAAGAACGAATATTTCACAGATACAGTAGAAAGCATCGATATTTTGTACGTAATCTGAGGAAGATTATTTAAAAAATCGATGTTTCTCGAATAGAGGCATGAGAGCATAAATCTTTTTCAGATTTTTCATATCTTATCGAAGTTTATTTATCGGTAAAAGATGAAGTCTAAACAGCTTAATCATCTAAGTATGTTCCCTCGTTAGATCGGGAAAGATCGATTCTTTTGTAAAACAGAAGTGTTCAAGTGTATAGAGGTAGAAAGGTACTGCATTTCATTACCTCCCCTATAGACCGTGAGAGACACATTAGTAAACTCCCATATTTACAATATGAGTAACTTGATCATGTTTCATATTTTAATCTCATATGAATTGCACTAACAGCTATTTTCATATTTTATCTAATTTGAGTTAATAGAATATTCTAATCTTCTCGTAACTTCTATTGAAAATCTAAAAATCACATAATTATATTAGTTCGAACTGTAAAACTTTGGCTGAATATATATATATATGATTAATAGATAATTGATTAGAAGTGACAGTTTTAAAGAATTCCTATTATATTATAAACAATAATAATTTACTTTGTATAATTTGTTTGTTGTTTAATCAAGCAAGTAATATGACTGCCATCTCCTGTTAAAAATCTTTTAGCAATATCACATGTTTGATTAACAAGTATTAATGTATTAAACCATTGTTGAATTAAATTTGATGATAAATAATAAATATTATTTTCTGTTGAATGAAATATAAATGGTAAAAAATCTTTTGGAAGTTTATCATGATTAATATGTAAAAAACCTGTATGAAATGAATCATTTGATATAAATATACATAATGGATCTTGTTCAATAGAATCTTTTGGTTTTTTTAGTATTATTATATCATCTTGTTCGATTTTTGTTTTATTTTCAAGTGTTATAACAACATGTGTACGATCAAGTTCAATAGATTTTTTTTTATATTCATCATCGTCAATTTCAATTTTAGAATTTATTATTGGAATAAAATAACATTTTGAACGTATTTGTTCATGAATTTTATATGTACTATGAATATTTGATGATAAATTTGGTAATATTGATTCAATTGGTGTTATTATAAAAAGATTTAAATTATCAGTTAAATTTTGATCATTACTAATAAATGGATAAATAATTGTTGATAATGAAAAATGATTTTTAAATGTTTGTTTTAATTTTGAATTATTTAATCGAGATAAAAAATCTTTTAAATAAATATTTAATTGAAATTTTTTAATTAAATTTAATATTTCACGATTATATTTTAATTTAAATATAGTTGGAAAATCATCTTTTAAAAAATTTGTTTCTGTTGTTAGAGATAATTCATTTTCCTAAAATAAATCAAAAAAAAAATAGTTTAAACTTACAAAAATAAAAATAAGTATTTATTACTTGTCTATATGAACCATTAAGAATATTTTCATCATATTCATCACCTATTGTTAAACTACGTTTTATTTTTTTATTATTTGTTGATGCTACTGTTCGAATAGAATGAGTAGTTTTATTACGATTTAATGATGGTGTACCAAGTATAGGTAATGAATCAATCCATTGATCAATACTTGATGCACCATGAAGTGATTTTTCTAAATCTTCAATTGATAATCTTGCATGTTCAATTGATTGTGAATAATATGTTCGTTTTTTATTAACCAATGAACCACGAAATGATCGACCTGTTGGTGGTAATTTTGAAACTGTTATTGATTTTCCAGGTGGTAATGGTGGTTTTGAATTAATAGATTGTTTTTCATTATCTTTATTAATAGAATCAGGTAAGGTTAAAATAACATTATTTAATGATACTGAACGACGATTATTTGTTGATAAAAGATTTTGATCAACTTCATCTGGAGTAATAATTAAAGTTGATGGAATTGTTTCAGTAAGAGGAGAAGGCGGAGGAAAAGGAAGAGGAATATTAAAAGATTTTTCATTTGATGTTATACGATCAAATGTTGAAATATATTTTTCATCAATTGAAAGTGATGATGATGATGATGATATATAAGATTTTGAGAATGTACATGGACAACAAAAAATATGATGTTTTTTTGTTGATTTTTTCGGAGTTCTTGAAGAATTATTTCCCATTATCAAATCAATATTTAATTAGCATCTAAAATAACATTACAGTTTCCTACTTAGCATATATATATATACACATACACACACACACACAGAGAAATTGAATAGATTATTGTTGATCTTATGGAAGAAAAAAAAAAAGAATATATGCGTATGTGTCAGGGACACAAGCAAGAATATTACACTTCTGTTTATTACAAGGTTCATCGAGAACTATGTAAACGTTGACCGATTGATGCAATAAGCTTATCTATTATTCTCGTTTGAACATAGAATCATGTACAATATAAAGAAAAAGAAATGTCATGATTAAATAGATTTTTTTTAATGCATGAGATCAGATTTCACAGCGTGATATGACGGAATAAGATTATTATCGTGAAAGATAGACAAAAAACGGAAATGGACGATTAAATATTCATCAACAATGAAAGAAGAAGAAAAATGATGAAAGAGGGAGAGATAATATGTGTCCTTTTTTAATAGTTTATACTTATCTTTATATTTCATCCGATCCGACATTGACGAGATTTATCGGAAAGAAATGCTCGTGCGCACACACAAATAAAACAACAAGAGAATAGTACACATGTGTGTACTCAAGTGATTAGTCTCCTCCTATTTAATTGTTCTACTCTATCACCGGTCCTACATTTTTTCCTTCTGTCTACACTTGAAAATGTAGTGCTCTATGTTTATTTTTACAAATGAACTTTATGCATACACAACGGGGAGGATCGATTGAATGTCGATTCATTTAAATCTGTCCGATCAATTTGAATTGCTGCCACTCGACATGTCTTCTTTTTTTTTTTGACTACACATAGACAAAATTAAAGATCAAATTACAATGAATGAGAAAAAAATAGGATTTTCGAAAGTATCTCATTGATAATATAAAGTAACGATATAAGTAACAAGAAGAAATAATTACATCATCGTCTGTATCCTCGTGTTGAAATGTTATTATCAGAAAGAAAACTGTCATATACGTACGTGCGTTAATAATAATGACAAAAAAAATACGGAAGAAAAATGATCGATTGACAACAAGATGCCTGGAATATTAATTAGGATTGAATTTAAGAGAAAAATCAATTGTTTAGAAACAAACTATATTCATATTGTGTCCTTCAATCGTATGATGAAAAAGAAGAGGAAGAAACAGAAGAGAAGTGATACTGACTAATCTATCAAGCAAACAAGCTATGCGAAGATGAGATAGAAAAAAAAAAGAAACCTTCACTCACGCGATCCATTAGACAGACATAACGCTTACATATCAACAAACTGAATGTCTATGTGTGCATATTTACACAAAAGAACTATAAATCTAAATAAACAAACTTGAAAAAAGAATGTAGTCAGTATATATATATATATGTATGTATATTAAAAATAAAATATGTCTAGTCTGAACAATTAGAAAGGTTTCAGTTTCATTTGTCTTTTTAAAAGTATATATCAAAATGAAAAATGAAAAGAAATATTTAATATTCTTTATTGTTTTTCTTTTCTTTTGCTCTCATCTGTATTCCATAATAAACAAATCACTACAGCTGTTTTTCCGAATTGGTTGTTTTATGCTCAATCACAGATGACACTAGAAGCTGGATAGTATTTTCTACTTTGTCCTTTTCGAATTATTAGTTTTTTTTTCATTCATATGATACTTATAAATGTCAATAAAGCATTTGACCATAAATTAATGGAATTCTATCTGATGATGATGATTAAATGATCATTAATTTAAAATAGTTATAGAGTTGATGTAGAGCAGAATTTACTTCATTCTATTGAATGGTTAATAGAACTACTAATTGAATATGAATTGTTTGTTGCTGCTTAATCAATTTGATGTGAATAGATGGAAGAGATATGCATATTCAAAAGAATTCAAAGAGAATGAAGAGGATAAATAAGCCATGTTTGATTAATTGACTGGACAGAAATGTCTTGTCGTTGATCAGTCGATAGATATATTCTGACATTGACTGAGAAAGTTAATCTGATCTTTACTGTATATATGTATTTATCTATTTTAATTACTGTTAAAAATGAGATAATAATAGTAGTTAATTCAGTATTTATTAGTCGAAAACCAGATGTTAGTATTTCAGCTGTTGATGATATCCTTTATTTTCAAACAACTACTGATAATAACATTCTCAAATAGTTCTGTTTATACATTGTCTCTTTCCACGTGCACTAACGACATATTACCATGAATTCTCTAACACTTATTTTAACGTTGAAATAAACACGATTATGAAATGTATATTATTCACTTTATCTCAATGACTGAAAAAGACATTACCATATCTGAGAATCTATAGATGTACACTCCTTGTTTTCTCGAATGGATGTGGTACGTGTATAAAATACTAGAATAAAAATATGAAAAAATTTACTTTGCAGCTATAGAGGTGATTAAATTTTCAAATGAAATTTTTCATTGAGATAAATATGATTTTTTCATCGTTTCTTGACATTGTATGTTTCTCTGCCATCTTTTGAATGTGAAAGCACATAATAGCGAGATACATCGAAATTTACCCGATATAAGTTTTAATATCTTGATATTAAATAAAAATCATACAATTTTGCCAATAGCAAAGAAAACTCGATGGAACGCTGAAACAAGATAATATACATTGCCTAATTAAATGTATTACAGAGCTGTAGTGAAAATGCGAAAAATTGGGTTTATATCTCATATTTGTATCGAATGATACTATTAAAAAATAGCAGATAATGACTTGAAGAGCAGCCGCAACAAGTGAGTTCATATTTTGTTAACAGATTAATGATGCATAAATTGGGGAAGAAATATCTAATATACTTCTCATATTCCTTGAGAATGACTCTGATTATTATGTTATGAGATATTTCTTTATATTCGAGTTTTATGACATGCGTTTTTTTTATCGACAATGAACTTGAAATAAATGAGTGCTATCAATATATGTTGTATATAGTTTATTTCCGATATTAATGGACATTCTTTCGACTTTTCTTCGCAAGATTGTTGATGATTTGCAATCGTCAATTTTTCATTGTAATTTATCCTTTACAAAAAAAACGGTCAAATTTAGTTCTAGATAGCAGTGCAACATATTCTGCTGAATTTATTTCGCGATAGCACAATATTGTTTAAATATATTGAAAGAGAGTCATAATTTTTAAAAACGAGACTTCATTCGTATTTGATTACAAACCGCAGTGTCGTTTTCGTTATTGGTCTTATTGATTCCATCCGATGATAGAAAATATAACCAATGTCATTTTTAAAAAAATCCAAAAGTAAATTCTGAAAGTTGATGTTTTGAATATATATATACAGCGTTATTAGCCACATCTAAGGATGTATAATCTTAATATTTATTCCATACATAATTGCAATTCAAAATAAATAAAAAATAAGCTAAAAATATTAAATTGTTGAATTAATAATGGTACACTAAAGAGTAAAATTACCTCAAAACATTATTTAACAAGTAAAGCATCGAACAAAAATATTAATATTAAAAAAATTAAAGGGAAAGTATATCAATAGCATACAGTTGGAAAGAAAGGAAAGTTTTCCTTTTAGAGCATGTTTATATAGATATATAAGAATCGATATTTTGTGCCATTACTTTTGCATCGTATGTTAGGATTTTTTTGGTATATTCATTTGTTATCTAACTTCACCTTTATGTTTTACGGTAATCGTTTATTGAAAATAAGTTAAATATTTGAACAAATTCTAAATTAGAAGATCATTAGCTACAAAATTCTGTTTAAAATCAAGATAATACAATCATTTGAATGACACAAGGATAATTAAACAAAGTTTTCTATAAAATTTTTTACTTGACATATGCACTTCTATACATACAAATTTCAAATGTTCAATTTATGTCAATCAAATAATAAACGAAAAATTCATACATATAATTTACCTGATACTTGCGATGTCTTTCTAACGAACACCATATTTAAATAGTCCGTCTATTACTCTCAATCGTGTAGTATACATAATGAGGTAAGAGCTAATGTAGTAGGCCTCAATGAGGTATGAAAACCGAAAAGCAATTTATGTTCTCACGTCCTTACTATTGAGATGTCGAATTTGCAAAATATATATAAAAAATGAAACTGAAACGATACAACTTATTCAAAGTTAAGAGCTAGATTAAATCTTATCAATAATACGTCTATTCTTTGTTTTGTAACCCATGTAGTACTTAAGATTCTCCATTTTATTTCTGATGCGGTATTAAACTACAATAATAGTGAATTAATGAAGAAGCTGAGAAGAAAGCATTGTGCGAGAAATTTTTACTTAACTAGGGGATTTAGGCAGTTAGTTTTGATGATGAAATAAATTCAAAAAACGAAATGTGTTCCTTATTGAATCAAGATCGCTCGATATTGGCATCATCTTTGGAGACACCAAGCGAAGAAACAAACACTCATCAAAACTTGATGGCTATATGTTCTATATGTTCAAACAGGCGCAGGAGAATACTATGTCCGTAAACGATATTGATATTCGACATTGGATTTTTGGAAAAGTTATGGACGTCTTTATGCAACTTTGTAACTTCAAACTACTGACTGTACATTTTCAAATACAACACAATATCATCTTGTGCAAGATCTTTGATTAGCCCTTAGGAATTTGTGAGAATTACTGTTATTGTAAAAAATTAGATCAAAATGAGACAAAAACGGCTTTTTTCAGTTGCAGACAACTTGATTTTATGTGATATTTCAGCTTATCTAAAAGCTGTTTCAATCAAAACTTACTAAAGTATCTACTTCTCAAAATTTGACAATATAGAGAAAGTAAAGAAACAACAACCTATGACTTCGTAACCGAAGGTCGCAAGCATTTGGTGAAATGTATAGTAAACGAAGTTATTAACACAGATTATAGAAGAACTGAATTTGAGTCACAGTCTGCTGAAACGTTGAGCTATAAGACAAAGAACACGACAGTTATATCTGTTTGGTCGCAAACGCTATTGCATACAGCTGCACAGTGAAGTTCACTATTATGTTTGATAGCTATCTTCTCTCGCTACCGTATATCTCTTTGAAGAAGCTCAAAAGGCACATGAACGAGAGCATTTCCTTACATTTTTTCAATTCATATGGTGAGAAGTCTAGTAATAGAAAAAAATATCACTAGTTGCAAAATCTTTCAGAATGAATCTATATTCTTTTGTGATCGAACAAGACAGACACGTTCAAAACAACTCCATTTTATAAAATTAATCTATCGCGAGATTCGATGCAATTTCACCCTCATACTATATCACATAATGCTACAATTTTACTTAGATATTGTTTAAATGTAAACTTTATAACAGAAGCTCTCTATATAGATAATAATATTCATCTAATGTTTTTGATCTATACCATTATACCAATTCATCTCAAATATTAATACCAACAATGAAATATATGAATTGAATAACTTGAATGAATTAAATTTATTTTATAGTTATGATGCTTAAACCCATGATTCAATATAATTATGAGGCACAAAAGTGATGTAATATACTTTTTGTATTTTAAGTAGGAGACGAAATGTTACAAATGAGCTTTTTTGGGCTTTCATGATCATGATGACGACGATTGCTAGTAAGTGGCACCTAATAAATGTAAGTTATAATATGGCAGATTTACATATAATTGATTGTATATCATTATCGATATCAATAGTCGAGTAATTAAGTTTCATGCTTCAACGATGAACTCATCTATTGTCAGTGGAGCTATTGTATGATGCATAAAATAAAGTACATAATTTGTTAGGCTTCTAGAATGTTATTGGTCTGTTTGCTTTAATCCTGGTTGTAGATTTTTTTAACCTTTAATGTTTATTAATTTTTAGAAGTGATTACACTATAACATTGGCCATATAAAGAAGGATATAACTTTCCACATAATTCATTTATTTCTTGTATGAGATTTTCCTTGGAAAATTCATTCTTTACTTTTTCGAATAAATTCAATATTTTCAAAAAGAACAGAAAACAGTTAGGCCAATTTTCACATGAATTCTTTTTCTATTCCTTCCTCCGCCATGGATTCGTATAAAAAATTCAATTCTTTTGTAACAAAAAGTTGTCATTACCATATGTACGATGATAATCACATATTGATAAGATAATTATTACTATCTGTGCCAATTTGTAAAAGAATATGTTTACAATTTATTGTATGATCATACACTATGCACAAAGCGATTAACTAAATGTGCTAATATAAATTACAAGCACGTGGTATGTAAATTAAGGACAGCTATGCCTATCAGACGAGAAAAAGAATATCTCGAAGAAAACATTAACAAATTCGAGACGATTCAGTTTTTGTATAGAAATTGATCGAGATACTCGTTTCCATACAAGGCAAACTTCTAATAAATGCACGTACTGACCGTTTCTTTCTGTTCAATCGATTTTTAATGCCTTTCTTTTTTGTATAATTAGATAGTGAATCAAGTCTCGTTTCCAGCTACCCAATGACTTAAATTACTTTTTCGTTCTATACTGTGTAGTATACGTTAGGTACAAGATAAAGACGAGAAGTTTCCAGATCTTTCTGTTGAATTCGTGTTTATTCTGCTTATCGGTGATCATCAATATAGAAACGGTCGACATTGTTAGACTCTTTGAGAATTTTACATGTCATGAGAAGAAGTCAGTACGGAAGATAGCGTTGACTTATATTCAATGAAGTGAGTTCTTTGGATGATGATTTTGCTAGAATGTGCTTCAAATCTGCGAATTGAGACGGAAGAAGTCACCGATGATGAGGTGGATTCAAATGTCTTGAGTGAAATAGAATCGGAGTCTGATGGTGAATCCCTACTGAATGTTATCGACATTTCATCACTGACGAGGTAATAAGTCTTAAGGTTCGCGAAACTAACAGATATGCAGAACAATACTTATTAACACATAAACCTAACAAACAATCAAAAAATCTTTAATGAGAACCAATTGCCAACGGAGAAGTGATGAAATTTTTGGGAATAGTCATTAAAATGGGTTTAGTACAAATACCAAAAGTAGACTATTACTGGAGCAAAAGTCAATTGTATGGACCGAAGATTATTCAAAATACAAAATCGAGAGACAAATTTGAATTGCTTTTCAAGATTTTACATTTTTCGAACAATGATGACCAGGATGCGAGTCAAGATAGACAAGGTAAATTGAATCTACTTTCGCACTTATTGAAACCCTGATTTAAGTCGGTTTATATATCCGGTTCTGTCAATATCGTTAACGAAACAATGATGCACTGGGGAGGTCGACTCTCCTTTAGGTAATACGTTCCAGGCAAAGCCCACAAGTATGAGATTAAAATGTAGAAAGTAACAGATACGAATGGATACATTTGGAATTTAATGATTTATACAGGAAAACAGAATCCGGTGGCCAGCCTTAGACTTTCCATAAACAATCACCATGCAATTATTAGAAGACCTTTTCGGATTTTATCGAATTGCACTTACCAAACCATTAGTTGAAAAATGGTACCTACCTCATTTGAACACTGAGAAGTAATTGTGTTAGTTCCAGAAAAGAAATTGCCCAGGAATAATTTAAGAAAGGTGATGGTATTAAGCTGCTCGCGTTGGTACCAAAAAAATGACTCCATCCAACGGGCGCATTATAAAGCCAAAGGTTGCACTCGGTTACAATAAAGGAAGACAAGGTATGGATTTGTTACACCAACTATCGGCGTACTACACATGTCTGAGACGATCCATAAAATGGTTTCAAAAGATGGCACTTGAATTGATATTTGGAACAGTAATAGTAAATAGTTATTTGATATATAAGGAAAGTTATGCAACAAACAACATAACTGTCTTAGAGTTTCGTGCGATCTTTACTTCTTGGTGTGCCATTCGAGAATCTAAAACCTGATCCAAAACAACAATCAACAAGTCATTTGAGGCCTCCCCCCCTCAAAAATCGATCTCAGCCCAGGAACGTTCAAATGGGCTGAAATTTGGAGCATATGTTGGGGCTGAAGTGAGGAGGCTGTGAAAAAATTTTCCCCTCGATTCCATGACGTTTGTCAGAGATATGAACCCAACAAGGGTCAAAAATAGCTCATTTTCGTTCCAAGATTTTTCGGTCCAGTCTCGTGCTATATGAAAATATTTTTTTTCATTAGAAAGAGCATCTCAGAATGCAGGGCACCTCAGAGTCCTTTTTTTTAAATTCTTACTTTCTTAGCGGAGAAAGGAGCTCACAAGTTTAATGACTCAAAAAACGCGCCAAAAATGGGTGTTTTTTTACATAAATGTCTGTATATATAATAAAAAACAAAGCTTAATTAAAAAAACGACTCTGTGGTGCCCTGCATCTCGACGCGCTCTTTCAAACAAAAAAAAAGATTCGACTTTATACAGTACTGTGGCTGAGTATTCTTGTAAATACGTTGTGAAAACTACATTCTGAGAAAAAATAAAAAAGATTTTTCGTTTTTTAAAAAACAAGCCTGTTTTACGAGTAGTACATCGCGAAAATCGTCAAAAATCTGACTAGAAACGAGGCGTCGAAATAAAACTCATACTGTTCCTGAAAGATCTGATGACGGGCTATCTTCCCATGCATTTATCTCAATTTCGATTTTTCTGGCGAAAATTGACTTTTTTGAGGGGGGGGAGGCCTTGAAGCGTAAACTAGCTGACCACAAGCTCAAAGAAAAAAAGGTTCTGATCGGGATGTCCAAAGACGTTGTGTTGGCTATTACTCGAAAAAACAGGGAACAACAATCGAGAGAATAAAAACATTTTGTTTTGACTGTGATAAATTCTTTTGTCTTAATTGATTTTATGAGAAGTATCAGGCTACGAAATAAATGATTTTAAAAATAGCGAAGGTAGGACAAATTCAACTAAGTTCAACTTGTCCCATAAAAATAAAAGAGAGAAAAATATTTTTTTATTAAGCTTTTTATTCAAATATAGTGGGGTCTACCGGTAGACCTCACCGCCTCGAATGTGTTAATAGTAACAAAACAGAAATGAACAAAAAAGAATGTAAAATAGAGAACTTTCAACAGTTAACTAACGATGAAGTGTCCAATTGTTTATCAGTATAATAACTTCTTATAATATGCCGTTTCATTCAAAATCAAAATAACAAAATGTAAAGGAAAAAGCGTACTCTAAAAAAATAGGATACAATAACGTGATACATCCCGTAAAAATCTATTTAGATTAGAATGTAGTTTTAGTGACGAAAATTGTATAAAATTAGTTCATGCAGCAGATGAAAATAAACTACTTCAACAAGTTTTTGGCAACTATCACACTACATCATCGCAAGCAATGAATGATAAAAACTAAAGTTACATAGGCTGAAACTAATATGTATGAAAAATAAGAGACAACAGTTATTTCTTTCTTCTTGTGTATTTTTCTGTTCAGAAGTCTGCCATTTATTAGAAAAGTGCATTTGATTGTATAATATTGAGATAAAGTTGTAAATTATTTATTATATTATCCAAATCGTGATTTTGCACCTTCTGTTCATTACGCTACGGTTTGTATCAACACTTACAATTTTCATTTTTTTTATCGTTCTTCTTTCCGATAGTACTTGTGGAGAACTCAACGAAGTTTAGAACTATTTATTTTGTTATTTGAGAGATGATTCTTTTCTACTAAAAGTTATTTTATAAATAAACTATCTTTCAGTACATTTTTGCGTCAGAAACTTTTTTTTATTTAAATTATGGACTATTTGGAGTTTATTAATCTCCTGAGACTCAATACAATTTTATGTATCGAGTTGCTATATCAACGAAAAATTAAATCTCAACTATAGTATGATAGTGCTCGTTGTAATCTACAGTTCTATAGAAACATGTGCTTTATAGCAAGAATTTTTTCTGATAATTTTCAATGATATACAGTTCTGTATATTTATTAATGAGAAAAAGATGCACCTCAGAAGTGCTGGATTTTATAAGCGCAAAGGTTCAAAACATGATATTATGTTTCAAACTGACGCACGTATAGCATCTATCCAAATATAGAGTTAGAAGTCTTATTCTGTTTAAAATAACATATGTGAAAAAATGACACCCTATATCATTATCTCTAAGAGGTATGAGTTCTTTTTTTTGATCTAGAAAAAACTTCAATAGATCTTTGTACGAAGATATTTTGGGCAAGCAGCATACAGATAATGCATACATACAAAAAAAAACAATCCATAGTATATCTCCAAATAAAGGCTTTATGCTTGGACTTCATTCAATGCTTGAATTAGATTTCTCTTGAAAAAATCTCATTTAATATAATGAATTGAATAAAAAAAAACGTTTGAATTAACATTTTTGATATCATGAAACATAGTTGAACTTTTGTAAAGATCATTTTTAATTTACCAATTTTAATCATGACAATGTTTATAGGTTGTTTAAAGCACTTTCATGACGTTATGAATTCGAAACTTATGCAGTGTCGACAATTTTTTTCCTCGTAATTTGAATGAAAATTGGCACTATTGTCCTGAACCTTATATATATAATGCAGCAGGTAATAAGACACTACTGACATTTTTTCTTTTCCTTTAGAATCTTGCGTGTTAAATCAATGTATACCAATTCTCAATTAAATATCTTCGATAATTCATACATAAAAGAGTTTATCGTTGATTAACATTCTTAAATATCTTAATTAAATGTTTTTATTTTGCTATATTTCAAAATAAACAGAAACAAATTATTTATCTTCATCAATCTGTTCGAGATAACACGTTTCAGTACTTCCTTCCATGAGATCGCCCACTAATTCATCACCAATTTGTTCATATTGATAACGTTTACGTGGATAACCCCATAATAATTCAAATTGATTCGGTACATTTGAATTTGTCCATGCAAATTCAAATAAAAGTTTAGCAGAATCACTACGTCGGAAACGACGACGTATTGGTTCATCAGCTGGTAAACGTATTGATACTTGGATTGTATCATTTTCTGTTGATAATGGTTCAGAAGGAAATGTTTGCCTTAGTCGATCACGATATTCAGCAAATTTCTTAAATAAAAAAAAAAAACAAAAGGAAAAACTAATTTCATTTTGTTTTTCATTTTTTGAAATACCTGAAGTTTTCTTTGTTTTTCATCTTCTACTTTACGTTGTTCAAGTTCTTCACGTTGCCGTTGTTCAGCCTTAATTAATAAACAATTTAATTAAGAAGAAAACAATTAATTATAACAAACTTTTTCTTGATCCGCTCGAACAGAGTCTAAATAAGCAGCATTTTGTTCTTCTACAAGACGATCTCTCGAAGTACTGACATTCCTTCGTTCACTATAGTAAAAAAAATTTTTACTAAAATATATTATTTTCTTTTATAAATTTACCGATTATATTGTAATGTTTGATCAGCATGTTGTACAGCATTGAGAATTTCTGCTAGGCATTCATCACGATCTAAATTTAAAGAGAATATCGAATTAATTGATTTCAAAATTCAATATACCATTATATCGGTCTAATCTTAGTTGAACAGTTTGTTGTGAACCATGATGAACAACAATACAAAGGCAAGGGAATACAGTTGCATTCAATAAACGACTAGCTAAATGATTTTTGAAAGAAATAATATTAGATAAAATAAAAACGAATGATAAACTAACCATGAACTCCTTCTTGCGTATCGCGACTTGTACTCCATAAAAGATTATCACCTATTATTGATTGTAGAGCTTCTTGACAAAGTACTTCACTGAAAACATAAATAAATGATATATTTATTAAATTTTTTTTCTACATGGAATAGTACAAGAATTTTTCTGTAAGATTTATTTAAAAGACGTAGTTTGAGTGCCACTATTCTGATATAATACTTATACATATTTAGAATTATATGCAAAATTTCGGTCTTGAATATCTCGTGATTATTTGTATGTTGTTATTACTTTCAAATCGCAATAAAATATGTTTTTCAATACGACTTTTAACTTGCGACGGAGACAATTTTGGCTAGAAGTTTATATTATCAAAAAGTTGATTTAATCCGTAGGAAAACCTATATTCCTTTATTGTGGACATAGGATGATCAAGGACCATAAGCAAAAAATATATCGATTAAAGCTATTCAAATAAGGATTGAAGTCAGTTTATATTCAACATAGGATTAGACAGAGCACATCTTGAATGTTAATTTCTTAGTTCTCTTTTAATTAAACCTTTTCTAAAGTCGATATTTGACACAGACAGTGTCAACTAACCAATAACAAAAACTAAATATTTATTCAAATTTTTCTGTCAATTTATTGAAGGCATTTATAAAAGATAATCTGATTATGATTCAGAAATAGAAAAGTAGTCCAATATCTCAGTATGAAAAACCAATCCACTATTATACTAATTTCATTAAAATAAAAGTGCAGTCAAACGAATAGTAACTATTCCTCATTTAAATTTGACTCTAAACAAATCTACAACATTTAAAAAACTGTTCTGATGATTGATAAATTCGAATGAACAAATTCATTGACACCAGAAAACAATACTCTGAATAAATACATTCGAACTAATTCATGCATATTTGTCTAGAGAATTGGCAATTTTTTTTTTGTAGTACATTTGATAACTAAATAATCTGCCATTGATATGTAGAGAAATGTGATAATTTGATTGAATACATGCTACAAATGACTAATCCTTGGACATTATTTCTGACTCATCATGTTTACCATAACAATTTCTGATTCATAAGTAGAAAGCTTAAAGCCTAAATCTATAAACAATGATTCTAATCAAACTAACATTGGCACCATTTCAAGCACAATCTCTCTTTATTTGTGATACATCTCAAGTGATTCACTTTATAAACGTTTCAATTTTGTATATAATTGAATTTTTCCTATTAAATGACAAAAAACTCTTGATTTATCTTTTATTACTATCAATACAATTTCATATAACTGTCAATAACAATATACTTAAATAACTTGTTAAAAATAGTTTTGTTGTAAATGAAATTGAAATTATGATAACTTACCGACAAAATCGATCGCATAATGCCGAATTTTTGTCATGTAAATATATAAATAATAAACGAACTTCACGTTGAGCATCTCGAAGAGCCTAAAATCTTTTGTTGAAATATTCATTCTAATAAAAAAAAATTTCAAAATACTTGAGATAATATTCCACGATAAAATGTAGGATGTCTTGTGCCATATTTATTATTAAAATAAATACAATATTTCTCAACTTCAACAAGTGGATTTTCTGGTGATCCACCCCAAAGTATTGATCGAACTATAAAATAATTAAAAATAAATTTAACAAGAAAAAAAAATTCTTTTCTTCTTCTTCTTACAAAATGAAAATGCATAACGAGCAATACTCCAAGGTAAAAATGGTTGAAGTTTTAAATAAAAACTATATAAAAATGTTAATGGTCCACGAAATAATTGTCTAAAAAATATATGTCAAATCAAATCAAAATCATATTAATCTATTGAAACATACAGAATAGAAGTGGGCATATAACGAGCAATAACTGATGTATTAGGAGGAATTTGTGGTTGAGTTTGTAATGGTTCATTATTTAAAGGAAGATCAGCATTTGATATCAATGCAGTATTAACAGCACGTTCAACATCCCAATCATGTGACGAAAGATATTGAAGACTTGTTTCAATGGAATCGATATGTGTAAATTCCTAAAATAAAATGATTTTATTTAATATTATTAATTAAATTATCATACTTGAAAACGAGCCAGAGCATTGCTCTGTTCTTCAGTGAGATCGTCACTTTCCATACAAAAATTGTGATCAATATACAAATGTGTGTTGCAATACTAAGTTAGTTAGTTTTTTTCCTTCTTCCTTTTTGTTGATTGTTTAGAATCAAATCATATAAGTAGGCAATGACAATTCAATAGATGTCACTTTTTTAAAATATTTTTAAAAGAAAATAATAAAAATACTTATTGCCTTTTTTTTTTCTTTATTTATTTATTTCATTTTTAAATTTGTATTAGTATCCAATTAAATCTAAATAGATGGCAATAGATGTATTGAAAAATCATGAATCATCCAAAAAATGACTCGTTTGTAAATTCTTTATCTTTTATTTGTTAAACGTAGATTACTTGTAAAAATCTACTAGTAAATAAAAGTAATGACAACAAAACCAAAGAATGGTAAGTATATATTTGATGTTTTCTGTCGTACAGAATCGAAAAAAAAATATTTTATTCGTTCTTGTTCTTTTCTTCTGCATACATTCAAATAAGAATTAAATTAGTGATTATCTGGAAATCATGGAATACATTTTTAGACTATCATAGTCTCTCCCTCTCATAACGGAATCTAGAGTTCGAATAATATAATTTGTCTTTTAAATATCAACGAAGCATATTATTTTCATTAATTCAAATAGATCTCGGTTGACTTAAAGAGATCATTACTCATACTATATAAATCTGAGCTCCTGTAGGATTTTAATAAATGTAAAAGTTTAAAATTTGAAATAAATATCGTTCATTACCATCAAAATTTTGTAAAGATAATGATTGATTGTTTTATTGAATCTTATAATAAACGCGAAAGAATAAATTTTCAGGATTAAATTTGGTTTAATGTTGAAATTTTAAATAAATGCCAATCCTACTTAAGAAATGCATGATTGAGAATTAAATAAATATATTCAATACTTACTTCAATTGTTTCTTCTATTTAGCATACAAAAAAAAAAGAATGCTTTATAAATATACGATTCAAGTCTGTTTTGATTATTTAGTAGATTTCTTCATTGTTCTATTTTATTTAATAATATTATAGAAGAAGAGAATAACAAAAATAAGTATACTCTTGTTTTAGTACTTATGCTTACTAGGTTTCTGAATAATTTATTATGAATCATTTTCATATATTTTTCTTTTTCGTCCTTTCGTCTTGTTTGCAAATGATAAAATTTTGCTATCATTTAATGCGTCGCTATGCTTAAATTTAATTGGCAAAATGTTATTATAATATTGTCTGAATTTTCAGACCGAGTTTTTTTCCTGTACAACTGGGATTTGTCCTTAGTTTTTTTTCTTTTTTGTCTCTTGCTATTATGTTTGCTAGCCGAATTCACTTGAGTGTTCATTGATTAAATAGAAATAGTAATGATTTTTTTTTCTCTCATACTTCGATGTACTTACTCATCGAATGTCAATGAATAATATGAACATTTTTGTTCATGTATCATTGTTTATCTTCACTTCATTTAGAGTTATGTCGCGATTTTTATGTCAATATTAGCGTAGATTTAGTACGTGGCTTATCATCGGGTTTGATCATTTTACAGTAAATGATAAAAGAAGGTTATGAAATCTATATACAATAAAAATTTATTCTTTTACTTTCTCTCAAATCAGAAGAAGCCATTCAAACATAAATTTTACTTTTTTCCCTTTCTTTTTTTTTCTCTTTTTATTACTTTCTTCATTCTTATAAAATAAAGATTAAGTTTAATAAATTTTTCTTTATCTATTGACTAAGATTTACCTTCACCATCATCATTTGAGCATTTACCTGATCTTGTTTCACAAACAAATTTAACAACTGATACTCTTTCATTACCAATAACAACTATTAATAATCATGATTCACGAACATCAATTGATGTAATACGAAAAATGACTTGTTCATCACCATTACGACAAGATTATCCTAATTTAACTGTACTTGATGTTTATGATGAAGCAGCATTAATAGGAAAAGATTTTGAACGTATTATTGAAGGTAGATTATTTAATTGTAAATATATTTATTTTTTATTTTAAAATTTATAGCTTATGGAACAGAAACAATTCGTGATCTTGTACCAAAAGTAATTCGTATACTTGAATTACTTGAATTACAAGCAGCAAAAAATGAAAAAGAAACTGATGAATTACTTGAAATGAAAACACGTATTGAACGTTTAGAAATTGAAAAAAATGAAACACGTGAATTACGTGAAAAATTTGATCATGAACTTGAACTTATTGAAGATCAATGGCGAAAAGATGTTAATAGAAAAAAAACAAATTTTTTAAAAAAGAAAATTCAGTTTCTTTCTTTATTAGGCTGATAATTTAATGGCACTTGTTTCAAAATTAGAAGATGAAAATCGACGATTACGTGATGAACTTCAACATAAAAATGATTTAAATAATAAATCAAATTTATCTAATTCATCTGAAATAATTAGTACAGAAAAAAATTTTCAATGATTTAAAATATTTTTTTTTTATCAATCTTAGGTATTACTCGTGAAGAACTTGAATGTATTAAAAATTTAACTGATGAAAATTTAAAATTAAAACGAATGATAAAAATGAAAGATAAAGACATAACACAAAGAACATTCGATATGGAAGCAGTAAATAAAATAATAAAGACAAAAAACAAAAGTAAATTAATTTCTTAATTATTTAGATTCAAGGTCAACTTGAACGTGTTTGTAAATTAAATTGTACATTACGGCAAAAGAATACATTTTCTACTAATCAAACTCAACGATTAATGATTGAAAAATGTGATTTAGAAGTTCAACTTAAAGAAAAAGAAAATTTTATTAATCATATGAAAGATCGTGTTACTGATGAACTTAATAGTCCAATATCACCAATAGTAAATTATAAAGAAAAAAAAAAAATTTTTTTTCGATATTTATTGATTTTGTTTTTTTAAGAATCCAATAAATGATATGCTAGCATTTCAAGCCAATCAACCACGTTTTTCACTTGAAGAATTAAGACAAGTTTTATGGGAACGTAATGATTTAAAAACAAAATTAATGGAAGTTGAAGAAGAATTACGATTATTTAAAGAAAAGTTCGAAATAATAAATAAAAAAAAATTTTTTATTTTTATTAAATTTATTTTATTTTCTAGTGAAGATGATGATAATAATGGCGCTGTTGAAGGTCCAATACCATTAGAACCTGATGAAAAATTATATGGTCATAAACGAAATGAATCAAAAATTCGTCAATTGTAAGTTAATTATTTAATATATATATATATATTATTGTTATGCAGTAAAATATTCTATCATAGCATGTTTTCTGTTTGTCTATGTGTTCTATTTATTTTTCAGTGTGATATTTTGTTTCTTCTTTCCTACTATTATTTGCTTTGCAGTTGCTTCATTTTGGTAAGCTTTTAGCATGATTCAGCATTAAATTATATGCATTGATTAAGTTTTCTTGTTTATTTTGCATGATTCATATGTTTAAATATTTCCTATTAGTAGAAAATGAGTAAATTTGCATATTTTATTTTTACAGACTATCCTCTATGAGTATGAAATCAACAGTCGATGTGTAAGAGATTTGAAAATTTATTTCTTTACTAATGAATTCCGTTCTACTAAAATTTCTTCTTTGCTTTAAATGCTTTTGTTTGATTTTTCGATGTTGTTTTGTTTATTTGTTTTCCAGTATACGTTCATTATTTCCATCGACTAAACAATCATCAGAAGAAAATACTCCAGTTAAATCTGTATCAACACCAATAGAATCTACAGTAACTCGTGATCGATCTTATTCAACATTTTCTTCACCATCTGTTCAATCAAATATTTCATTATCTAAACGATTTTCTATTCAAGGTCTTTTTAGTAGTAATCGTAAATCATCGACACCAAATATTTCATTGCTTTCACCACCATCATCACAATAATAAAAAAAATTTCATCCACTTTTTTTTCGTTCGACACTTTATTGTAATATTTTTCTATGATTTATTTTTTATTTTGATATTGTTATGCTTATGTATGTTCATAATTGATATTGTATATTTTCTAAAATTTGTTTACACTCGTTTTTTTTGTTTTTTCTTTATGAATTTAGTTTTCGATTTGTTTTTGGTGATTATCCAACTACAGACGATACATTATCAACTGAATCGAACAATCCAAGAATATTTCCATTTATTTCCGATGTTCTCAGATAAATTTATATGAGAATAAATACTTTACTAATTATTAATTATGTTTGTTTTTTGTTTGTTTGTATCTCTGTTGAACAGTGTACAAAAAAAAAAATTAATTGTTTGTATTTTCGATAAACCAAAAAAAAAAAGCAAAAAAAAATTAATTGATATTCTTGCACTAGTCACATGTTTTTTGTTCTTAATGTTTCGTTGTTATTATTATTATTATCATTCCCGTTTACAAATAAATTTATGTAATACGTTGTCGTTAAATATTAATTTATTTCATATGACGATAAAATATAATATCAAGATCAATAGAACAATTTTAAAAAAGCAATTAACACAATCCCTGAAGGACTAAAATGTGAAACACGATATAGTCGTTAGTATTAATCTTAGACAGTCAAAATTTTACTATGACCTTAGAGAGAAATCGCCTTCGAGAATAGTCAATTATGATCAGTATGACAGGATATGTGAGCAAATCTCGTCCTTCCTATTATAAGGTCATGTAATAATTAAATAAAAAGTACAGCATTTTTCGAATACAGTAGTAAATAAATAGTTAAATATTGCCATTTTTCTATTGTTTATTGAGAAATTGCGTTACATTATTATATGTTTGTACAAAAAACGATAATTTTCTATAAAAAACATTCGAAATGTGATGATTTTTGATACTGTATCGATCACGATCTGTGTAGAAGAGGTTCACATTTTTACCTCTAAACACTTCGTATTTCACAAAAAAAGACATAGCTTCGGAGCTCGGAAAGTTTGAATATCTTGACAAATCATAAAATAACATTGATTCTTCAGTAAAGACAATTCATTTTACTTAAGTTGAATGTTGAAATTATCACGGATAAAACTCAAAAATGATTCCAGATCGTATGTAGGATGTTTCATTTGCATTAAAAGTATTTCTATTATATATAGCTTCAAAATTAAAAAGCGGTTGATCGTAATTGAATGACTTAACAATAGTAAACGATAGCAACTTGCAATTTTCATTAATAGAAAGTGAAAAAGTAATGACATAGCAATACAATGAATCTTTGATTTAAATAGATGGACTTCAAATCTATAGTTTAAGTTGAAATATATTTTCTTACTTTTATGATATAAAATGTAAAAACCATATTTATCAAAATCTGTTCACACACATAGTATTATTTTATTTATAAAGAAAATTAAAAAAAATAAGAATATATAATAATAATTAGATAAATAAAGAAAAAAAAACTCTCACTAGTTCTTCTTTTTTTTTTTTCTTATTTTTCTATCATGTTTAATTTCATCACTGAACACAGATCTTTCTCGCACAAATAATCACTCGGGATGACAAAGTACGAAAAAAGAACAAGCAATAAAGAAAAAGAAAAAAAATCAAACCGAATAAAAGATGTCATGAAAATTAATGTAAAACACACGCATGAATAAAATGATTTGTCTATTAAACTGAACCAGCAGTACAATGAACAATCAGATGTGTTTAAAACAAACATATTCAATATGTTTTATTAAGAATTTCGAAAGAACTATTAAAATAAATAATTATATATATATATATATGTATATTAAGAAATATATCATACCGATAACCATCGAGATTGTTTTACTTCTGGTTGTGTAACTAATCTTGGTATGGCTAAATTTGGATTTAATGCTTCAACAAATTCATCTTCCATATCATCATCTTTAGTCATATCCTCTAACATATC
>JAJEKB010020618.1:64576-84289 GCA_022393335.1 Macrotrachela quadricornifera | reverse complement strand
TTCACTTGTAACGACTTCAGTTTCAAAAGTACCTTCAGTTGAGCCTGTAACTGTCACTGCTGTTGATGTTTCTGTTTCTTGTGCAGTCTCCGTTCCTATAAAAGGTAATAGCATAGCACGATAGTTTTATTCATTCTATAATAGCATTCGATCCTAACCTTCTACTGTTGATTGTTCAGTAGCAGTTTCAGCGGTATACAAAGAACTGGATTCAGTAATGAAGGCTTCACTTGTAATAGTAACAGTTTCAGTTGAACCTTCAGCTGTCACTGTTGTTGATGTTTCTGTTTCACTCACAATCTCAGTTCCTATCAAATAGAAAATTAGCGTCGAATGATGATTCAATTGCTTTCCTAATGTCATTCATTTCTTACCCTCTACTGTTGATTGTTCAGTAATAGTTTGTGCAATGGACACAGAACTTGATTCGATGGAAGATATTTCACCAGTTGTTTCTTCACCATTTGTAGCAGTTTCAGTTTCCAGAGAACTTTCAGATGTAACAGTTTCCAATGAAATTGACGGAGTTGAAATACTTGTTAAGATTTCGGTTTCACTCACAAATGAGGTTGCTACAAAGTAAGAATAGAGTATATGAGGGCAGAATAATCTCGTAGAAAAAGTTTAAATATTGGCTCATATTGTTAGAAATATTGTTAGCCAAATTAAAATTTTTATGAGAACAATTAATTAGCAAACGTAAGTGGAAATTTTTAAGTTTCTAACTAGCGTATAGAAAAATAGATGATTTATTTTTACCAGTAACAGTGTCAGTGACTTCGGTTAAGCCTTCCACAGTAACTGATGATGTAATAGATATTTCTGTATCGGTACCAATCGCTAAAATAAAATTCATTCAATGTTATTGTATAAAACATTATATAAAAGAATAATACATCAGATGTATAAAGTAATCATAAGAACTTACTTTCTTCTGTTTGTGTACTCTCAAGCAATGTTATTGTAGTGACTACTGATGATATAGTGGTGAATGATGTTTGATCAATATCAGTATTAGTAGATACTTCTTCAGTTTCAGAAGTTGTCAATATAGTTGATATATCTGCAGTTGCTGAAATTGTAACATCAGTATATACATCTGTCGGATTATCTGTTGCTGAAATTGTACTTGTTATAGAAGACGTAAAAGTTTCATCAGTAATATCATTTGGAGTCAGTTCAATTGTTGTTATTGTTGGTGCTTGTGTAAAATCTGTTGAAGTTGTCTCCAATGTAGCTAAAAATAATCAAAGAAAAAAACAATATTCTCTTTCTTTGAGAGTCTTTTAGAGAGTTGAATTTTAATAAGTCATGTCTACATTATGGTTTACTTCATAAAAGATTTAAACTTGTTTAAATCGAAAATAAAAATTTCTTATACAATACAACTTTAAAAAAATTTTGTTTTTTCATAATAACAAAAGATAAAATAAATTAACAACTTACGTTCACTACTTCCACTACCATCAAGATCAGAAGTTAAAGCTAAACTAAGAGCCAAAGAATTTGCATCTACATCAGTTATAGTTGCATCATCATCGATTGTATTATTTCCCGATCTAGGTAATATTTGTTCATTATTAATTGGTGTAGGATATTGTAACGATAAAGTAGGCGTAGATGAATTATCTAATGTTATATCACGTTTATGACGTTCATGCGATATTTCTTTATTAATTGATACAGATAATGTAGGAGCAATTATTTCAGTACTTGCTAAACGATAACCTTCATTAATTGGTTGTGTTTTTTGATTATTAGTATCAAGCGGTGGTTGAAAACGTTTATCAGCAACATCATTATTATCGTTAGATGTCAATTCACGTATTGTTCCTGTTAAGTCTGAATAAATATGTTGGTTATATGCATTTGACCAACGATCAGTCTTTACATTGGAACCTAAGTAATACGATATTTAGTTTATTTTAGATTTAAATTAGAAATTAGTTCTTCCTTTTTCTTTTTCTTTAAAAAAAGAAAAGCCTAAATCAACAATTGAATAAAACTTGCTAGTACTATTAAGAGAACAAATTTTTTTGAATTAGCTATAGTACTAATGTGTAGAATTTTAATTGAATATTCTCATATGTCTATGTATTTAAAAATACAATAGAAATAGACATTTACAATAAAATTATTATATGAATAAACGTATTCTTATATATAAATATAAATATATGTAATTTTAAAATTTTATAACGTCTTAGTAAGTAACTATATACTTATCAAAGGCTATACTTATTACCTTTAACAGTGCTTGTTAAAAATGTGACCGTAACCAAAGATATGAGATATGTCGCTGCCAGCAGCCGTATCAAATCGATTGTATGTTGTAAGATCATGATCTGACAACAATCTAAAATAATTGGCAATAATGTATAAGAAATTGATTTGAAGATAAAGTATGAGGAAAAAAAAAAGAAAAAAAAAAAGAGACTGAATGATTACTTTGTATATATGACAGAGAAAATTTCGAAAGAAATAAAAGAACAATGAAAAATAAGCGGAAAAAATACAGAAAAGAGAAAGAAGAGAAGAGAGTGAGAGAGAGAGAGAGATGCGGGAAAGCGAATAATGTAAGAAATGAATCTATGAAACTGCTGACTGATTTAAAGATGGAAATAAAAAGAGGAGAGTAAGCAAAGAAAAAAAAAAAAAGTTTTTCTTTCTGTGACTACTGTTTCTCTCTTGCGATTTGATTTGTACACAAGAGCGCACTTTCATACGTATGCGTGAGCGTGTGCATGCTATTGCACCCGCACACTTCTGTCAACGTTGACTGCTCTGTTTATCAAGCCTCAAGCATAAAAAAGGCTCTTGAAAACTTTTTCTGGCATAAAGTAAAGGATTGGAATCGTTCTCCTTCTTCTCTTTAGTATATGATCCCTAAACAAAAGTTTAGTTGTGTGTGTTTGTGTTTGCAAGAGAAAGGCGGGGAGAGAGAGAGAGAGAGAAAAAAAAGGAAAATGTCCTCTTGACACCTTATGCATAGATGGTCACTGATACAAAAGTAAATTTTGCTAATTTGTTGCATTCTTTTCTTTTTGATTCCCGACGATTCATGAATAATATAGTGCTTCATGTTGGCTAGAGAAAAAAAGTCACATACAACATTTTTTTTCTGTCCATAATCCATGATATTGTTTTGTTTATTTTCAATTCTTTTTTGCCTTTTTTTTTCTTTTCTGTTTCCTCATACACAAAAAACACTGAATAAGTAATGAATGTATGTTGAAAATAAACTCAATATGAAAATGTCATTCAAAAGAAGAAAAAAAAAAAAAAGACTAATAATGAAAATAAAAATACAAGCAAAACGCCTATTTTATTCAAACATACTATTGTTTTCTTTTAAACTTTAATAAGCATCTTCTACTGAACGAACAATTATATACATATAGTTTATTCTAATAGCTTTCATCATCTCCCTCTTAAACAAGTAATTTTTTTTTTTCTTCTTTGATGGAAGCCCATATCAAGTTTATTTCTTTCATTGAACATCGTTATAAACATAAGAGAAGTCTAAAAAAAGCATTGAAGATTATATAGTTACTCTTTCATTCTGTAAAAGTTGATTGAACAATCATCGGTCAGTCCTTCTTTTTTTCTCTGTTCTATAAATTTTTTTACAACATGTACTTATGTCTGCATACATTGATTTTAAGTTAAATCGCTGACAAGTTAGATGAAGAAGAAAAAAAAAATTTTGCAATGCATAATAACAAAAAAAGGAATCGAAATGAAACTAGTCATTCAACCCACTCGAAAAACAATTTTCAATCGGCTATGAAATAAATAAATGTGCTGAAAAAAAAAAAGAATTGAAATTGGCAAGTATATATCAATGATAAGTGCTTAGATTGTTCGTATTCATATATTATACACATAATCTTCTCTCATGTTAAGTCAATACATCGTCACGCTATAACCTTGAGCACCTCTAGTGTGTCTCAAACAGTGCGATGGCAAAGGGAAAGGACGGCACAAGCAACAAACTCATTGAGATATTTGCACTTTATCCACTGCGTATGCAAATAAAACGAAAGAAAAAAAAACTGATTCATGTATGTTAAACTATCTGCAAGCATAAACTGTTTTCGTTTTGACCAAAAAGATAAACATTAACAACGATTTGATGAAGCATGTTGAAATCGGCGTCAAAATGTTTTTACCTTTTTATAAAATCGTGATAAAAAAAAAAAGTTTTTTTTTTTACGCAAAAAGAAATGTACAGCAAATAGAAGGCGAGAAAAAAATATGATCAACACAGATGATTGAATATGAATACAGTTAACAACAACAACAACAACAACAATAACAACGAAGAAATTTAATTCTTTCATGATACTCACACACTCTGTATGTTTAAGGACAAATCATACGTTATAATAAGACAACATTATGTTTTAAATATCATAATATCGATAGTACACATTATGACAACAATAATCTAATACAAAATCGCATGAAATATAATACTTGTCATAGTAACTGACAAAACACTATCAAATACACTTAATTTATGTATCAATATTTTTCATCAACAGTTTTTCTTTTTGTGAAAATATCCAAAAAAAGAAAAAAAGAAAATTTCAAAATGAAAATGATGATTTATATTTCTATAAGATTTCTATTTGAACTATATTGAAGAGCTTTGATTAATCTCAAGTATTCACTACTCTAGATGGATTAAAAATAATTCTTCAATCTTTTTTTTTCAAATGATTAAATGTTCGCCACGAACAAAATAATCACATATGATAATAAATTCTTTGTTAATTTTGAAAAAAAATCAACAAAAATAAATCATTATATATAATTTTTTATAACAATTTCCTCATAATAAATATATATCAATGTGTCTATACATTCAAGTGCATCAATATATGGTTTATATGACTTGATATCATGTAAAATAAAGTGTTTCGTTCTTCTGCCTTTTTGATAACTGTGATTGTAATCTAAAAGTCACATTACGTAATCTTTTCTGTTTGATTGGATTAAATTCTATTAATAAAACACAACAAAAAAGAAAAATTCTTCTTTTCAATTTTACATTCGAATATAATTCTTGACTGAATTGAAAGTAAAAATGAACACTCAAAATGTAGATGATTAAGAATACAAAATATTGAATAATTGAAAAACAAAATAGGATATTAGTTAAAGTCAAGGATTTTTTTTATGTGTATATTACAGAATATTATCATTATTTATATGCAATAAAAGGATTAGTAAAACATCAATAACCCTGAATATCACTATATTTTATCCTTACAATAGTAGAGAACAGGTATCAGCTTATCACATGATTCTCTACTATTGTAAGGATAAAACATGGTAATATTCGGGCCATTTCAGGGTAATTATCGATATTCCTCTCTTATGTGGCTCGAACAACAACATATTTTATCTTTACAAAAGAAAAAATATTATAATAAATCTTCCGATTACACTAAACATTCTCATATATATATATATATATTATTCTGTAAAAGAATGAAATTATAAAGCAGACAAATAACTTTCGTATAAAAATGAAAAATGTACAAATTATTATATCATTGCAAGCAACCAAGAGAAAATAATTATGAAAATATCCGACAGACAGAACGAAAATGGAAGTTATAGTTAATAAAATAAATATGTACAGAACGAAAGAGAACAAACATATATGAATAAAACTTTTAGTACAATTTACCTATTAAGCATATTTTTAAGTACGTGCCATAATAGAAATGTAAGATGCATGTAATTCTAAAATTGCATAAATTTTTTCTGTCTGTAATATTTTTTTTTTTGTATAGAAGAAATTTGATGAATTTATAAGAATATGCATATTAAATAATTTACAAAAGACTATTGAAAACACTAGAACAAATTAAAATATTTTTTGTAATGAAAAAAACACATGTTTTATTTTGTGATAAAATTAATCTTTTAAATTATTTTTTTCTTCATTTTTATAAATATGAAAATCTTAATTTTTGAAGCATGTGTTAAAATTACATGTAAAAGTCAAAGATTAATTTCATATTATTATGCGCAATATTCTACATTCAGTGTAAAAAATAATATTTGACTTCCATAGAACCAACAAGATTAATTTTAGTAAAAATTAAGTAAATATTTTTCATAAAAATTTCGAGTAATTTTCTTCGTACAATTTTTTTAATATACAAATTCTCATAGCATATGTTAAATAATAAAAAAACATTGCAAAATAATAATTTATTTGATTTTAGAACTACTTGCACCTTACATAGCTCTCCAAAAAAAAAATAGAACCACAGGGTACCAATAAAATATATATGCAACAACACTATTGAGTTAAAATACCACAACTATTTTTATTCCTATAAATCTAAAATAGTATTTCTATTGAATTATTTCTTATATTTAGAATAAAAAAAAATTACAGAAGTATTTACCAACACAGTAGTGTGCAATGATATAAATTGTTGATTCAATGGTTACTTAAAATATTAAATACTAATAAAAAAAAACTAATATAAAAAGAATAAATATATAACAGATGATTATGTATCAATTGAATTAAGAATAAAATAAATTCGTTGGTAATGATGATAAAATATTATTTAAAAGAACTGTCGCTTATACCTCCGCTCAATTTCTTTCCTTTTAATTGTTTTTTTTTGTTAGGAGTGATATGAGGATATAAGAGCACAAAACTATTCTGTAGACTTTTTCGCTCTTAGCAAAAAAAATCAATGTTTTCGGAGAAATATCGTCATCAATAGCTATTTACTTCCTTATTATGTTAAGACCAATATCGCATCCATACTTGCATGAATAATAACCAAATTTTTATTATATATACAAGTAAAGATTCTTTGCAAAATAAAATTAAAATCATCTTGTTTAATGACTATACTAACGACTACTGTCTATTATATAACTTCAGAAAGACTCTCAGCTAAAAAGTGAAATTTTGACCACTAATGCATCTTTATTAAAACCTTCGACACATTAGAAGACTCCTCTGAAAATAGATTTTTTTAAATAGCTCCTAAAAATTTTTGATTTTTTAGCATGTATATACAGGTTAATATCGAAATTATTTTATTATAGACAATATTTTACTTTCCTCGTCTTAGCAGCGTGTCAGCCATCAATTGGACAAGTTACGAAGAAAAGCTGATAGGAAAGAACAAGTAATAAATAAAATTTTTTTTTTCTATATTACAAAGCGTGTCTTGAGATCATCTTAACGCTCCTTTGTATCATGTTGTAAAGAAGTCTGTTAGATATTCTCCATGAAAATATTCGTTTCAACAGCTATAGGATCTAATTAACCTGATGCGTATTCAAAACTGTTGCACATGAAGAGGTCTTTCTGAAATAAGAACATCTTCAATAAAAATCTGATGTCCATTACATAATACCTCGCTTTGTTTCTACACTTTCTTCTGGAATTTTCAGTACGTTCTCATTGTGGAAGATCTCATTTATAATTTGGAAAAATATATTTCTAAGAAAATGCAACGAGATACATTTTATGAGCTATCCATATGATGTCCGAGGACATAAAATGTCAAGGTGCTTTTCGACACAGGCACAGAAGATTCTAAAATCACTCTCAACATGTATTCAACTGATCCTTTTCTGCAAATTGTTTCTTTTAATACAACTGTATTCATTTCAGTTAGCTAGACTCAACATAAGCAAATGAATTTTAAAAATAACTTTGACAGAAAAATATTGAATCTTCTTACTTACTTTAAGTGATTTATACTTTCTGATAAAAGTCTTTCCCCTCTTTATTTCAATACTATCATACTTTGCATCAAATTTATGGTCAATTAAAGATAAGACATATGAGTTTTATTTCAGTGTGATATGTGCTATTTTGAAATAAAACTATTATGTCATATCTTTGCTCGGCTATAAATTTGAAGCAAAGTATAGTATTATAATAACATAGGTTGGGGAGGGGAAAGAGAAGACTTTTATCCAACTTTGTAGTTTTATAGAACGTACTTAGGGCAATCCAAAAGTAGTGAGGGTGATATCGTATTTTCGTATAGTTCGCTTGGAAAAGTTTTATTTTTTTATAAATAGATAGAGCGTCTTTTACTCTATTTTTTTATCCCATTTGATTACTATTCAGTTGATCTTATAATAATAAAATTTCGATAAGAACTATTTTCATTGAAAATCAGCTGGTACCATTTAGATCATAACGAGCATGGCATTATAAAAACGGAAGACTTTTGTATCTCATTTTATCATCACTTAATACATTGTATTAGACAAACAAAATATATCAGAAGATGCAGCGTGAAAAGCTCTACAATTTATAAACGATCACTTATTCTATAGCTGCACTTTATGTTTGCAGAATGGACAAAATTCTGAGCGACCAATTTAGACGTTGCAAAAATAAGATTGCTTTTTTTTGCTATATGACGAATTTGGTTTTTTTATCTTATCTTTTTATAATTGTTCTCTCTAAATTGTAGAGCTTTTCACGTTGCATCCTGTAGTATATTTTCTTTCTTTAAATAAAACATGTTAGGTAATAAAAAAGATGAGATAGGGAAAACCGAATGCATTTTTTACTAAAAAACAATTCCGTTTCTGCAATGTCGAAATTTGGTCGTTCAGAGTTTTGTTCGTTTTGAAAACAAAAAGTGCAACTATAGAATAAGCGATCCTTTATAAATTGTGGAGCTTTTCACGCTGCATCTTCTGATATATTCTGTTTTTCTAATACAACGTATTAAGTGATAATAAAACAGAATGCAAAAGTGCCACACTCATTATGATCTAAATGGTACCAGCTGATTTTCAATGAAAATAGTTCTTATCGAAATTTTATTATTATAAGATCAACGGAATAGTGATCGAATAGGACAAAAAGATAGAATGAAAGACGCTCTATCTATTTATAAAAAAATAAAACTTTTCCAAGCGAACTATACGAAAATACGATATCCCCCTCACTACTTTTGGATTGCCCTAAGTAAATATCACCAGTGATAGATCGCACGCTTTAGAAAAAATAGTGCTGTTATAGATCGAACCAAAAATTTGGGGTATGATGTCTATTTTGTTTCAAGAACATTCTTTTAACCAACAATTGTTTTCGTTTTTTTGCATGAAAACCTTATCTGAATCCTTTTCATTGTATGAGCGCGGTATAAACTAAATAAACACATTTACTAACAATGTATTGGACAATAAAAGAGTTGAAATTAGGCTTTTTCGTTGAGATCGCCAAAAACTTTCACCTTTTTTTTAGGGACATCATATAATAACCCTTTGTAAGTTGTGGACGATCAGACAGAATGGAAGACCCTGGGTCTTCTTATGTGTCGAGGGCTTTAGTAGGATTCAAAACATAGATGGAACCGGTACTGGTTACCGGCCGGTCTATTTATTTTTTTCCTGTTTTTATTGCATAAAATTGTTCAAAACTTTCGGATATTGCTGTTATCTTGTACATAACACATAAAAAAACGCCAGTACAAGTTGCCTAGCTCGATTATCACTATACAAAGATAGAATTGATACTGATAAAAATTTTAGACCGACCGGTCCGAACCTATCTCTACCGGTATCGGTACCGATCTCCAAAAATCCAGACCGGTTCCATCTATGATTCAAACTTCTGAAGAGACAGAGTTTATGGGGCAAAACATACGAGAAAACAGCAAGTTTTTCAAGATTTTGGTTGTTAAAAGTTGCGTTTTATGCAAGGGGGAAAAAGCAGACTTCTGTACTTCTTGTACTTCTCTGTACTTCTCTGTACTTCTCGTGTACTGCTCTTTGATTCTCTGTATTTCCCTGTACTTCTCTGTACTTCTCTGTACTTTTCGTGTACTTCTCTGTACTTCTCTGTACTTCAGAAGTACAGAAGTCTGCTTTTTCCCCCTTGGTTTTATGAAAAATAAGTATCATATTCAGAATCAACATGTGAAAATACACCGAAAACTTTAATTTTTATCACGAAATATTTTCCATCAAAATTTGTTCCCCTGGGAGGGTACAGGGTTAAATTATCAAGTAAAAAACGCTGAGAGGGAAGTAGGGAAAAATTTTTGATGAAAATATTTTATACTAAAAAATAAAGTTTGCAGTAGATTTTGGTACGCTGATTCTGAATATCATGTTTATTTTCCATCAAAAGCAATTTTTAATAACTAAAACCTCAAAAGATTAACTGGTTTTGTGGGATTTTATATGAAAATTCACTCTTTCTTAAAATATCATTTTCTTTTGCTAATAGTAAAAATATCCACCGAATGATTTCGTGATCTTGTCTCCTCATATCAGTCCTAATAAAAAAATAATTAATGGGATAGAAATCGAGCGGAGGGTGGGGGTATAGCTCATGAGAAAAGCTCCATTTCCTTTTTAATATCTTTTTATTTGTGATAGCTCATAATGCAAAAGTATTTGTATAAATGTCGAGGTATGTTGTAGAGTTTTTCATGCTCTTCCAGAGTCGTTACGTTTTAATAATGATTAAATTATTTTAATAGAACACATTTGAGGATCTTATAGATTATTGATCTTGAAAAATCCGTCTTAACTAATCCGAAATCTTGTGGCATAGCAATATCTGATTAAGTAAAATATTATCATTTTCGTGATAATAACCGATTAGTTTATTCCATGCCAATGCTGTCATACATAAGTTTTGTTATGAACATTTTCAACTTATACTTTCTGTTTGTTAGAAAAACTAGTCTCTATCAAGATTATAAGCTAGAGATACAATTTTACTTCGATCGATTTAATATAAAGAGTATTATGATAAATAGCACCTATTTTTGAATCGAGCTTTTTAATCTGAAAAAAAAGGACTATCTACTCAATTTTGCATTGCTTTTTATCAAATATATGATTAGTTCTTAATAGTTTTACATGGAACTGGAGTTTAGTCTATGGTCTTTCTTGATCCAAAATACGAATTCATTAATTCGAATATTGACATTTCTGGATGTCTCTGAATCTTCAGAACTATCAACGTTATGAATATAGTTATACCATTTCTCATCGGTATACAGTTCGTTTATGGAATTTATGGACACTGATATGTAATTACAAATGAAGCTTTCCTAAAAATTTGAGCATCATCCACTAAGTTGCTACTCAATTACCATTTCAAATGGACATTAGATAATGTCTTTTCATACCAATGAACACAGTAAATTGGCCATAGTTCTAGAAAGCATTAACGAACTGCAATGAAATTAGTTGCATTGATAACTGAAATATAATGCAACACAATGAATCATTAGCTGACTTACAAAGTCCAACTCGTTCACAGTTATGAAGTTCAAAGATGAAATAGGTATCATCTACTGTCATGCATCATAATTCTCTTTGTACTTAAGCAATCAAGACAGAATTGTGTCTCTATCCTACATTCTTGACAGAGTATGTGTACATGAATTTTCAGGTTTTTATCACCTCTAATGACTGAGTTTATCTGAAATTGAAACTTTTGTATCAAGTTTTGAATTTTAAAAAATGTGCTATTTCATACTCATCATACTTTTTTTGTTCATGAAAGTTAGGAACATTAGTTTTTACAAAGTAATTAGTATTGTTTCCAGGAAAACTTACAATCTATTTTCTAAACTCTTCACATTTTCATTTTTTATTATCATGTTACAATGGAAGGGCGTGTACTGTTGAGCAAAGAGATTGACTATGTTCGGACCAAATGGTCACTTTCACTGAGAAACTAACAAATTTAAAATATCACATGCTGATGGCGTGCCTAGGCAGAGATCCATGAATATCAAAGTATGTGAAATTTAAGTATAAAAATGAATCAAGAAAGGTTTTCTCCGCTATTGTAAGAACAAAACATAGTGTTGTTCGGACCGATTATAGGATTTCGACTACTAGATCCGAACATTGTCAATCTCTTTGCTCAACAGTACACACCCTTCCATTGTTAGATTATTTTATTTCAACGATTTTTTTATTTACAAAAAGAAAAAGAATAACATTAGTCGTTGTAGACATATATACGAGTATTTATTGCCAATAAAGAGTTCATTTATCGTTTATGTATTGTTTATATCTCTTAATTAAATATATAAAATATATATAAATTTTAGCGACTATTTACGTTACTTCAAAGATCTTCTGATTTTATTGTGAACAAAAAAGTCTAGTTCACAGATATATATGAAGCAACAGAAAACATATAGAAGTGTGTAAGATTAATAAAAAAATATGAAGATTCTAATCACCAGAAAATAAATGATATAAAGCGACCAGCACTTGATGAATTATATTAATTGATTAATCAAAAAGTTCTTTTAAAATAGCTAAAAATATAAAGAAAAATGAAATAAACATTAAAATGAAAAGATAATAATTGATCATACCGAAAAAAGACCTGTTGGTTTTGAGTCAACATTTGGTCTTGGTAATTTAAAATTTGGATTTACAACTTCAAGCATTTCATTATCATCATAAAGATCATTTAATGGATCATGAAATGCCATATCTGTATCTTCATTATCAATAATTGCATCAAGTTCATCAATAGGATCATAAACACTTGATGTTGATGCTGTATCTGATGGTAAACTTGCTAACATACCACTTGTATTTGGTCTTGCTATTGTTGCACGGAGATTTTCACCCATTTTTTGATCAAGTTCTTTGAAAAATGTACTATCGCTTGCGTCAGAATCTGATTGATTACTACTTAATGACGGCGTTGTATTATTAGGAAAAGTTGGAATATTTTCAGCTGTACCATCTGTTGGTACTTGAGCTCGTGGTAAATGCCATATGCGTTGTATATTTAGTTCATCTCTATTTATAATAAATAAAAATTAAATTAATCTTATATAGAAGAAAACTTACTTAGGATGACGTCTTCGACGACGCCAAAGAGCTACAGCCCATAAACAGCATGTTATCGCACCAAATAGACCAGTTAATCCAGCTAAAACACCAACAATAACTGGTGTCCAACGGCTAGGAGAACTTGTAGGTGGTGTTGTAGGTGGTGGTGTAGGTAGTGTTGTTGGAGAAGTTTTTGGAAAACAGCGATCACCAGTATATGGTTTTGATGGATCAATTGAATTTATAAAACATTCACATTTGCTTACATTATTTTCTGGTAAACAAACACCTCTTCGTGGATCTTTACCACATAAATTACATAAATCAATAAAATAACATGATGTAACAGTTGTTACTACATAGAAAATAATATAAAATATAATCAAGAAGGATTCGTTTAATATATCTATATTATATTTTTACAAAATTTATTTATTTACCGTTTTGATTTCCACCACATTGATTAGAAGTATCCAGAGTACCACCGTTATTGGTTGTTATATTGGCAATTTCTTTAAATAGATTGTTTATTTTTGTAATATTATCATCATCAACATCATCGTCATCAATATCAACATCGAATACTATCGTAGTTTTTCCAGTAATATCACATCTAATAAATTTTGAAAAAATAATATTTTGATTTTTGATTTAGAGTTTTACATACGGAAGGCCATCATTTGGTATAGAATAGTTGTAACCATATGTTTTGTTGAGTAAATCCTCAATCTAATTCAATAAAGATAGACATTAGAATAATATTTAAAAAAACTAGCATACACTATTTCTGATATAATCTAGATTTGAGCAATTGATTGTTATAGTAAATCTTGTAGTATTAGGAAAAACTATGAAAAAAAAATATTTTTGTATAAAGATAAAACGATTATATAAATAAATTACCCTCCGGGGGGAATATGATAGATGTGGTTGTTGTGGTTATAGGCGGCTGAGAAGTGACTAGTTCATGAAATATAAGTGATATTTCAAAGAATTATGAAAGAAAATGTAACTTACCCTCTTCTGTTGTTTGTTCAGCTAACAAAAAAAAATGAGAAATTTTTGTTTTTGAAAAACATAAAATTATTTATTTAAACTTACTACCACTACCATCATATGCAAAATCAGCGCGTACTAATGCTTTACTAAATTCATCATCATCAACTTTTAAAAAACTTTCCATTTCTCCATCATCTTTAATTGGAATTTTCATTGATGTTGTATCAATATCAGTATCATAACTTGGTACATCTAATAATCGTCTACTAAGATGACCAAGTGAATGATCAACTGTTGGAGAAGAAGTATGATTCGTAATTTTCACTATTGTTATAGTCGTACATGTTGTTGTTGTTGTTGTTGTTGTTGATATATTCTGTGATGTAAATATTCGATTAACTGTAGGCATATTCATTGAATTAGACTTTTTCAACAAAGATTTTTTATTGTTATCAGAAAGTAATATAAATCCTTCACTAAGTGGATGACTTTCTGTAACTGTACCATCTGATTCATAGTCATGCATCTTTACGGAAAGATCGTGAATGATAGTAGACCATGTTTGACTTGAAATTGATTGTGAAGATATTATGGTGCTAGGACCAAAGACTATAATAATAGAAATTTATTAAAAAAAAAATAACGTATATAAATTACTTAGGATCCATATAATAATCATTATTAAATATAATATCCACAATTGCATAAATTATTTCTATTGATTTATATTTGAATAAATTTTTTTTCTACAAATGATTTATATATTAAATATTCGTATTATTTCGTGTTAATATAGTTGTAAAAATACTTATAAATTCACATGATAGTTGTTTTCGATAAACTAAAATTGCAAGGACTACAGATCATATCAATAACAGTATATTGAAGATTTTACTGGGATTAGATTTTCTTAAATAAATATCTTATTAGTCCATATATTTATATCGTTAGAGAAAGAAGAAGAAAAAGTAAATCTCATTAAAAACGGATAATATGTTAAACTCGAAAAAAACAATTTAATATTAAATACTATTATTCTATCTAATAGATTTATCTATAACTAATGAATATTTACTACTGGTAGTTTAATAATCATCTCAATTTTTGTTGAATGAGGATTGATGTCTTATGAAATAATCAAATATATTTTATTTTTTCTTTTCGTTCTTTCGCCTACAAAATTCCATGGCTTTCCGCCTTCAAATTTTCAAGTAATCTTTGAGACTACAGCATATCCTATTACAAAGAAAAACGCACAAAAAAACTTCTTTTTTTCATGGTTTTTTTTATTATTCCATTTTTCTTTTCAGTTCGTTGTATGATTCTTAGAACAAAGAAAATTATGCAATTTTAAATTTTTTTTTTTCTTATATTTCCAAAGATGACCGATTGTCAATGGCAATGAAAAGTGTTGATATATACATATATATATATAATAGGGACAATGCGTAGGATGATTAATTGATTATGAATATTCAATGTTTTACCTTTCGGATTTGTTTTTCTTCTCACTTTCTCTGTCTATCTTGTCGAAATATAATATGTGCGAAATAAATGTCGATATTAGAAGTACATTGTTGAAAGATCTGTCGTAGATTTCGTCAATACATATCATTTTATCAATTGATATACTTCAAATGTTGGATTAACTAATTGTCAAGATTTCTACTAAATTGAGTGATGTTTTTTTCTTCAAATATTTTTATTTGACTATTTATTAAATCTTTGACAAGTCTTTAGCTTTTATCATAGAATATATCTTTGTCTAAAGATTGTTCAAAATCGATATCTATATATCATTCATTGATTTTATATGATCTAGTATTTGTAGGGTTTTTAAATTATTTTGAATATGAACCATGTTTGAAAAATTTTATTTTTATTTATTTGTGAAAAGGATGTATGTATATGAAATGAAATCCTTTGAAAATAGAGAGATTAAAGTATGTTATATGACAGGGCACATTTATCTCAAAATGTTGTTTTTTGTATATGTGATCGAATACCTTTCAACACTGAGCGAGTTGAGCGAAGATATTTTTTTTTGAAAAGTAAATTAAATTTACAGCTATCAAGAATTTTAATCGATAGCATAAGTTAAATTAATGAATTTCTCATTTATTAAAAATACAAAAAAAAAAATATATATACAATTCAACGAAATAAATATGTTATAAAATTGATAGCAAAAAAACAATTTATTTAAAGTGATCAGCTCTTAATCAACTATTTTAATAACAAATTTTGATGTATAAACTAAAAATAAATACAAAAATATATTCTATTGAAATGAATATTTATTTCATTAGATCATTTAATGGATCATATATTGTCGTTGTTGAATCATAATCATCAATAATTGTATCAAGTTCATCAATTGGATCATAATTACTTATTCTTGATCTTGTTATTATTGTTGGACGATTTGAATCTATTATTTGATCAAATTGTTGAAAATTTTCATTTGTATTTATTGTTGGAATTTTAATTCGTGGTATATGCCAAGAACGATGAATTTGTACTTTATGTCTAATTAATAATAATATAAATAAATCTAAAATCTTTAATAAAACTTACTGTTTTGTTTGATTTTCTTTTTTTAATCGATGACGATAATGTGAATATTTCATTATCAAAATAAAACATGTTATTATACAAAATAGACCAATTAAACCAGATAAAATACCAACAATAATCAATATCCAAGGAGAATCAGTAGATTTAATTGGTAAACAAAATTCTCCACTATATATTATTGATGTATCATATTCATTAATAAAACATTCACATTTACTTATATTATTTTCTGGTAAACAAATACCTCTTCGTGGATTTATACCACATAAATTACATAAATCAATAAGATAACATGATGTAACAGTTGTTACGATTGCTACATAGAAGAAAAAATTTTCTTTTTATAGATAAATTGATTATTTACCTGTTTCATTATTACCACATTTATCAAAACTTTGAAGTTTAATTCCCATACTTGATACTATATTTTCAAGTGTACTAAAGAGATTAGTTAATATAGTAATATTATTATTAGTCGTGAATGTAATTGGTACATCAATATTCGAAGATTTTTTACAACTAAATTAATAATTAAAATTTTTATTTCTATATGTTTTTTACATACATTAATGTATTGTTATCATATGTAACGTTATACAAATAATTAAATTTTTGATGAAATTGTTCTAAAATCTAATTTAATAAAATCTAATATATATATTGATAATATAATATTCAAATAAAATTATACTGTATTCAATATAAAACTTGCATTTGTACAATCGATTGTAATATAAAATATTGAATATTCAGATAGACCTTATAAAAAAATATTTTAAATTACATAATAGTATTATATAAAAGAAAACTACTTGTTATTATAGGTGCAATAGTTGAAAGTGTAATGATCATCATTGAAGTACTTGTTAATGTTGATTCTGTTGTAGTTTTCTCACTTGTTATTGGTTCATTAGTTATAGTAGTAGTCTCTTAAAATATCAAACAGTATACAATAGGTTAGAATGTTCTTTAGTAAGCAATTATTTTATGAAATAAGATCTAATAGGGATAGAAATTTAGAGCTATTCTCTTTTTGGAATTATTCGATTTTTTTTTATTAATATTTAAAATTTACTTGATGTTGGTTCAGTTGCTATAGAAAAAGAAAAGAATAATTTTTAATGAATAATTAAATAATCTAAACATACTATCACCACTACCATCAATTGTGAATCCAGTATTAATTAATTCTTTACTTAATTCTTCATTATCAACTTTTAAAAAATCTTCTATTTTATCATTATTTTCAATCGAATTTTCTAATGATGATGTATTAATATTTGGTTCATTTAATAATTTTCTACCAATATAACCAAGTGAATGATTAACAATCGGAGAAAATGTACAATTTACTGTTTTAAATGAATGACGTTTAATTGTTTTATCATGAATATTGGATAAAAGATCTTGAATATGATTTGATTTTATTCTTTCTGTTATGGTTTCTACTGAACTAAACACTAGAATAATAATGTTTATTATAATAAAATTTTTAAATAAATAATTTACTTAAAATAAAGTTAATTAGAATGATTGAATATGATTGTTGTAATGAAATAAATACATAAAACCAATACATATTTGTTAAGATGTTGTGTTTTTCTATAAATGATGAAATATATTCTTGTAATATCAAGTTTTAAATTCGAATTTATTTTCATTTATATAACTATTATGATATTTATTAATATACATGATTATTGGATATTAATTAAATAAATTCATAAATTTTACAAATTATTATTGAAGTATTTCAATGTATTATAATCATTCGAACATACACATTTAACAATATCTTATCAATTCTTATATTTATTTCATTGTAAAAAAGAAAAAAAACACAACAACAAGTGTGTTATAAAAGAATAAAAAATGAAAAAAAAAAAAGATTTTTTAATAGATTTCATTATATCTTATACTCTTCTGTTTTATTGTATCAAAATATGTGACTCTATTTATAACCCCCCGATCAATTGTACACAAGTATTACAAAGTTTAAGATTGATAATATATTTATGAGTTGTGTGTTGAGAATGTATGTCATACAGACCCACGTTATAACCAAATTATTATCTTGTTGGTTTTATTTTATTTTCAACTGTATTGTGATATTAAGAAAAAAGTTATCAGATAGACATCTCGAGTATTTACGAGTGTATGAGATTTAAGGTGTTAATATATTTTATTTGATGCGAATAGAAAACTATTTTCAATGGTGTTTTTTTTTTATGGTTATTAAAACGTTTGAGTCGTTTCTTTGGATGACATCTGTGTATTTTTTATGTTAAATTAAAAGTAAAAAAAAAATGAAGCAGCATCGACAGGATAATTATTCTTAAGAGTAAACCAGATTTCAGTGTATTGTATCATGACTTTCTATTCTCATTAAATGTAAATAAATCGTTCATTATCCATTATGAGATTTTATTGAGGAGAGTATTGAAAAAATGTATGTTTATAATTATAATTATTTATATATGAAAAATTCTTTTATGTACTGACTGAAAACGACATCGTTTATTAAATATAATTTCTATTGGTTCTTGGTTTTTTCTGTATTTCTATTCATCGATTATCCATCAAATTTTTTTTAATATAAATGAATCACGTTTTTTTTTTCAGTTTCATCATTCATAAGATAATTCTTATAAAGAATTTCAATAATAAAATTTTATTTTATGTTATTTTTATATGAAATTGTCATGATTTATTTTGCTTTTTTTAGATTAATTTTTCTATATTTATCATTTAAATTATGTGTGGCATTTGTTTTTGTATTCATACACAGGTAAACAAAAAAAAGTAAATCATATATATTCGAGATAATATTAAATATAAAATCTTCATTTGAATTCGAAAATTTTCTATATATACTATTTAAATAATAAATATTTCATTTTAGTTAACACCTGTTTCTGTTGATTATACACCATTAAATGCTCGTGGTCCTGATTTTCAAAATCAATTTGGACCTATATCACTTACATCTGATATGTATATTACATATGCTGTTAGTGTTCTTTCTCTTCGTGGTTATAAACAAAAACAACCATTTATTGATGAAGATGAAAATATACTTCTATATAATGGAGAAATATATGAAGGACTTCCACAAGTTAGTTATTATTATTAAATAAATAAAAATTTTATTTTGTTTTTTTTTTTCTTTAATTCTTATTAAAGATTACATCAGATGATAATGATGGTGTACTTTTATTTCATTATTTAAAACAATGTTCAAATGATGATGAAATTTGTAATTTAATATCAAGATTAGAAGGATGTTTTGCTTTT